>JARGCV010000003.1:12160000-12555000 GCA_034064705.1 Bothrops alternatus | reverse complement strand
AAATTAGATTGGCCCTGTCCCTGCTGGCTTTTTGCAAGGCCTTTAAAAATGTGGGTTTATTATTGAGCTTGTAATCTGGATGCATGGCAGATCCCATGCAAGAAATGCATGACTTTGCTGTTGTGAGGTTTTTTTTAACCTCACATGATGATTTTATTTATATGTTTTTTTCCTTACATTGTTTTATGTTTCTATATAATTTTTAATTGTTGCCAGCTGCCTGGAGTCTTGAGTTTGAGATGGGTAGTCATATAAATTGAAATAAATAAATTCAGAACATGTTGCAGTTATCTAAATGAGAATTACAACCAGCTTTGGAAATGGTATAGATAGGAGAGAGTTTTCTTCCAGAAATTATTTGGGAAAGGAATTCAGATCGAGCTGCATTTTAGAAGTAGTAATGGTGTGTTTAGCTAAACCTTGGTATGGTTGAATGGGGGGGGGGAAGGAAAGCTTTAAACTATATCTCTCAAATATTTCAAGACGGCATGAAATAGTAGTGATGTAATTAACCCAATCTCTATTGGGGGAAAAGAATTCTGCCAGGCAAGGACCTTGGCATTCTCAAGCCATCTTGCTGACAACTTTCTCCTTCAAGGAACAGGCGAAGGCACAGCTATTCTTAATATGGGACAAATAAGAAAGACTGAGTTAATCCAATGGAAGGGTAAGAACATTGGGAGAAAGTATCCATGTAGTGATAAAGTTCAAAAAAACTAGAGTGCAATCAAACATATGTCTTGGATTTGAAGGAAGCACAGCAATCATTAGGATTCTTTGGCAAGAAAAAGTAAAGATCAAGCTGAATGGATAAATGAATAAAATAGGATAGTAAAAGAAAAGAATAACAAAGAAAAAAGTAGAAGACCCATTAGGCGACAGAGTGACAATATAAACAATACACATACATGAAGTGGAAAACAAAATATCACCAAGAAAGGGAACACAAAAAGACTGAAGTCCAGAATATGCTGAGACTAGAAGAGGATGTAAACAACAACAGCAACTATGTTGCTTTGTCCAAAATAAGAGAAAGAGAAACGAATCACTATACCAGCTGCTCAGTGAAAACGACAAAACAACAGATAATAAAGAAAAACAGGATCAACCAATTGCCCCACTTTTTTCTGAGCAGAGGATATGTATTCCCCTCAGCAATGAAGAAGAGCACAATGAAAAAACAAATTGCGGTTTGATGCCAACAAAGACACAGGCAACAAAAGTCTAAATTGCCAAGGTCAGATGTATTGCATTCTAGGGTATGAAAGGAACTTGATTATGATTTATCTTGAAAGTTTCTGGAGAATGAGTGAAATATCTAGTGCCTATCTTCATGACAAAAGAAAAGAATCTGAGAATATAGCCTTAGCAGACAAACATCAATATATAGGAATACCCTATAGTAAATCATAAAGTCACATGTAGTACTGTGTAAACATGTTTTGATAACATGGCTTTATAAGAACAGGTCTTACTATACCAACTTCATCTTCTTGTTTTCTGTTGGATAATTTCAGTTAATAACCCTTATCCTATTGCATTGTGGGACTGCACGGAATAATATATCTTGCTAAAGTAACTTGGCATTAGCAGTTGACAAGTGGAGAGAATGCTCATTCAATGCCGATATCACAGAATTGTTTGGGATCACTAATACTTAGGAGACAGAAAAAAAAGCTACCTTGGTAAACAAACAAACAAAAAAAGACTGAAAAAGCCCCATTGGATACAAAGACAATGTTCTTCATTTTGTAACCTAAAAACAATGGGCACTAAACTAGGAAATTGGATATGACAATAATACTTATGAAAAATATTTGGAATAGTATGTCACCAATGGAATATGATTTCATTAGTGTGAAGTGACTCCAAAAAAAGCAGATGCAACATTAGAGAGTGTCAAAAGGAGTATAGATTCAAAATTCTCACTTTATTCAATGTTGTATCTCAAGTATGTCATCTATCTACTTTTAGAAGTATTCAAACAAAATTGAAAAGGTATAGATAATATCATCAGGGACAACGAGAGCCTAAGAAACCAAGTGATATGAAAAGAACTTGAAGGAAATGGGAATATTTATTCTAAAAAGATGGCTGGGAGAGGTAAGAATCTGATAGCATTCTTCAAATACTAGAAGGGATGTAACATAGAAGAAAGCTAATTCTTTTACTCTAATGTACAGGCTGTGGAATAATGGATTTAGCTAAAGGTGGATTTTATGACTGAATATTAATATTTTTTTCCAACGATAAGATCAGGCTGAGAATAGAATTGAACATCCTGAGAGGTAGTAGTCTCCCCTTCACTGGAAACATCAAAATGGAGTTGGGATAGTCAATCACAGAGCATTCTTTAATGTATGCTTCAGCACAGGGCTGCAGGTGGCCCCTTCCAACTCTCTGATGCTATGACTACATGGCATATTATTAGACTGTCTCCTTATTCTGCTCATCTGTGATGAGTTCATCTGAAGTTGAATCTCTTAGAAGATGCAAGAACCAGAGAATTACTTTATTAAAAACATAGTTTAAAAAAATAATTAGATATAAAATAGCATGATATGGGACACACTTTGGAAGTTTTAAAGGGACGTCAGAGTTTTGGATCAGATTGAATGAAACAGAAGGAGGGATGTCTAGGAAGAGGGAGAACAATTTTGAGTTTTTTGACCAACTCCTGAAGATGACCTTAAAGAGAGCAGTGCCACTCTGTTTTTTTCCACACATAAAGTTCCAAACAAACTCAAGAATAGCATAATATTGCTACAGAAAGTAACTACAAAAATTAAGACTACAATATCACAAAACACTTGAGACTATATTAACGTTATTAATATTTCATGTGAAAAAGATATGCATAGAATTACACTGTAAGATATAAATCTACACATGCTCAGATAACAATAAGACTCATTGCATTCACTTTAGACATATAAAATGAGCCCCGTGGCAAGCCTCATGAGTTGCCCATCACCCTATAAGAGGACTCACACCTGTACTAGATGAGAGCAAAGAAAGGTTTTGGTATTGTTCTGCAATCCTCTAGTGGTCAAGTGGATGTTTGTACCCAGATGCTATTCCCTCTTCCTTCATTTTTTTTTCATAAGCAGGAAAGGATAGGAAAAAAAGAAGATGAAAAGAGTCATTGGAAATGGTCACTGGGAAAATCATTGGAGCTTCTGAAGGCTTCATTTCCAGTACATGAGGTTGAGGAATCAACTAACTTTGGAGTAGCAATGGAGAAAGTGATAGTAGCACCAGCAGGAGCAGGAGCAACTCTATCCTTATCTGCTCCCTTCTTCATTTTTCATTACTACTTACTGTGGCTCCTACAAAAGCCCTGCATTTGGGCTGATAGCTGAAAATGCAAGTGATCTTCAAGCTCTGATAGTGAAAGTCAAGAAACACCATAAAAATGGAACTAAGATTAAATATAAAAAAGATCAAACTGATAATAGTTGCAGTGACCAACTGTAGAACTAACAGTGAAGATATTGACCTGGTAGATAGCTTCTTCCTGTTAGGATTGACTGTTAACTGTGAAGGAATCAGCAATCAAGAGGTACTAGCTTTTGGTAAAGCAATAATGAAGGTTTTGGAAAAGATACTTAGATGTTTTGATACAACTATGCCTGAAGAACTGGGTAGCTAATGGCTTTCCCTTCAACATTTTATGGAAGTGAAAACTGGAATTTCAAGAAGCAGAAGAGCATTGAGTAGAAAGAGTACTAAGCTTTTGAACTTTGGTGTTGGAGAAGGCTCATGAGAAAACCATGGATAGTTAATAGAGTCAACAAATGGATTGTAGAACAAGTTAAATCAGAGTTCTCACTCAAAGCAAAATTATCAGGCTCAAATTAGAATATTTTGGACACATCGTGTAAAGACCCAGCTCTCTAGGAAGATTCATAATGTTGTGGTAGTTAGAAAAGAGGATGACCAGCATCAAGTTGAGTAGACTCAACTACAGCATTGATGAGTACCTCACTTGAAGATCTGAAGAATCAGGTTGACGACAGATGACCCTGGAGAAAATTTATCCTTGTGATTGGTAAGAGTCAACACTGAATTGATGACATATTTATCACCATTTATAGAGATAATGAGTTAAGGGAGGGAATAAGGGAAAAATAGCAAGGAGCAGAAGAAATGGTTTATTTGTTTTGAAAAATAAAGTAAGCAGAACAGGACAAAAATGAACCATTTTTATTTAAGCTTCACTTGCAACAAAAATGTTTGATTCTGAAGGCTTTGGTCCACAAGGAATCAACTGGAACATTCCTTAGTCCCTGAAAACTGCTGTTGTTTTGAGGAAAGAACATCAGGCTTAGATCTCATCTTCAACTGCTTCTGCAAACCATATATTAGAATAGTGCACACTTCCTATGAGTACTTTGAACCTCCCAGAAATACAGCTATTCATTAGAAGATGCTTTCAGTGTCTGTAAGTTACTGCAGTGGAGGTAGTGACAGATTTTATCTTCCTGGGCTCCAAGATCACCACAGATGGGGACTGCAGCCAAGAAATTAAAAGACGCTTGTTCCTGGGGAGGATAGCAATGGCAAATCTAGACAGCATACTAAAAAGCAGAGACATCACCCTGCCAACAAAAGTACATATAGTCAAGGCCATAGTTTTCCCACTTGCAATGTATGGCTGTGAAAGTTGGACCATAAGAAAGGCTGAGCGACAAATAAGTTGACCAACTTTTTTACAATGAAAAGGAGGACACAAATAAATTGAAGAAAAAATATTGGAAATAAAAGAAACATTTTATTCATTGCAACAATAATACAGAATACACTATAATATGATAAATGCATAATAAAAAACATTTGTAACAATAACATTTTATATTGTAATTATGCTTACATGCCTATTAATTATTATTTAAATGAGTACTTTTCCATTGAATGAATATTTTTTGTCAATATATCATCTTCTAACAATATATTGGAAATATCTGAACAAGAAATATCCTTCATATTGAATTTTACGGCAAGTGCTGCAGCTAGAGTATCAACATTCAATCTTGATTTCTCACTTTTCCAAAAATCATTAGCAATTGAAAAAACCCTTTCAACTGCTGCATTAGTTCCAGGACAGCACAACTTAAATTGAACAAGAATAAATAAATTTTCACATGGAATATGTTCATTTTTGAAATGGCTGAATATTTCCACCCATCTTTTATCAATTTCACCATGTTTATTTTCCCATTGTATTAATTTTTCAGAATTTAAAAATACATTCAGTCTTCTAATTTCTTCAAAGAGACAATTGGCATCTATTTTAATGTCTGGCATTTCTTTAGATAAAAACTCAACACAAGATTCAATATCTGTCCAAAATACTTGCGATGAAGTCAAAAAACAGCATTGAAAACTGTTATTTCCTGTGATGTTTGTTTCAGACCATTCTTCGATATATTGAGAACATGTTTGGTAAAAATTCTGCACTTCTTTGATAAACTTTTCCATTATGCCCGGATTTAATTCCTCTAAATCTGACAATTTTATTTTTATAACTAAAGGAAGAAATTTTTCTTCAAATTGAGTTTTATATTGAAGGATAAAGTCATTCAAAATAAGACTAACTTCTGTAGCTGAAATGTGTTCACCTTCAATCTTTTGAATCGTTTTGTGAAAAATAGATGCTTGATTATGTAAAAAATACATTAATATTTCAGATATTTCATTATTGAAAAATGATTTTAGGACATTTGTCTAAACTTAAAAAATATGAATGGAGAGGCTTAAATAATTGTAGAACACACTCTGTAGCAGGTGTTAGAGCAAGCCATCTAACTTTTGAATATCCAAAGTTTTTTGTATTGAATATTTGCTTCTTCACAAATTGTTTTAGAGTAGCCACACAAACGGTAAAACGACTAAAATACAAATAAATTGTAATTATTATTACTTCTATATCAATTGGCATGGAACATGACACTGTGTTGATTGCATTTGACAAAATATGTGCATTACAACCTATTCCTAGTTATTTTCTTTTGGAGTAAATCTTGTAATTTTACATACACATTATTCACCCCTTTGCATCTTCACCCACCAAAATTTATGTTTGTATTATCAGCTGTTAGTGCAACAACTTTGGATTTCAAATTGTTTTCATTTATTACTCTGTATAGATGGTTTGACAAAATTTCAGCAGTTTCGCCCTCAATGGATTCTAAATTTAAAATTTTTACTTGAATGCCCTTGGTAACATTAAAATATCTTACTAGTATTGGATACAATTTAGTTTCATTATGATTGGATGCATCAGATAAAACCGTTACAAATGCTGCAGTTTCCATGTCTTCTGTAAGTATTTTGTCACAGTAATTTTTAAATATTTAATATTTAAATATATTAAATATGATTTAATAATAGCCTCTCATTTTGTCCTGGCACATGAAAATTTAGCATCGTGAAACTTTTTCAATAATTTAGTTGTACAATCCATACTACAAAAACTTTGATTGTGAATTATGGTATGGTATGGAATGCAAATGTTCCCTCCATTGCAGCTAACTGTTTTTCATCTTCAGAATACTTTGAAGTTTTAAAAAAACTTGTTACTTTACAACTGGAAGCAGATGCATCTGATGATTGCTTATGTTTCTTGGTGGTTAAGTGTTTCATAATAGCTGCTCTGCCCCCAACTGCAATACAAAATTTTCCACTGCAAATATTGCAGAAAACAATGTTATCCTTCTTTGATGTGATGAATGGAAATTCCTTATTTAATTTATTGTTGAAATGGCATTTCCTCTTTTTTGATTTTTTCCCTATCCCTAAATGAAAGTTAGTCTCTTCCAGGTATCTTCAGGACTAACTAGGAGATGGTGTAGTTAGATAGCAGGGAGGTGTGCAAAGTTCCTGCTAATTTGCCTTCACTGCAGACAACTTGCATGTGCAAAGTTTGCTGGCCAGGTGTTTTGGCATCCTCAGCAGCAATTCCTATTAGCTTTTAAAAGCCAATAGGGGGAGTAGCACAGCTCATGCAAAAGTTGAAAAAAAAAAACATCAAAAAAGGTGCCGGAACGCCGTTCTGAGCGTTCTTTGAGAAAAAAAAAGCCCTGCAGATTAGTCTTCAAATATCGAAAAGGAGGACATGTAGGAGGACACTTTCTGAGGGAGGAGATAACTTACAAAAGGAGGACTGTCCTCCCTAAAGGAGATGGTTGGTCACCTTACGACTAAAGACAAAAAATTGAGGCCTTTGAACTATGGTGCTGGAGAAGACTCCTGAGAATCCCTTGGACTGCAAGGCGTTCAAACCAGTCAGTCCTAGAAGAGATCAACCCCGACTGCTCTTTAGAAGGCCAGATCCTGAAGTTGAAACTCAAATACTTTGGCCACCTAATGAGAAGGAAGGACTCACTGGAGAAAGGCCTAATGCTGGGAAAGATTGAGGGCAATAGAAGAAGGGGACGACAGAGAATGATGTGGCTGGATGCAGTCACTGAAGCAGTAGGTGTGAACTTAAATGGACTCCAGAAGGTGGTAGAGGACAGGAAGGCCTGGAGGAACGTTGTCCATGGGGTCGCGATGGGTTGGACATGACTTCACAACTAACAACAATAAAGTTACTGCAACTTTTAAAGTAGAGGCCTGCAGAAACCTGAAAAAAAATTGCTGATTTTAATAATGTTGATAGGTAATTGCCTTATGTGATTCATTTATTGATTGATGTTATGTTCAAAACATTCACAATCCCATTGCACATCAAATCACAAGATCAGACTTATATAGTCCTGAAACCTCTTGCCCTTGTAAACCTTGCACAAACTATGTACCCTGAGATAATTTCTTTATCTTGAAAGCTTTCCCTCCTTTAAGCCTCATCTCAAAGCAAATCCTCTCCTTTCCCCTGCAGACTTAAACAGTGCTATAAATGGCGTGCATGGCCTTTCACATTTATAGACTGTACTGAGGCTCTTGAGAGACCGCCCTCTTCACTTTGTGAGCTATTGGCTTCAGCGATAGGAATGAAATCCCAGCTATTGCTGCGGCCATGAGCCTTGCGCGCTTCGCTTACAGCAAATTGCCACAAAAGCAAACAAGCATGTTTCAAGGCAGGCTGTGACACGTGGGGAGAAATGTATAGGAAGAAGGTACCCGGTTCTAAATAAGAGGGCTTGCCCTTGCCTACCATTCTTCTTCCCTGGCTGATTTTCCCTTGCAAAGCATGAACCAGTGGGCGCTGTGGGCCTGTTTTTAAGAAAATGATTTTTGACATTCCTTTCCTCAAGAGGAGCCCTTCTATTCCGATTACGCCGTCGTTGCTGGGAAGTTTCCCGGGGTTCACCTGGCCATCGCGTTTCCAAACTGTCCGCTGGGTGGCAGCAGGGTCCCGCCGCAGAAGTTCTTTTAACAGCAAGTGTTAATGCAATTGACCAATCAGTGCTAAGATGATGGGAGGTAATTGGGTAATTGTATTTTACTGATCACAAGCGGGGGGGGGGAAAGGGGGAGAAGGAGGAGGGTGGGAAAGATTCCTTGTGTGTATGTATGAATGTGTGAACCTGGCGGGGAAAGGGAACGACCATTGGAAAGTATGTGGGGTGGGGGCGGCGGGGGTAAAAAGATCGGCCCGGAACAGCTCGTGTATCTCGAGGTGCGATTGCAGAAAGGAAGCGCGAGAAAGCCAGCGTTTGCCCCCCGCGGCAACTGCTGGGAAGCGGATTCTTTATTTACTTGTCCCCCCTCTCCCCTCACCCCAGCGGGCGGAGGAGTTCAAACCGGAGCTGACGGCCGCGAAGAAAAGCGGCTGCAGCTGCGCGGAGGGCTGCGCGTTTCTGGAGCGAAGGTTGGCGGTGTCAAAGAAGCTCCGCGGCGGCCGACTGCCTCGAAACGAGCCCTCGAGGAGGGAAGGGGCTGACCTGGGGAGAAGGAAGAAGAGCCGGCGGGACAGTGTCTTAACTTGTAGATCGGAGGGTCGCTAAACGGATTTGGAGCTGCTGGGGGGAAAAGACGGTTGGAGAAATACTGTGCTTGCCCCTCACCGGCTGCCTCACCACCTCCCACTTTAGCTTCCTTTTGAGTAGCCCAAAGAACACATTTTCCCCTCCGGCACCCCTTCTTCCTCGCGGCCCTCCAGCAGGCTGGCGGCAAAAATGGAGAGGAAGGCGAAATGAATAGGCGAAGTCCCCGGCTGGCAACATTCACGGGAACCGGACGAATCGTGCCTCCCCCGGGGAGATTGGCGGGTTCCGACAAGGGAGTTCTTTTGAACGCCGGGGGTGATCTGGAAGAGGAAGAAAGGAGGAAAATGCAGCGAGGGGAGCGCGGGAAGAGGTGGATGAAAGCCGCCCACTTCAGGTGTTTTGAAGAATGACGGATTGGTTTTGGACAGGTGGTGGGAACCTTGTTTGCTCGCTGGATCTCCTCCCCCCCCTACTTTCTCCCCCCCCTTTCCAAGCTCGCTCCCGACGCCGCCGCCACTGTTCGCCCCAGCGTCTCTTTCCATTTGATGCCAGGTTCTGAAAAACGCGGAGGAGTTGGAAGGAAGGCGAAGGGATATAGTAACGCGGAGAGTTGGGCTTGCTGGCTCCTGGCTGAAATAAAAAATCCGATTGCGCACTGGGTTGTGATTGGAAATCTAATCAGATCCTTGAATCGGCGGAGACGGGTGGGTGGGCTGTGAGGGTGGCGAGAGAAACCCTAAAGTTGGTTGGGGGGAAATCATGTGAGAGGCTGCCTCTGGGAGAAGAGGGAACCGGAGTGCCGAGATCATGGGAACCCCCGATCTGTGGTGGCAGCACATGGACCGGAGACTCGTGCGTGCGGCTAAGAAAAAAGGACGCGAAGGGTCTTCCCTGGCTCCCGCTGGATCTTAGCAGAAAGACCCAAAAGAAGAGAAATCGCCTCCAACGGACGGGCTGAGGGGTCGTTGCGGAGGCTGGGGAAAAAAAAAACAAAAACAGTCGGCAAAATCTTTCCTTCGGGGGATTCGAAGGAGTTAAGTGTTGGAGAGAGGGAGAGGCGCAAAGGATCCAGGACCTCACGAGAAGATCCGGGCAGGAATGAAAAGTTTCTCGACGAAGAAAGACTCTCTTCGTCGAACTGGTGGTTTTTGGTTTTCCTTTCCTCCTTTTTTTTTCCTGAAGCCTTCCCCCCCCCCTCTCCCAATCCCGTCCCGTCCGTTTGTCCCCTGAAGAAGAAAGAAGTTGATAACACGCAGGCACATTTGAAAACAGCCACGTCCTAAAAGTGACGGCCGGGGAGGGGGAACGAGGAAGCCGGGAAAGAGAAGTATCTCGTAAAGGAAGATAGAAGGGAGAAAAGAAAAAAAACAGCAAAGCTTGGAGCTCTTTTGGACCGAACTAGATGGAAAATTGCAGATGGATATTTAATTTCCTATCTTTTTTTCCTCCCATCAAATTGGATCTGTTGCCGAGATGATGTAGTTTTGCCATCGGCGCTGGTGGTGCCTGGTTTTGTTTTTTTTTTTTTGTTTTTTTTATTATTTTATTTTTCTTTTCAAACACCCCCGCCCCTTCTTCTTCTTCGGAATTTCATTCTGGATATCCTCCTTTTGCTCCTGGGTGATTTCAAATACAGTGAGTGTCACATTATTATTATTTTTCCCTTGTGTCTTTATGCTTGCCCTTATTATTATTATTATTATTATTATTATTATTTAAAAAAGTGATGGAGTTGAGGGGTGATTTATGTATTTGAAGGCTAGGAGAGATCAAAGGGGAACTGAAATCCTGACTCGGATTGTGGGGAGGGAGGTACTTGGATGGGGGTGGGAAAGGGAAGGAAAGGAAAGGGAATCAACCTTTGGGTAACCCTTGCCGATACCTTGGTTCTCTAGCTATCCTTTCCATCCATTCTCTAGCAAAGAAAAGCAGTGCCTGTCATTCTCCTGCAGTATCTGGCAATGTAATGCTTGATTTACCAACTGGCCCAAGGATGCCAAATTCATCACCATTGCATAACAGTCTTCTCCAACCCCAAAATAAGGTGGATGACAAGTTTCCATCATCTATAGGATGGCCATATCTGGTGGCTCAAGAGTAGGAAGTAATAGGAGTTGAAATCCGGTATGTCTGGAAGGCACTAGGTCTGGTTTGGAAGGTCAGCCCAAAGAGTTTGGTGTGAGGAGAGTCAAGTAGGGGAAGAAATGGAAATGATGGCAATGTCACCATCTGAAGAAGTCTTTGCAAGGGAAAGGGTAATAATGAAGCATGATTATCAGGCAAACTGGGGAAAGATGATTCTGAGATGGTGGCACAAGTGATGCACTTGACAATCCGTATCCAAAGAAGGCATGTGAGGGAGACTTTTCCTCAAATGTCTCCCAGATCTTTTATTCTACTATGATTTGATGGTAAATCCTCTCAGTTTCCCCAGACCATGTCTGTGGCCGTGTGGGTCCTCATAAATGACACTCTCTTGAATTTTGTGGATATATCTTATTGTTTTGATATTTAGCTTTCCGGGTTACACTAGATGCAGTGTGGTTTTAAAATGAAAGGGTAACATTGATCCTATGCACGTCCACTAAGGAAATAGGATTGCACATTATGTTCTGTACTCCTATATAACTGGGAGGGACTTTGGATCTCTTCGTACAGTCTAATTATCCATGGTAGCTTGGAGCATCATATATTCAATTAATCCAATTTTCTGGATCCATGCAACAAAGCCATCTATTAACAATGGGTGGAGTTTACACAACACACCAGGTTCAAATAACGTGGTTGGACAAAACTAGACTGTAATTGTAACCATTTCACAAGTTGGAAAAATGAGTCTGAAAAGTTTTTACTTTCCACTGTGAAAGTTGATTGTTGGTCCTTTTGTCTTATTAATTACAGGAGAGCATTTCATAGTTGTAAAAAATGTAGTGTATAGACACAGAAAAGGACAAGATATTTTTAAGGCTATTGCTATAACTAATCACTTTCCATTAGATAATTTTCTTTTGAGCATTGCTATTTACCATTTAAACATATGTTTCCTTCTCACATGTGGCTTTCCTGATCTTGCATCCATGGGCTGGTAATCAAAATGTCTACACACATACCAAAATATTTAATCAAATTGGGGAGATCAGCTTTTCTGTAAAAGCAATACCTTCACAGGTAATGTGTCTTTCTAAATATCCTCTCTCCAAGATTTTTTTTTAATTGTAATCTTACAAGAGCAGAAGCATTTTATCGGTTTTTCCCCATTATGTTATTTAGACATCTGAACTTATTTGATAACCTGTCAATCCAACAACATCATTATTTCTGACAGTTTCATTAAGCTATGAGGGAAAAGTAATTAAATCATATATTTATAAAAGTTGTGCTATATGGGGTTGTGTCCTGCCTCCCAAATATTGGATACATAAAATATAGTTAACTTTGAGCCATGTTCTTAGAGATACACATGCAGGGATTCCTAATCCTGCAAAGCTTTCATAGTAAAGTATCCAGTAAAAAAAGTAAATCAATTAAAACAAATGGATGATTACAGTTTCTTTTTTGAACACATGCCATTATTTTGGGGATCTGTTAAAACAAATCTTGTTGGTCCCCCACTGACTCCAGTGGTTCCTTGCATAAATTTTGTCCCAGTTAGAGACTATCCTTGCATCAACAGCAATAGAACATAGATACTGTGCTTGCATTAGGCAAGTCCTGAAATAAGATGGAGAAGAAGAAAGCAGTGTGTTTTTAAAGGGAAAAAATAAAGCAGTCCTCTTGCCACAGACTCACTCTACTACGGTATGAGCTGATAAATCAGAATTCATTGGCAAAGCCACCTTGCTATTTGGCAGGAAATAGTGCCACCATTGTTGATCCTGGGCCAGTTATATTGCAAAGCTACATGTCCACTGAATGGGGGGGGGTTGGGGGGAGGGAGGGGGAAAATCTTGATGAAATAAGAGTCAATTTCACTGCTGTGTGGAGTGGTGATGATGGATGTGGATTTTCAGAGATGCTGAACTTGCTTAGCATGTGAGCTAAAAACATGTGGACATGCTTCAGATTGGAATTCAGCATTCTCTCCTGTTATGATAAGACGGATTTTGTCATTCAGATGTGCACACCGGTGCTGTTCATAGGTAATACCAGTAACACTGAAAATATCTTCAAGAACCTTTGTTTTTGTTTTTATGTCCTATTTTGAATGTGTGGTGTTGTTTCCATTGTGGTGGGTAATAGGCATTTCATTTGGTTAACTGTTTTCATTGCTTGTGTCAGAATATAAGTGCAACATTCATCAGCATCTGATAATTAGCCAAGATGCCTTCCAATTTTTTCAGGATAAAAGGGTAAGCAATTCTGTAATTACCATCCCACAGCTAGGAAAGTGACAGCCAGGAGTTTCTGAATAGAGACTAATTTGGGGTACAAAATGCATGAATTGCTACTGAAAGGAAAGAAGTATGGACTGCTAAAGGTTTGTTTCATTTAGCATGTTTGGTTTTAAGAGGATTGCAAATTAACTAATCTAAAAAAAGAAAATTATTCTCAATAGTCAAGATGGTTCATGATTCAATTTTTTTTCTTACAGAGACAACAGTTTCATAATGCTAAAATACACGAATCCCTACAGGGTCGAATATAGCCTTTAAAAGAATCATGTTAGAACAGCAGTGATGATGGGTTGCAAAGTTTCTATTCCTCTCCTTCTCTTTCTCTCTTTTCTATTTCGATAGTTAATATTATTTAAATAGTGATGTTTTGATACTTTGATATTGGAAGAAATTGTGATTACATTGATAAGTTCAGATGAAGCAAAGATTAGCTTCCTAGTTTAATGCTGAGTGTAAGAAATGACAGTGGTAAAATGGAATGTGTACATAATACAATATGCTGCTATGAATGTAGATTATTAAGACGTAATTATTAGGATGTCAAGCAAAAATGATTTTCATCAGGGCATCCCAGAAAGTTATGAAAAAAACAGTTCTCGATAACATCTTTGTTAACCAAGAATAGCTAGGAAGGATTAATGTGTCTCTGATATTCTCTTAGTTATTGAAAGTTTTGTACAATTAGTAAAGCTATTAAATAGAAAATTTTGTACAGTAGTTTTAGAGTGAATACTTTTTTGTCACAGGGATATTGAACATCTTATTCAATAAAATAACTGACTTATTTATCTAATTCTTGTCACTGCCCATCTCACAAACAAATGACTCTGGATCCTGTTCAACAAAACTAAAATAATAAAGCTAAAACTATTATCATTAAATTATTTCAAATAATTAAAAAACCGTATAAAACAGCTAAAACAAAGAATAATAGATAAAGGGATGATGATAATAATAATAGATCCAGTAATTGACAGTGATGCTGATTTTCTAGCCGTAGGAATCTTTATACTGCAAAGTTTGTGCAAACCATGATTTATAGCAATAGATGTTTTCATGTGGACAGCTTCTGTTTAAATCAGGATTTATTTCATTGGCAAAAGACTGAGGGAGATCATGCTAGGCTGTGATATAAACAGTCTTCCAAAAGAAATGCAATGATATGTAACTATTGACTTTTCCTGATGAGTCAAAGATTTGCAAAACACTTTTTTAAAAAATCAATTAACTAGTAGATTTTCATAGTTGGGATTGCATAAGAATCATAATTCTTCATTAGAACAGAAAGATTCAGCTTCTTGCTGGAACATTTCTAAGCTGTTTGCTCAACTTTCTAGCAATGATGTCTGCGTGTTGGCTGTAACTGTTTTGTGGATAACTATGAAGTGGCAAATGTAGTATATAAGACACTACCAACAGTACTTAGATTGATTAAATCAGAGAGGAAGAATATTATTACAGGTAAAGAAAATAACATATTTTGCTTTAAGTATACACATGAACGCCACAAACCAAGCCAGAGAGAGGTAATTTATATCTGGTATCCAAGGAAGCAAGTACAGAAATGTGCTTCCTTTTCTGTGCATCCTTTAAATGTTGCTATAGTGACACTTTAGGATGCAAGTTGTATGATTCCTCCTGCCCTTGATCTAGATAGCCTTATTCTCCTTCTCCTTGTTCTTTGTTCTTTTATAATATGGTTCACAACAACAATAATGTCCATGTAATTTGGATGCAAGAGAGAAAACAATTTGATTCTCGTTTATTTCATATACATATCTAAGTATCCAATATCCTACAGCCCTAAATGGGGGAATCACACATTTCTAAGAGAAGTGGGGCAGAGAACATTTCTTAATGTCCTTTAAAAAAATTACACATATTACAATATTTAGAGTAGTGGGACAGGTTAACTGAATATTTCCAAGCAGATGAAATATTGTAGTTAAACAATCAGAAATAACATTAAGTCTACTTGATTTGAATCTTAATCTCTGGGATTTCTTTGGAATAATGGTTTCTGTTATGGGTAAACTAAAATCCCACTCAGAATCATAAATGGATTCCTGGTAATTGATAATTGCTTAAAGAACCTTAATTTGTGATTCTGCAAGACAAGGGAGCTCTCATACTTGGTCTGGAATATGGGAAAGTTATTTACATTTTTAAATCAAGTACAACATGAGGTAGTAAATGAGTGTGGATTTTATAAAAACACATCTAGTTTTTAAAGGGTCTATTTCCTAGCTTAATCTGTAATCTATAATTATAGTTAGAATTTAAAAAAGAACAGGTCAAGTTTAAAAAAAAAATGCAGATCTAGAGCCATGGACATAACTATTGAACTAATAAATCATTTGGTATTTTTTTCCCCAGAACAGCAGGATTCATGCACTTTTAGGAAATGGGAAATGGGAAATTTTACTTTCCAAAGCTTAAGCAAGCTAGGTAAGATTTTCTCCCAGTTAGTATTACACATCAAAATAGTTATGGATCATCCGGTGGATCATTGTGTGTCTCTTGTCTCTGCTTTCCTGAAAAGTGCACCAGAAAAGTTTTAAATGGTTCATTAGAAATAGGAGCAACCTTTCTGAGAGGAGCTTCTCACCTGGGCAAAATAGCTTGCCTGCGTTCAACCATAATGAGCCTTGGAGCTACTTCATGTGTTATGCAATCAGTAGGGTCTTCACTTTAGGTGAGATGCAATGACTCATAAATTCCCTTATCACAGTGGTGGCGAACCTATGGAACGGGTGCCAGAGGCGGCACTCAGAGCCCTCTCTGTGGGCACGTGCACCGTTGCCCCAGTCCTAGGCCTCCAGCTGGGTTTTATAAAACCTTTTCGCTTTAGGCTTCCACCGCCGTGTGCAAAAAAAAAAAAAGGTTCAATCAATCAGTCAATTTCAACTTCTTGCAGGAAAAAAAAGATCTTGCAAAGTTGGAATTGATTGATTGAACTTTTTAGTCCCACCCAGTCTGCCGTTACCACCGCAGCCACGGCCAGCCAATGGGCCACACCCACTCAATTGGCCACACCCACCCAATAAGCCACACCCACCCAGCACCCGACGATGCACAAGTGGGTTTTGGGTTGCAGTTTGGGCACTCGGTCTCTAAAAGGTTCGCCATCACTGCCTTATCATGTCAATGAGTGACTCTTGGGGAAAGTGACATCAGGTTGTCCATGAAAGTCAGTTTGTCTCTTGCATGCTAGGTTGGAAAACATTAATATACCATTGACCTGAATGCAGTCTGCTACAGTGATAATCTTAGCAATGATGTCGCCAAATCATGCAAAAGGATAATTAAAAGAATTCTCTTGACACTTATTTATTTAGACCTCAATCTTTGTAATGGGGCATGACTACATTGTCTTTAATAAAAGTTCAAAATTTTGCTCTTTCACTGAGCTACACTGAAATTATTAGTGTATTAGTGTTCAGCTAATTCATAGTTTGTTCCTTTCTTTTCCCTAATGCTTTATTTTTGATTGCAACTTGACTATCTTTGTGGTGACCTTTTTCTAGATGTGATGATCTAGGGAAATAAGGACATTTACGTCCTACAGAAAATGGACCAAGCCTTTGTGTGTATGTATCTGTGTATAGTATGCATGTATGTACAGATACATAACAGGAATTAGGCATCATATGTTCATAAAAGATTTTGAAAGGGGCTGTGTAGTACAAAGATTGTATTGCATATACAAATATATTCCAAACATCATCTTGAATCAATGACATGTTGTGAAAACCCAATAGTTAGTAATCAGAGTATGGGTAACTATATAAATCATTTAATTGTTTAAATAAATACATTGCAGTGATGGAATTATCATACTTTCAGTTCTTGTGAGAAATTTGGCTTGGGACATTGGCAAAAAACATTTAAACTAACAAGATGATCTTTTACACATAACTGCTAACATTCAGAAGATCTATGGTCTGTCTTACCTAGATTCTTATTGAATGCGGACTGAATAGACTTAGTAAAGAATAAGTACAAATATTCTCATACTGTATATTGTTTTGGTTACTGCAACTGCTTATGAGACAGTGTCCCTTTGACAATGTTATTATATCTTCTAAAAAATAGCTGGCATTTCTGTTTGGTTTTTTTTCCAGCTTGGTGTTAACTAAAGAAGCACCAGGCTACAACTTGGTTTGTTAGTATAAATACTAAAAATAAATAAAGACTGCCTTGCATAATGCTTCAGATTCAGTTAAATGCATATAGAATCTGCTGCAACTCTTTAAAGCATCCACAACTTTTCTCAGGATCCCAAAGTTTTGTTAAAGTTGCTTTGGGAGGCAGAGGGACGATTGTACATGGAGCTATATTTTTAACTTGCATTCCTTTTTTAAGTTATCAAGAGATTCAAGTAAGTGCGTGGAAGTCAAATAGCCAATTTCCCTTCTGTTCTTTTGAGCATCCTAGATGAAACAAAATGTACATCCTGTGCAGAGGGAATCATTTAATTAGCTGTGCAATCAAGTTTTTTTTATGAACTGCAAAGAACAGTAGAAATAAAAAAGCTGGACATGCACAACAAACAGAGATTCATTCCGTGAAATTGTCTCAGATGTTGAAGAAATATATTAAATTCAGTGACTTGTTGCCATAGACCTCTTCCTCAAGAATTTTTGCAAATAATTTTATGCTTGATCTGACACTATCCTGTCAGTTGGATTTTCTCCAACAAGTTACTCTTAGAGTACAGTTTAGGGTTCCACTGTTGCTATTGGTCAAATGATTGCTGGATAAAGCTATATGAAACAACAAATACATATTGATGTTTCATTAGCCATACAGCTAACTTTAAAATAAGAGACTTGAATCTGAACTTAGCAAGAGATGTTGTATCCTTATATATTGCCTGTGCCCAATAGAGCAGGATACCCATAACTAATTTCTAATTTGTCGTGTGAGTGACTATTAATAACATTTCTCTTGATTTAAACTATTTACACACTTACACATTTTGATTCCTTCTCTTGTAATTCTGAGGAAATACTTTTAACATCTTCCCAAATTGTGGATGTTTCTCCTGTCTGTTTTGTTATTTAATCTTTGTGACCAATATTAAGTCAATACTGACTGCCCTCTTTTTAAGCTGAAGGTTCCTTCCATCTTCTTTAATTCTGCATTCTCCTGAATGTTTTTTATTGTAACTATTTCACCCAAGTTTACAAATGGAGAAATTAATAGAAAATAAAATTACCAGCGATAATTCTACTGTACAAACTGGATGTTCCATCTAATGCAGGCATGTCAAACTCACAACGTCATGTGATGTCACACAACATATCAGTTCAATTTTGCCATTGCAGGCAATTGGTTGGGCGTGGCTTCTAGATGACGCATCCAGCCTGCAGGCCGGCAGTTTGACACCCTTGAATTCTAATGCAACACTTTAGACATAAAAACATGCAGCAATCAGAAGCTTACGTATGTATGTATGTATGTATGTATGCATGCATGCATGCATGCATGCATGCATGTATATGTTTGAGGCACCCAGGAGAAAGGCCTCAATATGAATGAATCTTTAAATCTGTAGACTTAAGAAGAGACAATTAGTAATAACCTAAGAAGAGACAATTAGTAATAAGCTGCAATGCAAATAATGGTTATAATGTGGTCTGGATCTGGTTGTAACTTTAATTTCATTGATCAGCATTCACTTAAGGTTCCAGATTATTCACTCTTAGTTTAGAAGGTTGCCTTTAAATATCTATTATTTGATCAGTTTACCTTGGAGAAGTCTGTTGCTCAGTTCAGTGTATTTCACAGAGTTTTTGAAAAGATAAAAAGAGGTGATTCATTCTTTTGGGCAAGGACAGAATAAAATTATAATCAATAAACAGTTTCTAGTATAGGCTAAAATCTGATATAGTTTTATGTAAAGCACAAGGAAATAGTGGTTCACTCTTAGGATCTTAGAATGACCATTTTAGAGTGTGCACAAGCATATGTTCCCTTAGGTAATTACATTTCCAGATATAAACTGTATGCAGAAAGAATAGAGTAATTAGTATAACAACTTGATAAATCTGCAGTTTTTATTTTTTAGCACAACGGGTTTCTGGCTTTGAAAACTTAAGTCTGTTCTTAATCTGTAACCTATATTTTATATATACAATTTTTTCTAACATACATCTATAACAACAGGATGTATGGTTTGTAGCACCTCACAGCTACAAACCATATTTTATTTATTTAAATTTCGTATTTCTAAACTGCCCTTCTCTCTCAGATTAATCTAGCATGTACATTAATAATAAATTATATATTTTGCCAGTTGCCACCATATGTTTGTTAAACTATTCTCTGTCTCTCTCACATGCACATCCAATACTTCTGAAGAAGACAGTAGAAGAAAAATAAGTTCATCATCATCATTGGCATCCTTCAGTCTTGAAAGACTATGGTTTCGTGCTCTAGAAAGAGGTCCTAAGGCAGCATCTGCTGTGGCTAAAAAGGCCAATTCGAGAATGGCAATCCCTTCCACACTGAGGGCAGATACAATCTGTCCCGTCCAGCCCCCAGATTTCGCTGGTTCCGGGACTGCCTCTGTGCCTCAGCCTGCCGCACAAGTGTCTCTTCAAATTGGAGAAGGCCATGCTGCATCTTTAGCCTCCAAGCTGAACGATTCCCAGCTGTTAATATCCATTCCCAAGGCCTTTAGGTCCCTCTTGCAGATATCCTTATATCGCAGCTCAGGTCTCCCTCTGGGGCGCTTTCCCTGCACTAGTTCTCCATACAGATCTTTTGGAATCAGCCATTCTCAAAACATGCCCAAGCCAGCATAGATGTCACTGCTTCAATAGTGTATACATGCTAGAGATTCCAGCACATTCCAGGACTGCGCTATTTGGGACTTTGTTATGCCAGGTGATACCGAGAATATGTCGGAGACAGTGCATTTGAAAAGTGTTCAGCTTTCTCTCCTGGCATACATGAAGAGTCCAAGATTCACTGCAGTACAAAGTGTGGTCAAGATGCAGGGTCTGTAGACCTGGATCTTTGTATGTTCTGTCAACTTCTTATTAAGCCGTACTCTCTTTGTAAGTCTGGAAAATGTGGTGGCCGCTTTACCAATACGTTTATTCAGCTCAATATCTAAAGAGAGAGTGTCAGAGATAGTTGAGCCGAGGTACACAAAGTCATGGACAACCTCCAATTCTGTGCAGAGATTGTAATACAGGGAAGTGGATCCACATCCTGACCCATAACTTGTGTTTTTTTCATACTGATAGTTAGACCAAAGTCTTGGCCGGCCTTACTAAAACAGTCCATAAGTTGTTGAAGATATTCAGCAGAGTGAGCAGTAACGGCAGCATCGTCAGCGAAGAGGAAATCCCATAGGCATTTCAGCTGGACTTTAGACTTTGCTCTCAATCTAGAGAGATTAAAGAGTTTTCCATCTGATCTGGTCCGGAGATAGATACCCTCTGTTGCAGTTCCAAAAGTGACTCTCGGTCACCTCAGTCCTTCTTGTGGTTGGAAAATTTCAGTTGTTATTTACTTTAACAGGGAAAGAGAAAACTACAAAATATTCTCCAAGTTTCTTTCCTTTCTAGATCACAATTTGATTAAGGAGCCTATACACTAACGGTTCCCTAGGATTGAGAATATTCAATTATAGTAAATGAAAACAAAAATATGGAGACAAGTCACCATGACACTTGCTTTTTTCTCACTCCACACCTATTAGTGTACGTTTATGAAGACAGCTCTGGTTTCCAAACAGGAATCTTTCACCAAGAATATACATGAAAAGAGAAGCTGAAATCATACCCAGGACCTGCTGTATTTTATTGTTTATTTTCTTTAAAGCAGTGAATTATTATTGTTTAGTACAAGAGTGGAATGGCCAACATCCCCCACTCCAGTTCTAGTCTTAGGCCAAATTATTTCATTTTCAGAAACTTGAAAATAGTATTATGTTTTTCATAGGTGTAAATCATAGAATTATTAATAAATTTACTAGCCTTTTTCAAGTGTTTACAATGCTGGGCAACAGAAATGCACATATTTTTTCCTCATATCCATAAGAACATTGCCCTTCCTAAATCACATGGAGAGGGGTAATTTTTCAGCAGAGAGGTTCTTTGTATTTCACCAGACATTTATAGTCAAGATCTCATTCTATGGCATCAAAACCAGGAATTGAACTCATGAACTATTGCATTTATAGGGTAATATATTACCCTTATTCTATAGGTTCAAAACCTCTAATAAGAATTGAAATTAGGGTTCATTGCATGATTACATACAGTGTACTTGGACAGTTCCTAAAACTAATGTGCTGTGTTACCCTATATAGCAGTGGTCCCCAACCTTTGTGGCTTGGCAGCCCAGCTGGGGTGGGGAAAGGGGAACTGGGTCACGCATGCATGCACATGCGCATAGAGCTCTTGCACGAGTGGTAGGCTGGTGCACACATGTGCAACTCCACTTGTACAAGTGGTGAGCTGGCATGTATGTGTGTGATTGCCTGCCAGGCTGCCGCTTGCACAAGTTGAGCTGTGCATGGTGCGTGCTTCAACCATCCACTTGCATGACCCAATTTGAAATAGGCCACGGCCCAGTAGTAGGCTGTGGCCCAGAGGTTGGGGATCCCTGCTATACAACACATTTGTTTTAGGAACTGTCCAGTTGCACTATATGTAATCCTGCAATTAGTCTTAATTTCAATTCTTATTAGAGGGCTTGAACCTATAGGGTAAGATCTGGCTACATATGTCTGCCGCTTCACAATAAAGATGAAATTGGTTATGTACTGCCTCTGATGGTCATTAGAGTATAACGCAGTGGTTCTCAACCTTGGGGTCGCGACCCCATTTGGGGTCGTGTGACCATTTCGTGGGGGTCGCCGGGCACCGCCGGCCGCCATTTTGTTTTTTTTATTTTTTTTATTTTTTTTTTAAATTTTTTAAATTTTTTTAATTTTTTAAATTTTTTTCGGTGCGCGCGCGCCGCGCACACTCAGATCCGCCCGTCGCGCTGGAAAAAAATTAAAAAAAATTAAAAAAAAATTAAAAAACTTAAAAAAAATAAAATAAAAACAAAATGGCGGACTGCAACGGGCGGATCTGCGCATGCGCGGTGCGTGCGACGGGCCGATCCACGCAGGCGCAGATTCGCCCGTTGCAGCCGCCATTTTGTTGTTTTTTTATTTTTTAAATTTTTTTTATTTTTTTTGCGCGCGCGCGCACACGCGCGCTCCCCCGCGTTGGGGTCGCGGCGCGCATGGGCGTGGCAAGTGGGGTCTCAACCTCAGAAAGGTTGAGAACCACTGGTATAACGGAAAACATAACACAGAATACACATTTTGTACAGTAAAAATAAAGAAATTATTTTGATGGGAGGCACTGAAGTCATGTAATACTTCATGCACAAGAGAATATGTAACATCTACAGCTCTAAAAGGATGCTGAGACCCTAGAAAGAGTACAGGGAAACACAATTAAAAAGATAAGGGGTGCGCAGGATAAATCATATGAAGGAACTAGATATCCCTAATTGAATGAAGAGAAGAATTAGGAGTCCCATGATAGCTGTCTTTCAGTACATGAGGGGCTGCTGCAGAGAGGTGGAGTTCGACTTATTCTCCAAAGTTCCTGAGAGTAGGACAAGAAGCAGTGGATGGAAGCTCATTAAAGAGGGATTCAGCCTGGAACTAAGAAACTTCCTGACAGTGGGAACAATTAACCAATGGAACAGCCTTCCCCCAGAGTTGTGGGTGCCCCATCACTGGAGGTTTTCAAGAAATGATGGGACAACCATTTGTCTGGGAAGATATAAGGTCTTCTGCCGTGGGCAGACAGTTGGACTGGAAGACCTCCAAAGTTCCTTCCACGCCTATGATTCTTTGGTCTGTGTCTCTCAAATCTAAAAAAAAAAAAAAAAAAGATGAGTTGTAGATTTTTTTGAAAGATTGTGCTCCATTCTGACTTTTCCAAATATGCTTATTTGCATAATACTGTCTTTTTGTTTATACAAAGGGTAGAAACTGCTTTACAGTTGAAGAGAAGCATCGTGTAATGTATGTGTCCTGCACTATGCATGAATGTACATTTTTAATATAGCTGGTGAGGTCTGAGCAACATATAAGTATATATGTCAGATTTCTATGGTGGATTCTTCAAAATATTTTGAAAAAGCGTATTGAGTTTGTACCACAGTTATTTTTGTTGGGCATAACAAAGGACTGTTCCACCATAGAGACTAAGTTGATCTTGAACTTGACTACGGCTGCAAGACTGTTGGTGGGTCAATATTGGAAGTCATCTGAAATACCATCTATTGAAGAATGGACATTAAAAGTTACCCATCTGGTGGAGATGGCTAAGATATCAGCGTACTTGAAGAACCACTCAAATGAAACATTTTTGATGGACTGGAAAAAATGGATTGATTATATGCAAAAGAAATATCAATTGAAAGAATTAGATATGATATATAGATAAATAGTTACTAAATAGTAGATTAGCGGGGTTTCTTGCATTTTTACTCTGTATTCACTCCGGGAAGCCTGGGGGGGAAGGGGGGTGGGAGATAATAAGTAATAGATTATGTTTCTCAACTGTAGTTGGGGATATTAAGGGAATAGATTTTTTTCTCTTTTTCTTAGGGCGCTCGGGAAAACTCTAGACACCGCATTGGATGGTGAGGAAGGTGGATTGAAGGTTAGGGGTTAGGATGTGGGAGGATGTGGTGGGGGGGAGGGTTCCGAGTAGCTATTTGTATTGTTTGTTAAATTTGTTATTTGTTTGTTATCAGTTGAGTTATTATATTTCTGTGTTAAAATTTGTCAAAACTTTATAAAATTTAATAAAAATAATTAATAAAAAAAAAGTATATATGTCAGATTTCCTTGCCTTTCTATTTCCCTGGAATAGCACTACCATACTCTTCACATGAATATGCTCTAGTTAGCCTTTACATGCTCTGGTTTATGAAAGTAATTACTTTAAGTATAGTGTAGGGATGTGCATGGACCTTGAGATAAGCAAGTTTTTTCATACGTTTGCACATGTTGGTGCAAGCATTCTTGTTGAAGCCAAGCAGATTTAGATCAGTCTTGTGCTTATATGAGCAATCTCATGAGCTCACCAGAAAGAAGGGAAGATATTAATGCAAGAATATTTTAACAACTGCCCTGTAGAGCATCATTTCCAAAACCACATGTGCAGTTAGAAAATGTAGCTTGTAATATAGCCTATGATCCTTGCAAAAAAAACACCAATCCCTATATAGCTTTTTCCCATGAAGATAACTATTTTTATTTTATTTTTTATTTTACATTTAGAAAATGCATGCTGAATGGAGTCACATATTCAGCATTTCACCTATTTTTTTTCTCAATGTTGAAAGTATATGTGACATTAAAAATAGGAGCAGAGAAAATGAGTTGGTATTTGAACATGAAAAAAAAATGAATTTTACCAATATTCACTGCAAGGGAATTATCACCTAGCAAGCAGTTGTTCTTAGAAGTAAGGAAAACGCTAAATCAGCGTTTCTCAACCTTTTTCAGGCCGAGACCCCGACCTGCGCCGCTCATGCGCGGCGCGACCCCGACCTGTGCCGCGCATATGTGGTGCGATGGTCCACATCATGCATGCGCAGCGCGCGTGATGGCCCGCATCACGCATGCGCGGTGCACACAACGGTCCGAACCGTGCATGCGTGGCGCGGTGGCCCGAACCGCACATGCACGGCGCCCCGAACCGCACATGCATGGCGCACGTGACGCCCTGAACCGTGCATGCGCGGCACGTGTGCGATGGCCCAAACCGCACATGCGTGGCGCAACGGCCCAAATCGCGCATGCGCGGGGCACGCGCGATGGCTGAGGGGAAATGGGGAAAAAAATGGGGTAAAAAAATGGCGTACTGCGGTGTTTGGCGACCCCCGTGAAACGGTCATTTGACCCCAAATGGGGTCGCGATCCACAGGTTGAGAACCGCTGCGCTAAATGGACAGTTAAATCAAAGCCACAGTTCATTTTGTTAGATCTCCTTAGTCATCTATAGAGAAAATCCATCACTTATTTATGAGCAACTATCAACACTATCAAATAAGAGATGACAATTCCCGATTTGCTCAGTTAAGAGAAGCAGAAAAGCAATAAATTTATTTGGCTCAGAGAAAGAATTCTATTCTGTTGAGCTTATCTGAAGATTTTATTTTATTTTCAGTAAAACCATATGCAAAAGGAAAAATCATGCCAGATTTGTGGTTTACAGTTTGAGTAAATTACCTTGAAATAATATGAATTCACTGAAAGCAATAAATGTTATGTAAACACTACAACTCTTTGTACTTGACAACTCCTGCTTTTTTGAAGCCTTCAGGGAATAGCGAAAAGAGTAACTAATGCTTCATATTTTATTTGCAAACTGTATTTACAAATGTGAACCCTTAACGTTCCCTTTTACCTTAATTTGTCAACCTTGTCTTTTTCTTTCAGGTTCTATCATTTAAGAGTCAAACACATTTCAAAAATAGTCCTGGTGATTAATCTTAGTTTCATACTCGCTCACGATTGCTGTGTTGCTACTGGACAACAGTAAACACAGCATGTGCAAAATGAAACAGTTACAGAAAGCATAGTGACTCTTAATGTTACAACTGACTGAAAAAGACGGCTGTAGTATATATGGCTTATTCACAGAATGAACTATGCATGCGTGAGACTTCAGAGTTCTAATGAGATCTTGAATTATTTAGTATGATTTATAAGAGTAAATCTGTAATTTGGCAGGCTAATTTTGATTTCAGATAGGGTAGATTAACCCATCCCTAGAAATTTTAATTTTTTTAAGTTATGTGTTCCTATTGACCTTGTATGTCAAGTCTATTAGGCTTGCAAACTTCAGTATGTTCTGTTGTGTAGCAAATATTTATGGCATCCCAAAATTATGGTCAGTAGGTTTACAGACAAGAATATTTTTATCTACATATTAGGAAAATGGTTTTTAATGCATATTCAAAAATCTCAATCTCTCTCCAAGGGGCTTCATAAAAACAGTTGAGCTATTCGCCACCTATCTTTATCATGAGTCTCCCCAAGTCTGCACCATCAGGCCCAATCTCTTTTTATGTACTTAGTTATAATGAGATTTTGCTGAAAACCTTCTCCTGCCTGGATCCCTAGAAGCTATTACAGCAGCTGTCCTAATGACATAATCTTGTACTACAGTTCTCCCAGGGTGTATGAATGTTATATAAATGCTAGCTAGTATAAGGAGCCAATGGCACGTAGCTTTCAAAGTATCTTATTGGAGTGATCTACAGCAGCCTTTGGCAAACAACCATTTCTTTACAGAACTTCCAAGGATTGTTTTGAAGAACTCTCAAGAACTGGGCATCATATGTTTCCCTTGGTATGAGAATCTCCTTTGAACTGCCATAAGTTGAAGGGGCCAGTTTTTGTGGCTCTCTAAGGCAGGGCTTTTCAACCAGTGGTACGGGTACCACCTGTGGTACATTGGCACCTGGCAGGTGGTACGCGACCATCCTAGAGGGGGGAATGAGCTGAATCGGTGGCAGCACTGCACAAGCTTGAGCGACAGATAGCTGGAGCTGCAGGGTTGTCAGGGCTCAGGGGAAGCGCCAGGATCAACACCAGGCTCCAGTTGGAGCTCGGAGCTGATCCTGGCATTTCTGCTGAGCCCTGAAGAAGCGCCAATCAGCTGGAATATTGCAGCATCTCCAGGGTCTTGTGATTTACATTCAGATGCTTGGCAACTGATTCATATTTATGACGGTCACGGTGTCCCAGGGTCATGTGAAGTGACCAAAACCTGCTGCAACCACCCAGAAGACGGGGGGAATAAAAACCAAGCACCCCCCACCCCACCCTCACTGCCAATCCTCAACAGAAATGCTCACAACAATGAAAACCTTAGACAGGAGGAAGAGCGCCGCCGGGCGGGCAGACAGGTGTCTTGCTCGGCTGTGGCTTGGGGGGCACTTTTTCAGTGCCATTGTAACTTTGAATAGTCACTAAGCGAACTGTTGTAAGTCAAGGACTACCTGTACTTTATCACTTTTTTCCTTTTTTTTTTTTGATTGTCAAGCTTTTGACACCTTGCTAGGCGACTGGTTGTACTCGGATGTTGCCATATCCTAAAAGTGGTACAGTGGGTGAAAAGGTTGAAAAGCCCTGCTCTAAGGATCGTCAACAAAATAATTGACAATGTGCAAAATGCATTTTCCACCCAGGTGAAAATGGGCACATTAAAAAATACCAACAGACACAACTGGTTGTAGTTGTAATATTTGCATGTGTTAATATATATTAATGAGTTTAAAGCAATCATAATTATTTGTGGATTATCATTTTGAGTTTTAATTAGGGAAGATCAAAACTTGTATGATTTATTTACTGAAAATGCTACCACTGAGTCATGTTTGCTCAGGAAATATCATTTTATTACATGTATGAAATGCAATCTAACACGAATGCATTTATGATGGTTTGTTTATTTAATATGTATGTTACCCAACTCCCAGCAACAATGGGTGATTTGCCAAAATTTTTAAAGAACCTATAAAACAAGAAAATAAATTAAGACAAATACTTGTGGGACAAATATGTACCTCATAGGAATCTTAATTCAAGGCAACTAGGGCTGAAGGAAAATGCATAATAAGAATGAGAAAAGGGGGAACTTAACAGGGAGAGAAAATCACACTATCTACCATTGTTTTTTATTCTTAAAATATCCAGGAAATACTTTTACCCAGTATGGTGTAGCTGAATCTCACATTGAAGGGAGGTGGTCCAGAAAAGTCTTGTATTTATATCTGGGTCTGGATGTACCTCTTCAGTAGATGTTGACTCCCCTTGACCGCTTGGACAAATCCCTGCAGTTTTGTTTTGGCAAGGTTTTGTATATATAATTTAAGAATTTTTGTAAATTATAATATGAATAGACTGAAAGAAAGAAAAGGACCAAAATGTTCAATGGGGGAGAAAAAAGAGAAACAAAGAGAAAAGTAAGAATATAATAAAGAAAATAAATATCTGAAGAAGTGACCTTCATCCTTCATCACAAGTACAAACAAATCTATGACTCCAAATCTCCTCTAAGATTACAAATATTTATCTCTTCATCCAATAATCCATCTCTTATCTATAAACAAATACATTAAACATCATTTTTTTTAGTCCTGGTGCAGGCAGAAAGTCCATAAAGAGTTGCCTGAAATAACAATCTATCTTGTTTTAATGAACACTCCTATCATGTCACCTCTTGTCCTTCACTTCATTAAACTAGACATACCCAATTCCAGCAACTGTTCCTTGTATATTTTAGCCTTCAGTCCCCTAATCATGGTTTGGTCATTCTTTTCACCAATTACAATTCAGGCATTAGTCTGGGAAAACTCTCTGGGATTTACCAGCCAAGAGACTTAGCCCAGAAAAAACATTAATAAATCAGAAAGATTTTCTTAATTTTCAACCTACATCAAAAGATGGCTTACCTGGCACTTTGGGAAACCCTGTATGCGAGAGTTATTCCTCATGAAGTGTGGCTGATCACTATTCTGGTCAAATTCCAATGGGAGAGCTATTGAAACTAAATATTGGAAAGGCACTTTCCATCCAGGATGGGACAATTTCCCATGGCCAACTCGCTGTGGCCAACTCACCACACTGAATTGAAATGTGACTCCAATTCTGGTAAACACTTGCCATTTGCTATATAGTGATCTGACTGGCTACTTACTGTTATTGGGGAATAAAAGTTGGTATAAATCTTAGTTATTGATCAAAAACATGTGATGTGTTTTACATTTGCAGAGTACTACCACTGAAACATGTGAAATAAAATTAACAATAGGTGAATGCAATACACACACACACACACACACACACACACAAACAGACAGAGTATTTCATTCACATTTTATTAATTTAGACCAGAGGTTTCCACCTTTTCTATATTCCACACCCCTAGAAAGCTTCTGATATATTCTCACACCCCTTACAAAAGTTCGAAATAACGGCAACAAATTATGCAAATACACTATAATTTTGAAACTTCTAAATCCAGGTTTTTGCACCCCCTGGAATATTCTCTTGCACCCCTGGTTGGGAACTCCTGATTTAGACTCTAGAAAAAGTGCAGAGAAGAGCAACAAAGATGATTAGGGAACTGGAGGCTAAAACATATGAACAGTTACAGGAACTGGGAAGGGCTAGTCTAGTGAAGCAAGGGACCAGGGAAGACATGATAGCAGTCTTCCAATATTTGAGGGGCTGTCACAGAGAGGAGGGGGTCAACCTATTTTCCAAAGCACCTGAAGGCCAGACAAGGAATAATGGATGGAAACTGATTCAACATAGAAATAAGAAGAAATTTTCTGACATTGAGAACAATCAACCAATGGAACAGTTTGCCTTCAGATATTGTGGGAGCTTCATCACTGGAAGTTTTCAAGAAGAGGACTGGACTGCCATCTGTCAGAAATTGTGTAGGGCAGTGGTGGCGAACCTATGGCACACGTGCCAGAAGTGGCACTCGGAGCCCTCTCTGTGGGCACGCATGCCGTCGCCCCAGCCCTACCTGCCCCTGTGGCCCACTCCTCACCAGCAGCCTCCCAGGAGGAGAATTGCCCCTGGGTGCAACCCACATGGAGCAGAGCAGCCAAGGACATAGCCGGGCAGTAGGGACACGACTCCGCCCTCGCACCCCATAGGGTGCAGATGATGCTGCGGGGTGTAGGCAGAGGGCGTGGCTGCCATGGTGCTGCAGGGCTGCCTGAGTGATCTGCTGCAGGCCATGGAGGCAGTGCATGTCTCTGCAGGCGGGCGGGGCAGGGAGCGGGTGGGGGCGGAGCAGGCAGGGTGGCAGGCAGAGCGGGGGCGGGGGGGCAATTTTTGGGCACTTGGTCTGTAAGGTTCACCATCACTGGTGTAGGGTCTGTTGCTTGGGCAGGGGGTTGGACTAGATGACCTGCAAAGTCCCTTCCAACTCTGTAATTCTAATTCTAATTCTAATTTTATTTCATGTTTGCCAGTGGGGTATGTGCATGTGTCTTTGTCTGTGTGTGTGTAGTCAGGGAGTATAAGGCATCATGTTGAATTGGAGGAACAGAATTAGTGGCACTAGAAAACCGTATAGACATGATGACTCTCTAATTTCATTCTCAAGAACATGCTTGTCAATTCCAGCCATGGCCAATGACAAACCAACTGCTTTAATGTGAAGTTTAATTTTTTGCATGTCTCTCTATTCCTACTCCTTTTAAGTACTACATGAGAGGTATTTATAACTGATGCAGTGCATCAGTATGAAGCATATTAATGTGGTTTGGAGAATTATGTCTTTTTAATGTGAGGAATTATCTGCTTTTGCTGGAATCCTTGAAAAAGGAATGCAAATTCGTGTGTGTGTGTGTGTGTGTGTGTGTGTGTGTGTACACACACATAAATAATACATATAAACTTTTTTAACATATACTTAACATAATGCACAAAAGTTTGGTCTTTTTCATGCTACTAGTCTAAAGGTCAATTAATAGAGACAGTGCCTTCCATTATAACTTAGAAAACTTTCTTCAGAAACTATCCAGGGTGAGATTTCCAGTAGTCTGTGGCTCGATCTCTCTGAATTGTCTGATCAATATGCTCAAATGCACATGTAAAGAGTCTTGATGCATCTTTATGTACAGTCACTTTAAAATGGCTTTTTTTAAACAGCATTTTATCAATACACTTTGTGGTAAAATGCATGAATGAACCAAAAATAATATTAATGCAATATGTTCAGTGCTCTGTAGAAAATTTAAACACTGAAAATTTCCCACTGCTTTAGTTTTAGCCTGGGTTATTTAGGCCAATAGGTAGGTATTTTATATTCCATGTGTATTTGTCTACAAATATACATATGCACATGTATAGAAATATATTGGTATAGATATGGACATGCAGAGCAATGGCTACTGAAATAAGAGGGGACAAAATTGGGTAAAAATAGACGTGTGGCCAGACATAGGCTATTGCATTTGAAAAGTATCTTAAAATCACTATGAGGAAAGAAAATTGAAACAGAATGAAGTCTATGAGCAGAAATCTATTCTATTATTAAAGAAAAAATGTCAGTAGCATTCAATAGGGCAAATCAACTTAGAATGTAAGTTTGATGGGTCAGCGTTCTATCAGTTTACATTAGGAGATGACAGGAAAAAAAATAGTATCCACAATGTAGCAATATTCTTTTCATGGTGTCATTACTTAAAACAAATGGTTAATTTTTGCTTCAGTGTGTCTGTTATTTTAAAAACAGTGGACATCTTTTTTTTTAGTTCATATGTTCTGTGTCATCTTCCCTCTGCTGGGTTTCAAAGTTTAGTACTGTATCTTTTCCTACACTGCTTGTCTCTTTCTATATCTAGCACTAGGGACTTTCAATTCTGCATTTATTAATGTAACAATGGATAATTCCTTTATTCAGAATGATATCCATATGGTCCTCTATACAGTGTAATATTTCTTAGGAGCATACCATATAGAACTCAGCATTATGTTGAAGTCTGTTTGTGCCCTTTCTGCATTCTACTGTATTAATAGTGCATGTTTACTAAGGAAAAATGCTTTGTAGATCAGGGATAGTCTGCTTGTAACCTTCATGTCATAGGTAAAGTTGCCCAAGGTCTTGTTTGTGGTCTTCAGAGCCTCTAAATTCTATTTTTTTAAAAAAAAATGCTGGAGTATAATACTAAATCTAATCAATGTAATTTATTTTTATGCAGCCTCAATTCCATTGCATTTAGTTTTTGTCCTACTGTAAGTGCCAACTCCTTGGTCCTTTCTTTTAGCAGGCTATTCAAAAGCCAATTATAGCCTTGTTCAGAAGGAAGGAAGGAAGGAAGGAAGAAAGGAAGGAAGGAAGGAAGGAAGGAAGGAAGGAAGGAAGGAAGGAAGGAAGGAAGGAAGGAAGGAAGGAAGGAAGGAAGGGACTGTAGTAGACACCAAGACTATAAAAAAAGCTTAGTATAAAATTGTTTAACAAATATAAAATCAATAATTGCTATGTGGAAAAAAAATAGAGACTATTGAATAAACATTACACTTGAAGCAAACAACAATATATAATATCTTTAATAGAGTACACAATAACAAGGAGAGGAACTAGCGTCAAAATCCCTCCCCTTCATACAAAGTTTCCATTTAAGCTTGGCTATCCATAAAAATCTATACCTTTCCTTTCTTGGGAAGTCTGCAAGAAGGTTTTTCTTGAGTACATAAATAGTACATAAATTTGTGTCATTGGAAATCTGACAAAGCAGACTTCCCAACCAGTTCACATTCAAATAAACCCATGTAGAAGTTTCTAGTCGGTCTTTCCGATTGGCACAACTAGTTCAGGAACATTAAGTACAAGGCTGGTGTGTGCCTCCCCCATCTTTGCCTTTATCTAGCTTTACCCTATTCAGAATCAATATTTAAATGTGGGTGTAGTTTGTTTTTAATCCTCCTCCTCCTCCTCATCACCACCATCAGCATGTATTGCTCACTGGCTTAACAGTGTACTTGCATGAATAAATCAAAGTCTACTTCTGAGTGGTTTTATACATTGCACAGTGTTATTGAATGCCAATTTACACATTGAAAAAAGTTAATTTGAAGGACTGTATTGAGTATTTATGTTTTGTCCCCTATTGAGAAATCAGATGATGCAATTGCTTATTGATACGGATTTCTAATTGAGTTTCTCAAAAAGCAACACTTTCTTTTTTCCCAAGTAGTATTCCAAATACTTCATAGCTCCTTTTCAGATTTCTGCTTTCATCTAAAATACGGTATCTGGGGATTTAAAACATACATTAATTTTATTAAAATAAATTATCAAATCCTCCTTACATAGCAGGTCTATTTTTATCTGTAATTCCATTCTATATTTCCATTTGTCTATGTTTTTCAGTTACAGAATAAACAGAATGAACAGAATTTTGGTTACAGAAGTTAACTGAAGAGAAACAGTACATAAAATCATAACTTGCATTTTCAGGCTTTGATAATTGTTTCACAGCTACTTCTTCCTCTTAGCTCTTGATTAACCGAGGAACTTTAATTGAACATACTAGCAATTTTTAAATGAGGCAGTACATTGTTATATTACGAATAAAGCTGATCCAGACTTTCTTTTATTCTCCAGCATGATGACTGAAGAATCCACCAATGGGTTATTTCAGTCCTCCTGCCCAATCAGACTAAGTTGTCAAGTTGTCACTCCTCCTCATTATCTGGTAGTTCCAGTTTTCATCTTAGTCTTTCTCCCATGAGGACGTGAGAAATGACTCTCTCTACTTGGATGCAGGTTGGACTAGATGATTCAAATCTCTTGGTGGATTCTTCTGTTAATTAGGGGAATTAGCCGTTTGCTACTCTCTGAGTGGTTTGGTTTTCTCTCTTTCTTACCTTTTTTCTTTCCCTGTAGGGATAGAGTAGAATCCCATTAGGATATTAATAGTCCCCCCCACCTCTTGTTTCCTTGAGGCTTGTAGCCTTTCCCCTTTCCCCCTTTCCTTGAGACAGGGAGGGGGTGTATATTCCCAGACTCAGCAGGCTGCTGGGCTTGGGTAATTGCTGTATTTGTATGGGGGGGCTCACCGCTTCGTAGCTTCACGTGCAGCTGCCATTTTGAAGCCGCGTGGCTTCTTTTCTGGCTGGGGTCGGCTGGGAAGAGGGAGCTGCGGGCTCCATTTTGGCTCTGCAGACCTGCGTTTTGATTTAAGAGCTTTTCCGAGCTGAATATCATCTCAAGCGCTCCGGACACAGGACTCTGTAACCATTCCCTCTAGTAAACGGAGCTTTACTAGAGTAACGGAGCGAAGGCGCACTGTTCCATTGGCGCAATATTAACGTTGAAATTTTGGAAAGCCTGTGCTCGGTTCTAACCTTTCCCCATTCACAGTCAAATTTCTCAGCGTTTTTATTTTATTCTTGCCAGATTACACCTCTGCTATCCTCAGCCACCCCCCTCCCCTCCCCTCTCTCTCTTGATTACTGATGACCGCCATTTTACCGGCCTGATTTCCATTGGGAAACGCCCAGGACTGTATGGTCGCCATTTTGAGATCCCTTAGGATCTCAAAATCACTGAGTAGACAAAATTAGGCCTAGTGATTTAGTTATATAGTTAAGCTTGAGGTATATACAGATATATACAAATTGATCTTGTGGTATTATAAACATTTTTTCACATTTGCCTTGATCTGCGATTGCTTATGAGATTTAGTTTCAGATTGGCTGTCTTAGTTGAAGACATCAGTTCAAGTGGACAAGCACTGCTGAAGCGACGGTCTTTGGCCTCTGCTCACCACAGCTTGCCTGGTTCTAGCCTTTCTGCATCTGGTAGTTGCAAGATCCTGACCATAGCCACTAACGTGAGACACGTGTGACTTCGTCACCTTGACGTCAGGCCAAGTGGACGGATTGCCTTCGGCCTAGGTGACGAGCGCTCCTAGTGCACAGCGTGAGCCTGGTTTGCCAGTTAATCAGCCCATGCTGATCCATGTGAAGTTAGTTCCCTGCGCGGGGTGTACTGGTGTCTCTTGCAGAACGAGTCAGTCTCGGAGTCTCATCTGGGACCATTCTCATAGCTATGGCAGAACCCACTGAGCCTCAGCCTTTGGAAGCTGGTGATATTACAACTCAAGTTGATCCGGTTCCTAAAGCACCCAGAGGTAAGGCCAAGGCCAAGTCAAAATATGGCAGAAAGGCTGGCAAGGCAAGCGACAGGCAGGCCGACCGGATGCACAGAGCCCTGGAGAAGCAATTCTCTCCGGCTCAGAGATCTTCAGCAGAACATGGTGGTACGCCCTCGGTCCATGCATCACCTGAGTTGGGGGCTCACCTCCCCTCTACTTCGGGAACCTGGTAAGTTACTACTCTTCAGCAGGTCCCAGCTCAGACCTGTGGTCAGATAGGACCGCCCCTGTTTGGGGAGGACCTGGGGTTGCCCGGGCCATCATTGGCTCCTGTGGTTACGTTCACACCTACGGCTGCGGGGTCACGGCCTCCGCTAGAGCTGTCCTTTTCAGACCAGCTCCAGAACTGGATTTCCAAGGTGGTATTACAGGCCATGGCATCTGCAGGTCAGCAGCAGGCGTCTCCCGTTCTGGGGCCTTCCTCCACGCCTGCCATCCCCGCACGACCTATGCTGGATCGCTCAGGTATGATCTTCCCATCACATTCCCCGGACTCTGAGTCTTCCATTGTTTCAGACTATGACGAAGGTGGGGACCGTTGGTCTTATTGTGAAGAACCTACTCACGATTCTCAACTCATGGTGGAGCTTTTCAATCCGTCTCTATTCCCTTCCCTGTTATACAAGGCTTGCTCAGCGGTTAAGATCAAATCTGATGTGGGCCCTGTCCCCCAGCCCTCCTCAGATCAAGACACTGATCCGTTATTCACTGAACCAGTGGTGAAACACCTTTAGATTCCATGTCCCCCTTTGTTCCTGAAAAACATGATTTAGCTCACAGAAGAGGATTTCTCTTCATTGAGAGGGCTAATTATTAAGCTTCTATGGCACGGCAGCCATTTTGACCACGTGTTTTGACTGCGGCTACCATTTTGCCTGTTGATTCTGGCGTGGACGCCATTTTGTAAAGGCCTCGTGTTTTCAAGCAGATCCCTTTGGGCCTGTGCTCTACTATCCGGTTGGCTGTAGCTGACCATCTACAGGGGGGAGGCATTTTCCTCTACTTGGAAGATCACAGAGTCTATTGTTATTGCTGTGATTCCTTATTGCTTGTTATTGGTCAATTCTGCTCTGAAGATCAGATATTAGGTCATTGCTGTTTTAGTGTTTTGAGCGGGGGAGGAAATTTGGTATCCACCTGTTCATTTTAGTTTGTTGCGAGGTGTCATGGGCCTAGGCAGCTGGTTTTAGTGAACTGTCCGGCTGATTTGCCATTGTTGTTGTTCAGATCTGTGGGTTGCAATTCCCTCTCTGACAACTATATCTGCAGGCTTGGAATCCCCCCACTGATGGGTATTTCCTTTTGGTATATCCTGATTACAATGGCAGACAGTGACTCGCCCCAGGCAACACAAGTGACTGATGTTCCCCCCCGCACAGGCACAATTAAAGTGCAGATCAGCTGATTCGGAAGCGGGGGATAAGAAAAAGACCAAGACTAAACATGTGACACCCAGAGAGACTTCCAAAGCAGCCGAGCGAGAGGCCTCGAGGAGACATCAGGCGCTGAAGAGAGAATTCTCCAAAGCTCAAAGGCTCATGTCCAGTGAGGCTGAAGTGGTTTCCCCCGCTCCACTGGACACTTCCCCATTCGGGCCTACATATGTGCCTTCCCATGTTGCCCCTTGGCCATTGTCTCCTCAGGGGGAAACCAGACAGGTTGGTCCCCCCCACTCATCCTCCCATTCTCCTTCCATGCAACAAAGTCATGAGGACGTGCAGGCCTCCATAGTGGCTGGGACCAGTTTAGAGGACCAACAGTGGGAGTGGTCAGATCAGTTTCATGATTTCATGCAGCAAGCATTTACTCATTTTATGTCTTCTTCTAGGAGTCAAAGACCTCTACTGCCTCCACCTCTTTCATCCATTCCTCCTTCACAAATGGGATGTGTTACTATTCCCGATTCTGGCGTTTCTGAAACATCTTCATAATTAGGCGAGGAAGGGTCAGTGGACCAGGAAGTAGCCGATTACCTATGTCTGAGGATGAGGCAGCGCCAGAACAGCCTCAATCCTCAGGTCTTTTTAACCCTTCCCTTTTCAAGTCTCTACTTACGAAAGCCATTACTACTGTTAACCTTTCTTTGTCACAGGACGATAAACCTTCCACCTCCGCCAATCAGGAGTCCAATCCCCTGTTTGCGGACAAGATTGTGGACGACAAGCAGATCCCTTGTCCGTATGTATTTCGGGCTATGGTGGAAAAGCAGTGGTCATCTCTGGCCACTTTTCCTCCTCCCAATAGTACTGAAAGGAAATTATTTAATGTCTCTTCCTCTCTCGCCTCTCTCTTGGAGGTTCCAGCTGTTGACACTCCACTAACCTCCTTATTTTCCACATCTGCTATTCCAGGAGATATGGCGGAGGCTCTGAAGGTGGAGGATAAGAAGTTTGAGTTTGCTCTGCGCCGAGCTCACCAGGCTTCGGCATGGGCCATTAAGGCTGCGACCTCAGCTTCCTTTTTTGCGAGAACTTCAATCATGTGGCTCTGCGAACTTCAGGCTCTCATTCTACCTGACCAGGTTCGTACACATCAAACAATGAGTAAGTTACTGGCAGCATCGGAATGCACGGCAGACGCATCACTTTCTTTCAGCTAGGTATTCCGCCAAGTCCATTGCAGCCAATGTGGCCTCCCTAAGGTTACTGTGGCTCAAACAATGGCGGACGGATTTAAAATCCAAGTGGCATCTGTCGACATCCAAATACAGTGGCACACATTTATTTGGCCCTATCCTTGAACCGCATGTCATTGAGGGCAAGGACAAGCGTAAGATCCTGGTACACCCCTCTAAAAGGTCGGATAGACAGCCGCAACAGGATTTCTGCAGACAGGCATTCTGCCCCAGTGGCTCCTGGGAATGGAGGCAGCCCTTTCGGCCCGGACAGTCCTGGGATTGGCCCAGAAGCTCACGATCTTTTTTCCCTAGACAAGATCGCTAGCAGGACCACCAGACATCGGGAGTCAGGGGCCAATACCAGTCTAAATGTCCCTTTCGGGGCTCAGGGAGCCGCCCCTTCAGGCGGTCTAAGTGATGCCAGGGACAAGTCTCCCATAGGCAGTTGGTTGGGGCTATTCAGCGACATTTGGGAGGACACCACCACCAATGCTTGGGTCAGGGAAACCATAAAACACGGTCTCACCTTAGAATTCATATCAAATCCCCCAGACTGTTTCATACGGTGTCTGGTTTCAAGAAATCAATCAAATGAAACATTGGTAGCCACGGCCATCTCTCATCTGTTGGAAATCAGGGCAATAGAGCAGGTACCGAAGGAGCAGGAGGGGCAGGTGTATCACTTCATAAGATACAAAAGGTTCAGAATGCAGTCCCTAAGATCCATTCTGGCCAGCATCAGAAAAGGAGACTTTCTAGCCTCTATCGATCTGACAGAGGCATACTTACACATTCCAATCCTCTCAGAACACCGCAAATTCCTCCGGTTTTGTTACGCGCATAGGCATTACCAGTATAGGGCCCTTTCCTTTGGTCTTTCATCAGCTCCAAGGGTCTTCACGAAGGTCCTGGCTGTATTAGCGGCCTATCTCAGGATGATTCCGGTGCGCATACAATGTTATCTGGTCGACATTCTGGTCCTGTCCAGCTTTTTCAGGTCAGCCCAGTCGGACCTGGAAGTGACAATCAACACCCTACAAATTCACGGGTTTTCTGTAAATTTCCAAAAGATTCACACCACCCCCACAAGGTGCCTCCTCCATCTGGGGGCCATAATAGATTCGGACCTTTGCAATGTCTATCTTTCACAAGAGCGCCGGACAAGCATCCGGAGACTCGTTCATCAGGTTCAGAGAGACAAGTCGGTTCTGCTGGTCCAGCTGTCTCAACTGCTGGGGAAGATGGTCTCTTGCATGGGCATAGTTCCATGGGCCAGGCTTCATTCCAGACACCTACAATGGTTTCTTCTTCCCTTCCAGAAACGGAACTTCAGTTCATCCACAAAGAAGGTGAGAGTCCCTCATCACACTCTAGCCTCTCTCCCATGGTGGGCTTCTTCCGCGATGACCAAAGGGACCCTCTTCAAAGACCCCCCCCAGGCTCATTCTGACCACAGACACCAGTCTGTTCGGTTGGAGCACTCATTTACAGACTCATCTGGCGCAGGGTCAATGGTCTCGGGTAGAGTTAACTCACAACATCAATTGGTTAGAACTCAGGGCCATACACCTGGCGCTCTGTCAGTTTTCCTCAATAGTGAAAGGGCAACATGTTGGAGGCCCTAGCACTGGGTCTGTGGGCAGAGTCCAATCTGAGTTCCCTCAAGGCAGAACACATATCAGGGGTGGCGAATCAGCAAGCAGACTCCCTGAGCAGGGTCACGGTCGATCACTCAGCTGGAGCCTGGACCTGGAACTGTTCAGGGAGATCTCATTGAGATTCGGTCATCCTCAACTGGATCTCTTTGCTTCTCCATAAAACACTCACCTTCCCACCAGGTTTCCTTCTCGGGGAGCAGAAGGGACAGATGCTCTCTGATGCACGTGGCCGGAGGGCCTACTTTACGCCTTCCCTCCACTTCCCTTGATTCCAGCAACCATTCGCAAGTTGCTACAGGAAAAGGCAGAGATAGTATTAGTTGCTCCACACTGGCCTTGGCGTCCGTGGTTTGCCGACCTTGTGGATCTATCGCTCTTGCCACTGTGGAAGATTCCCTCAGACCGAGTAGCGCTCAGCCAGGGGAATCTTCGTTATCCGGACCCCCAGTGGCTCCAGTTAGCCGTTTGGCACTTGAGCGGGAAGGTTTAACCAGACAACATTTTTCATCAGGGGTGATTTCATTGATCCAGGCTTCTAGGCGCCTGTCCACCAACAGGATTTACGATGCCATGTGGAAGAATTTCTGCACGTGGTGCTCCAAACAACATCTCGATCCTCTTTCGGTCGCTATTCCTAATATTTTAAATTATCTTTTGGCAGGATTGAATAAGGGATTATCACCCAACACCATCCGTGACAGGTTGCGTCCTTATCTATGGTTCTGATTTGTGATAACACCTTTCCTCTGGCACAACATCCAGCAGTCAGCGCAGTATCTGAAAGGGGCGGTCAATGAGAGACTGCCTCCCATACATCGGTATCCTTCTTGGGACCTACCTAAGTTCTTACAAGCTCTGACTTCCTCACCGTTTGAACCACTCAGATCTTGCTTTCTTCAGTTTCTTTCCTTTAAGGTGGCATTCTTGGTAGCTATTACATCTGCCAGGAGAATTTCTGAGTTGGCGGCACTCTCCGTGTGGAGTGATTTATGTACCTTTTTTGAGGATAGGGTAGTCCTTCGTTTGGACCCTAAATTCACTCTAAAAGTCAATACTTGGTTCCACAGGTCTCAAGATCTGGTTCTTCCAAATTTTTGTCCCAACCCGTCTCATCGCTTAGAGCGAAATTGGCATAAGTTAGATGTGCGCAGGGCCCTGCGTATTTATATTAAGAGGACCTCGGTTTTCCGTAAATCGGAAGCCTTGTTCGTGTCCGTTCAACCTTCGGTCATGGGACAGAAGGTCTCTTCGTCGACCATAGATAGATGGATCAGGCCATGTATTGCTCGTGCTTATACTTCTCAATCTCTTCCAGTTCCTACTCACATCACTGCTCATTCCACATGTAGCGCGGCAACATCGGCAGCCTGGACCACCCAGGCGTCAGTAGAAGAGATCCCTTCCTCCTTTGTAAGGCACTATAAGATTGATCAGTTTGCAGTGTCTGATGCCGCATTTGGTAGGCGGGTTCTGCAGCAGGTAGTGTCTTCTCAGGAGCCACAAGCCTAGACTTTTCCCTCCCTGTGGTGACATGAGCGGCTTTGGTATGTCCCACTGGTGGATTCTACATCCAATCATTCTGGAGAATGGGTGTTGTCTTACCTGAACGCCTTTTCTCAGCATGATGATGTAGAATCCACACCCTCCCTTCAGAGCAGTCTAGGCCAGTGGCATAGTTTTCTTGGAGCCAGTACGTCAGACTTTGTCATGGATGCTTCGCCTCGTCAAAAACTGGAAGGACACACCCAGAGGGAGGCATGGCTAATTTGACTTAGTCCTATCTGAGCAGGAAGGCTATGATTACCCACTGATGGATTCTACATCATCATGCTGAGAAAAGGCGTTCAGGTAAGACAACGCCCCTTTTATATTTTTGAATTTTTGTGATGGCTGTTGATGCATAAACACAGTAAAAAAGCCAAGTTATTAGTCTTCAGTATTGTTAAAAAAAAATCCTAGTGCACAAGTCATTCTGTGCACGAAATTCCTAGCAGATTATTATTTACAGAAGGCACTTTTAAATTTCAAGAAAGGTAATAAAAAGCATCTGCATATGATGGGTAGACATATCAAAAATGTTCCGAAAATGAAATCTGCTGATGAGAAAGAAATAAGCATTCTTTTAAAGGTCATTGTCAAAGTATAAAATGAAGATCTTCATATGTCCTAGAAACAGCAACTTGAACTTTAGAAGAAATACATTTAAGAGTACACTTCATTTCCAGTCAAATAGTTTTTTCGCTGTATTCAGTTCAAAACAACCATAAAATTTATCAATTCAGTTTCTTATTCCCGTATTGATTAAAATTAAGCAGTCTTGTTGTGCACATCCACTGTGAACTCAGGGTAGAATTGTTTCCTATGAAAATAAGTGTGTGTCTGCCTGTGCATGTATGTACATCAATAATTTTTCAAATCACCTTATCTCTGCTGATACTCAAGAAATCCGATAACCTACCCATAATTACTATTGAGCTCTGTCTTTAAAGGTACTTCATGAGTCCAGTTGTTTGATGACAGTGCAAAGTTGAGGATCATTGGGACATTTTGGTATAATATCAAAAAGTGATACAAGTGAGAGAAATAATCCAGCTGGACTAGACCAAAAGTCCATGTGTTACTCTATGTGGTTTACACAGAACATAGAATAACAGAATTGGAAGGGACCTTGGAGATCATCTAGTCCAGTGTTTCTCAACCTTGACAATTTTAAGGCATGTGGACTTCAACTCCCAGAATTCCACAGCCAGCAATGCTGGCTGTGGAATTCTGGGAGTTGAAGTCCACATGCCTTAAAATTGTCAAGGTTGAGAAACACTGATCTAGTCCAATTCCTTTCACAAGCAGGAGACCCTGTACCAGTGGTGGTGAATCTTTTAGAGACCGACTGCCCAAACTGCAACCCAAAACTTATGTATTGCTGGGTGCCAGATGAGCGTGGCCCACTGGGTGAGCATGGCTATGGTCATGACAGACTGAGTGGGTGTGTCTAAGGTAGGCGTGGTCACCTTGATGTTGCTCGTGGGGAGGGACGCCTGTGTGGGCTGGGCAGGGTTGGGGGAGATGCAGGGGTTCTCTGGCAGGTGGGGCAATAGGCAAGAGGCTCGTCCTGCGGGGTGAGGCGAGGCGAGGCAGGGCGGGGGTGCCATTGTCACAGGGCAAGGCAAGGTAGGGGCCAGGGCGGCTGCTGCCTGACATCAGCCCCCCCACACAGAGGCCAGCGAGCACATGGGGGCCGACAGTGTCCATCAGCAGCCACAGCCTGCCTGCCCCTCAACTGGTGCACTCTGAGGCTCTGCAGCCCACCACCAGCAGTTCAGAGAAGCTGCCTCTGAGCTGGATGGCCGGCCGACAGCTGAGGAGGCAATGCAATGGGTTGTGCCTGGGAAAAGGAGAGCATGCGAGGCCAGGAGGGATGGGATTGGGGGGAGGGAAACCAGCAGTGCTGTGATGCATCCAGCCATGTGGGACCTCAGTGAGTTAGCGGGCAGCTGGTTGAAGAAGGATAGTTGCCATCTCTGGGGCATGGCGCCCGTGCCCACAGAGAGGGCTCTGAGTGCTGCGTCTGGCATGTATGCCATGGGTTCGCCACCACTGCCCTATACCATTTCAGAGAAATGGCTATCCAGTCTCTTTTCAAAAGCCTCCAGTGTTAGAGCACCCACAACCTCTAAAGGAAAGCCATTGCATTGGTTGATTGCTCTCCCCGTTTTCCATTGTGGACATCCAGATGCTTCACAAAACAAATAGCTCTGCCTGCAGCAGAAATCCTTCTATGTGCTACCAATTTGTTTGCTTGTACAGATTTTACATGCTGCATTTACTATTGTAATAAGAGTGCTGAAAATGCCAACCAATGAACAAGGCCTGATATATGGTTATTATGATACCTGAGTGCCCTGAGAAGTCCAAAATATTTAAATACTGTAGCTCAGGGGTCGCCAGCTTCTGGGCCATGGCCCACTAGCGGGCCATGAGCTGTTTGCAACCAGGCTGCGGAAATGGGCAAACATCCATGTGTGCATGCACATTCCCACTTGCACGAGCAGTAGGCGAGCACACATGCTCCATTTACATGAGCAGCAGGCGTGTAATGCATACCACTCTCACAAATGGAGCTGTGTGCATGCTTGCCGGCCATTCACATGGAACCATCCCTCTCCCCCTCTTCCAGTCTGCAAAGCCAGAAAGGTTGGGGAATTCTGCTACAGCTGATTCCTGATGACAATGGACTAGAACAAAAGTCTATGCTTGAAACTTTTCTAGCATGGCAATTGCTGACCAGCTATACAGTAGATTTCTCATTACTATAAAGCTGTCACTAAAATGTAGAAGAAAAGAGATCAGAAAGCTAACTCTTCTATCTTGCACCTTTCTCACAAAGGAAGGGTTTGTTTTATTAGTTCCATGCTGAGTTACTTAGATTCATCCCAAATCATACTATGGTATTTATAATGAACCAATCTTCCTCTGCAGCAAAGAATTTTGATGAGGCAAGCAGCAGGGCAAACATAGGAATCAGAATATCTCCATCTCGGAGAAATAATTCCTTCCTAATAAGCATATATTCAGCCCTAAGCATGAGAACTTTCCAGAAAGAAATTATGGAGGTGGTACTATTCTACAATACAGGTTCATGTCCTAGAGCACAGATGAAAATCAGAGGGTTAAAGTGATATTATTTAATGATATTCATGATCATTATGAACATTTTGAGGTATCAGAGATCTTTTCTTGGGCAATTTGGCTTTTGTAAATTGAATGGGGCTTGGCAGTACTTTTTCGACAGATCCTTTAAACTTCAAGGCTTATATTTTGAGATTGCATTCCAGGTTCAATAATTATATTTAAAATAGTTATTTTGAAGTAAGAATTAGAAATGTGTATTATTTTTTTCTAAGATAAATATAATCATATAATTTATGAGAAAATTAATTCAAAATATACATTAATTACAGACTTGGTGTTAATTTTTCTTAAAGTAGAACAGGCTTATAGATATGAAAAACGCTAATGAGAAGAGAAGATCCGGATGGAGAAATGGATCTAGAACCAGATCAACTTATAGACTGAGCCTTTATCCAAAATCTTGCATTTTAAAATATATATTTTTGATAGACTTAACCTGTGCCTTTGAAACGTTTTGAAAATGTTAATTTTAACTTATAATTAAGTGTCCCTAGACTTGACCTGGTTTTCTTTTTTATTATTTTATTTTGATTAAAGCATATATCTTGCTTTTTGCATATATTTTACTTGTTGTGTATTGTCTGGAAGATCTGATATTTCTTTCGCTTATAGAGGGAATGGTTTCCTACTGATCAAAGATAGAAATAAGTCCTACTTTAAATGAAATGCCCTTTTTCAATATGCTGTGAGGTCCATACTTCAATTAACAACCAAGATGTAGGAATCATTTAGTTCGTTTATTTAATTTTAAGGAGAAGTTCAAATGATACAAATATCTGTAATTGTCACCCTATACTGCTAGACTGTGTTGAACATTTTGTGATTGTCTATAATCTACCCGATTTAATACTCCTGAGATTTTTTGTATTTTAATCTGACCTGTAAATTGCATGTCCAAAGAATCAGCCAACCATCACTGAATGATGACAGTAGAACTAATAATATGGAAAAAGTTAGATTAGAATTTTCTTCTACCATTTTCTACTTTTCCAGGTATGGAGAACTTTGCCTATGGCACAGTCTGTAAATATTCACCCAAATTTTAACAGTGGTCTGCCTTGCTCCCTCCAGCTCCGTCACTTCCTGAACATTTGGACAATGTCTGATATTCTTGACTGAATTAGTTTACTAATTTAAATTCATCTTGGCTGAATTGAATGAGTGCATGCAAGCAGTGAGAAAAACTAATAAGAAATATGCTTGTGTTCAGTGGTATTTAAAGGACAAGGAAGAGGATAAAAAGGGAGAGAATACCAGAGATATGACAAAATAAAGGTTCTTTCTAGCTCTAAGTTGTGATTAAGTTTCCATTTCCCTATATGAGAGAGAACATCATGTCTAGTACCCTGAATGTATCTTCAAATAAATGGCATATTGCTCTATTTCTTTTAGTTTCCAGAAATAAGAAAGCAGAACGATAATGTAGACTTAGAGCCTATGAGGTCACAAGGAAGAGTTGGTTTAATTCTTGGCTGTACAGAGTGTTGGGATTATGATTTTCTGGAGGAGTAAGGAGGGAAAAGGAGAAGCATGCTCAATCAACAAGCCAAGCAGGACAAGTAGATGGATTGATGAAGAATAATGAACAACTCAACAGAAGTGTTGAATTGAAATGTTAAGGTTCCGGTGTCTTCCACATCAGCTCTGTGAATCAGAACAGTTCTGTTATTTCCTCACAACAGTTGAAACCTTTAGGCACCAGGAATAAATCAAGCGGTATAATCTCTAACAAACATCTCATGTGTTCTTCACAAGTCGTTAACCTCATCAACCTCCTATGAGGTCTCACTTTGAAAATATACAGAAGATGCAGTGTAAGGCAATGTCAAACCTTTATTTTCTCACTTTTTTTTTCTCATTCAGTTTGGTAGAAACAACAATTGAAAGGAGAGTAGAATATTCATTGATGCAAAATATAGATGCTATAGCAAAATAGCAGGATATTCTATTAACTGGTGCAAATCAGAAATGATGCCAGTAGATGGAAACTTGATTACCCATCCATTTAAGGAATATTAATCACATATTTGTTCCAAATCCATTAATTTTTAGGTATGTATATACCAGAAAAAAAATCCAGTTCAGTAACCTTTAATATAAATAAAAGACAGAGCAGGAGTCCCTGACCTCCAGACTGTGGCCTGTACCACACAAAAAGAGGCTGAGTATGCGAGTGTGCACAACTCCATTTACACAAGCAGCAGGCACTCGCATGGGAATCTCCATTTGTATGAGTGGCGGATGCACTCCTCCACCACTTGCACAGAACCATCTCCTCTTCCCCCCCTCCACCGGTCCACAAAGTTGGAGACCCTTGATATAGAGAGAGGTTTCTTCCAATAGCCATATATGGGAGTCATTAAACTTTAAACTTTGGGGAAGACGAACACTCTGAAAATAAATATTAAGCACAATTATGCAATACAGATAATGCTTCTTTAAAGCATTTGTTTCTATAATATTCTTTACTTATCAAGTTTTGGAAGAAAGGAGCGAATTATATATTGTAAATATGATTGTGTGACAAAAGCTACACTTTTCAGAGGATAATATTCTTTTGAGCTGCATACTTAGTACATTTTATTTTTTTCTTTGTTGCATTTTTTCACTTTTTTGTTAAAGCATTTTTATGTTTTTTCACTTTTTTCTCTGACAATATATAATATAACTATCATTATTTTTTGTTCTCTTCTTTTTCTCTTTTGAGTTATTCATTAAAACACAACACAAATAAATAAAAAAACAAATGTAGAAGATTTGATGGAATTTTCAGAGAATATATGGGATTTTTGAACTGTGAATGGCTCAGCAAAGTATATGGATGTCCTATTTTTTACCTGTAAATTGATCTCTTTTATAGTTGTCCACACTTCAGTTAACAACCAAGCAAAATCTTGGGATGTAGGAATCACCCAATTGGTTTATTTCATTTGAGAGAGGAGTTCAAATGATGCAAATATCTGTAATTGTCATGTCATGGTGCTAGACTGTGTTGAAGATTTCATGATTGTCTATAACCTATCTGATTATAGCAGGAATGTGAAAGAATGTCATATTTATTTCTGATTTTAATGCAATTTGATGTTGATTTTAATGTTCAGTAAGTTAGAGACCATAACACAGTTATATGCTGATATTTTTATGTTCTACATGCTAATGAGATTTCAAATGAATATCTTTAAGTAAATATGTTTCCAACTATTGATATATTGGAGAAATATTCTTTTTAGCATGTGCTTTAGGGAAAACAGATGACTACTTTAACATATTCTGGTACAGCTATTTATTCATGTTTCATGTTTATGTTTATAAGTAATTAGATCCCAAATAAGAAGAGGTCAGCACAAGATTCTCAACATTTTAGTGTTCTTGCAAGATTTTCCCAATAATGGAATCTCACAGTCTAAATCTTATAAGATTTGGTATTTTTGTATAAGATTACATGTGCAATTTTATAAATAATATTGCCAATTTGTCATGAGGTTAAGTTAAAAAAAATATCTGGATCCAGCTGGAGGCTGCAGAAAGAAATATTTCTGGAACTATTTCCCCAATGAATCCCAATGGGAGAAGGATTTGATCAACGATTAATGTTGATGATTGTTTTATTCTGAATTATCCTCATTCCTGGTCATGTAATCCAGAGTGAAAAATACGTCTTCCCTGTGCCTCTTAGTGCAGGTAAACAAACAAGCAAAATACAAACACAAAGGGAGAACACACAGATACACATATATACACACATAAACAGAAGGAACATATGTTAGATCAATGATGGCGAACCTTTTAGAGACTAAGTGCCCCAACTGCAACCCAAAACCCACTTATGCATCATCCGGTGCTGGCTGGGTGTGGCCAATGGTTGGGTGTGGCCAATAGGTTGGTGTGGCCCATTGGGTGGGCATGACTGTGGTGGTAACGGCAGACTGGGTGGGACTAAAAAGTTCAATCAATCAATTCCAACTTTGCAAGATCTTTTTTTTTCCCCGCGAGAAGTTGAAATTGACTGATTGAACCTTTTTTTTTTTGTGTACATAGTGGCAGAGGCCTAAAGCAAAAAGGTTTCATAAAACCCAGCTGAAGGCCTAGGACTGGGGCGACGGCGCGCGTGCCCATAGAAAGGGCTCTGAGTGCCGCCTCTGGTACCCATGCTTTAGGTTCACCACCACTGTATTAGATCCACTCTTATAAATGCACCTAGAAGCAAAATTACACAAAATGTTCATTATTAAAGAAATTGTTATTAAATAATTTGGAAAGTATTCTAGAATGCTTTCTCTACCTTGCTAATTATTTTATTTTTTAAAAAAAATACCAGTCCCATTAAGATTGTACACTGTAGCTGCCAAATAAGCCAACACAGTGCTGGCTGCATTAACGGGGATAGAATCAAGATCACGTGAAGTGTTAATATCACTTAATAACGCCTTGGTAAGGCCACACTTGGAATACTGCATAGAGTTTTGGTCACCGCAATGTAGAAAAGATGTTGAGACTCTAGAAAGAGAACAGAGAAGAGCAACAAAGATGATTAGGGGACCATAGGCTAAAACATATAAAGAATGGTTGCTGAAATTGTGTATGTCTAATTTAATGAAGAGAAGGACAAGGGGTGACATGATATGTTCCAATATCTCAGGGCTTGCCACAAGGAAGGAGTCAAGCCATTTTCCAAAGCACCTGAAGGCAGGACAGGGAGCAACAGATGTAAACTAATCAAGGAGAGAAGCAACCTAGAACTAAGGAGAAATTTTAAGACAGTTAGAACAATTAATCAGTGGAACAACTTGCTTCTAGAAGCTGTGAATGCTCCAACACTGGAAGTTTTTAAGAAGAGACTTGACAGCCATTTGTCTGAAATGATACAGGGTTTCCTGCCTTAGCAGGGGTTTGAACTAGAAGACCTCCAAGGTCTCTTCCACTACTACTACTACTACTACTACTACTACTACTACTACTACTACTACTACTACTACTACTACTACTATTAATCAATCTGCATTTTTAATGTATAAGTTACTTTGATAGGAGCACATAAACCATGAAACCTATGAAAATCATTTTCCTATAACTCCTATATCTCCCAATACCTTCCAATTTGTCCCAGCAGGTCCATCAGTCACTTTTTTGTCCTTTGATAGAATTATTCTATTGTATAGAACCTCCATAATCTAAATTTACCTGAGTGTGTTATTATAAATTATGCACTTGGAAAATCTGATTTTAGTAATACCCACAGAGAAGAAAGATTGTGTTTAAACATTAGGTAACTATTAATGAGGACTCAGATTGTTGGGGACAATATGTTGATATTGTAAACTGCCCAGAGAGTATTATAAAGCACTGTGGAGCAGTATATAAGTTAAATGCTATTGTTATGCTACACATAGGGATAACCCACCAGAGTGTTTCACCTTAGGGGGAAAAAAACACTTTTCATCCATTAAAAAAGAACTTATGTGGTGTATTATTATGCTAGATGAAGAAATCCTTACATATTTGCATATAATCAGAAAATATACAATCCAGAAATAGTTTCATTGTTTCATCAGGTGTTTGTGAAAAGTAAAACTAAACAATGTATAGAGAGAACATTGCACTATTATCATTCACACTTAGTAGCAACAATAATTGTATCAGTATAGAAGAAAATAGACTGAATCAAAACATTGTAGTTTCAGGATTATTTTTATATACGTAGTAATATTATTTTCTATATCAAGTAAGAATGGACAAGCAAGACAATGATTGTTAGTCTCTTTCAATATTGCAATACTTTCTTCTTTAAATTCATCAATGCGATCCAAAATAGGTTTGACATTAAAACGTAAATTCCACTCCATTTTAAATTTTAAAACAATCGCTCTGGCTTTAATCCAATTTCTACAACCGTCTCTCTAGCTTCGCTTACGAGAACAAAGAAAAAAAATGGAGAATTCACTTTCACTTTCAAGCACTTTCCTTTAGCAGTGAAAGTAGTGAAAACTATACGCCATCTTGAATGCATTATGTTAAATGTAACAGTTAGAAATACATAGCCAGGAAAACAATAAAAAATACTTGCAATCCAATAAAGACTCCTGTATTCACTCAGTCTGCAAACAGTCTCTCTTGTGTTCTATTTTTAAAAAGCAGAGGCGGTCGCGGCGGCTTTTTCTGTCTGATGACAGAAGCGTCTCTGGGCAGGAGCGTCTTCAGGAGTTATGGGGAGCTCGCACTCTTAATCCCTGAAAGCTTTTTTTCAGGGATATTAGAGGAGCTCAACCCTACTCCCGATGCTCTGCACCTCTTCTTCGCCCAAAGAGGGGATTTTTCACCGCAAAAAACAGCTGATGTTCGCTATCTTTTGCGGCTTTACATACCCAGGGAACGGAGCCTCACAGAGGAGACTCTAGCGACGTCGGCGGAGCCACCGGAAGAAATATTAAAATTAACTAGATCCTTTTTTCTAAATGAAATTGATTTGCAATCGATTGCTGAACATTTTATACAACAACCCAAACAAGAAGTAGACAGTATTGAGAATAAAGAGAATAATGGGAAATGGATCTTGCTTGATAAACAGTTCATTTACGGAGTGGAGGAAGAGGATTTGTTTCAGGACAGGAGGGGATGGCTATTCCTCTCAGACAAGCAGCAAGAAGAAGATTTAACTGAGAAAAAAGAGAAATTGATCCAGTTTAAGAAGCAATCTATTTATGGTGCCGAGGACCAGGAAAAGCAAAGACAGAGATTTGGAATGTTACCTCAACGAAAGTTTATGGTTAAGAGAAATAGAGGACAAATGCAAAGGTTAAGAGGCTTTATATGGACTCAAATGATATTGCAAGTAAAAAAGACAGACTTATTACTTGGAAGGGAGGCCTCGATATGGAGATTTATCTGGCGAAAGAAAAAACCAAGAGTACGACTGAAGAAGTGAAATTTAAAATTGTATGCAAGGAATTATGGATAATTTAAAACTATGGACTGACTCAAGGACTAAGATTATGAGTAAGATGTAAGAGAAGATGATTAACGGAAGATATAATATTAAGATTATGATTAAGATGTAAAAGAGGATGATTAACGGAAGATATAATTAAATTGAAGAAGAATGTACTTGCTTTGAAATGATCTAGGTTTGACATAAGATTGACTGATTGATGGGATAGATAAGCATTATGTGTTTTGATAAGGTTGAAGGAATCTAAGTTAGAAATAGATTAAATAGATTGTATTTGTTATTTAGGTTTATTAGACATATGAGAAAGCCCAGAAGTCGATTGAAGAAGTGAAAATTTAAAATTAAGTGTAAGGAATTAAGGCCAATCTAAGATTATGGGCTGAATTAAGGATCAAGTTTATGAGTAAGATGTAAGAGAGGTTTTTTAATGGAAGATATACTAAATTGATTAAGACATATATGATGGATTGATCGTTAGATTGATGGTTTAGATATGTAAATGAAAATTAATACTCTTAACAAGATGATTTGTCTGTTTTGTTTAGTGGATTGAAATGATTTAAGGTTTGATATTAGATGGACTGATTGAGGGATTAGATATGTATTAGAATTGATAAGGTTGAATAAATGTTAAGTAGAGATTGTATTTAGTATATAGTTTAAAATTCTTGTTAGGATTATATAATAATTTTGTTTGAAGTAGGGGGTTTTCTTTTGTTTTACCCTGTACTCACTCTGGGAAGTCAGGGGGGGGTAGGGAGGGTTTATAATTTTATATACTATGTTTTCTCAACTGCAATGGGGTTGATGCAAGGATATGTAATTATTGTTATTAAGGGGTTGCTCGGGTGGCCTCTGGGCACCATATCTGATGGAAAGAGGAAGGAGGAGTGAAGGCATATGTAAGTAGAAAGTTGATAAGAAAGGAGAAGAGTAGGGATAGTGGGGCGGAGTAGAAGGAGGGAGATAGAGAAGGAGGGAGGAGAGTAGGTAGTTAGTTGGTAAGCGAGGGGGGAAGGTTAGGGTTGGGGGGATGTGGTGGTGGGGGTACCGAGCAGTAATGTTAATTGTTTGGTAAATATGGTCTATGAATATTTTCAGTTGAGTTATTATTACTAGATGTATTGAAATAAGTATTTATGTTTTGTTTATGGATGATTTTGAAATATGTATTTATGTTGTGATTATGTTTATTGTTTATTTTAACATTATGATTTGATTTGAGCATTTTTCTTTTTCTGTTAGAAATTAAAAAACCAATAAAAAATTAAAAAAAAAAAGACAATGATTGTTGCCAGAACAGCCTAATCAGTTATTGTGGGTCACCTGAGTATGTGTTGAATACCTGAGACAGAACTGGGCCAGTTTGTCTGGAGGGCAAAAGTTGGTGACTGGAACACACTGAGAGTTGAAATCTAGACGAATACTTAATCAGAAGGAAACAAAGCAAAACAAAATCAAAACATTTGTGAAACTCATAGAAGTTTAAATAGTCAAGGCTGTAGCTGAGGAAAGGACATGGGATGAATCTATTTTGGTCCAGGTCAGTTACTCACATTTCACTAATTTGGTCTGCCTGATGTCTGAATCAGTTTGTGAATAGAATTTGAAAAAAAAAATGTTTGTATGATTTGACTGGCACACATTGCAAATATTTGAGAAATGTGAAAAATGGAGAGCAGCACAAATTGTGTTCCAGTTTGGGCATTCATTTAGTACATATACAGTGCATTTGTTAAAAAAAATGCACATTGTATGTAAATTTCCATCATCTTTTGTTGAAGCCTGTTGAGACTTAAATTCAAATGCCCATGTTTAATTTCATCATCCTTCATAAGTGTGTTTGTGTATTTTTCTAGAATTCCTGATACAGAGTTCAAAATCAGTTTTTTTTCTACTTTCATCAAAAGGGACCAACTGCCAAACCATTCAAGCTAAAGTAAATTATTAATCCAGTGGAAATTCAATTATATCCAGGTAATGAAACCAAGTGAGTTCCAGAACCAGTGAACTTAATAACATTGCACTTGAATTCAGATGTTAATGACTGTAAATCTGAGGTGCCTCTATTAGTTATTTCTTACTTCAAATACTCATCATGCATAATGGAATTGGGGTCTAATTCCATTGCTTGTTCAAAATGTGGAACTAAGGTGGTATGTTCTGATTTAAGGGAGTTAAGTCATGTCTATTTAGCCCATCTTCAATTAGGTGAATAGAAACAGCTGCTATCCTGACTGCCTCTAGCTGCAATTGCCTTATTTAACATCACACACACACACACACACACACACACAAATGCATAACATTTTACTGCTTTTCTATTAAGCAGTTGATGTGAAACATAGTCCGACTTTATTCCATCTCCTTATATGAAGAATATCTATAGCTTTGTGATGCTATCAGATCTACATATACCAATCAATACATGTGATTTAGGTTGTTTATTGTTGTTTAGTTGCTGGAGCATAGCACGCCAGACTCCTCATCCTCCACTCTTTCCTGGAATTTGCCCAAATCCATGTTCATTGCATCGATGTCACTATCCAGCCATCTCATCCTATTCCGTTCCCTTCTCCTTTGCCCTTCAGTCTTTCCCAACATCAGGGTCTTTTCGAATGAGTTCTGTCTTTTCATTAGATGGCCAAAATATTTGAACTTAAGCTTTAACATCTGTCCTTCTGAAGAACAGGGTTGATTTCCTTTAGGATTGACTGATTCCTTGCAGTCCAAGAGACTTTCGAGAGGATTCTCCAGCACCAGTTCTTCAGTAATCAAATTTGGCGGAAATGGCGAAAATATCAGCATACTTGAAAAATCGCTCCAATGAACAATTTTTGACGGACTGGAAACAGTGGATAGACTATATCCAAGAGAGACACCAATCAAACAGAATGCAGCTGGCGTTTAGCTAAGGCTCGATGGGAGGAGGGAAGAAGGGGTAACAAATCAAAAGTTTACAAAAACTAACACCCAATGTTGAATGTATATGTTCTATAACTAATGCCTCTTAACATAACCTTATGACTAATGTTGTTTGCTTTAATACTGTTAAAGCGGACTGAATCTCTACCTCAGGATATGAAACTTTTACCTCAGGATCTCTGGTTAGGGACTATAAAAGATTGCACTAGTAATGGGATGAAGTCAATTCAGAAGCGCAAACGAACAATATGCAATAGACTAGATACAGTAGATAGACCATATATAAGAGAAACACCAACCAAACAAAAGGTACTCGGAGTATACTTGAAGAGGGAAGGGAGGAGGGAAGAACGTTTACTAAAACAGATGTTTACAAAGATTAATACCTAATGTTGTATGCTATGTTCTAGGATGATTGTTTAGCAATAGGATCTTTGGTTTAATGTTGATCACATTAATATGGAACCAGATAAGAGAAGTAATCAATCTTTCTTATGGTCCAACTGTGATTTAGCTTAATTGTATATTACTTACATTATTAGATCAATTTTATACAATGGCATCAGTACTCTTGCTTCCAAAGCCACTTGATTACATTCTAGTGGTTTCCATTGCATTGGGGAATTGGTATTGCCTTCTGTCTGTGGTGGCACAGTAGTTAGAATGCAGTATTGCAGGCTAATGCTGCTGACTACCATCAGTTTGATCCTGGCCGCCTCAAGGTTGACTCAGCCTTCCCTCCATCTGAGATTGATAAAATGAGGATCCAGATTGTTGGGGGCAATGTGCTGACTCTGTAAACATCTTAGAGAGGGCTTTAAAGCACTGTGAAGTGGTATATAAGTCTAAGAGCTATTGCTATTACTCTCCCCATGCCATTTTGTTTATTCTGATAAAAAAAGAAGGGAGAAGAAGAAGCGTTGGCTTACCTGAACGTCTTTTCTCAGCATGGGAGGATGGAGAATCCACCTATGGGTTGTCTCAGCCTGCTGCCCAATTAGAGACTAGGTCCGAAATTTAGCCCCGCCTCCGCCGGATGTTCCCCAGTTTTTGACAGGCGAAGCTCTTCATCAGATCGGACCGTGTAGCTCCATTCCAAGTCCTGTAAGAGAATTCCTGCCTAGACTAGCTAGAGGAGGGTGTGGATTCTCCATCCCCCCATGCTGAGAAAAGACGTTCAGGTAAGCCAACGCTTCTTCTCCAGCATGGGTGGATTCCGAATCCACCTATGGGACGTACCCAAGCCTTCACAAGTCCCTTTGGGTGGGAGTCTAGGCTATCTCTTACTAGGACTCAACAATTTGCTGCAGTGCTCTCCTGCCGAATGAACCTTCGGCTGCAGCAAATTGATCTATCTTGTAATGTTTTACAAAGGAGGACGGAGAAGCCCACGTGGCCGCTCTGCAAATTTCCTCCAGTGATGCCTGTGTGCGCCAGGCTGCCGATGTGGCCGCGCTCCTTGTGGAGTGGGCCGTGATGTTAGGCGGTACCGGCAGTTCTAATGAAACATAGGCCCTGGCTATGCATGCCCTGATCCACCTACCAATGGTCGAGGATGATACCTTCTGTCCCTTGGACGAAGGATGGTAGGAAACAAATAAGGCCTCAGACCTCCTAAAGGTCGCTGTCCTGTTGACATAGTGCCGCAGAGCCCTGCGCACGTCCAGTGTGTGCCATCGTCTCTCCAGACAGTGTGTGGGATTTGGACAGAAGTCCGGAAGAACTAGATCCTGGGACCTGTGAAACCATGTGTTAACCTTAGGTAGAAAGGATGGGTCCAGACGCAGAGTCACCCTGCCTTCTGCAAAGGTGATCAGATCCGGACGAACCGAAAGGGCCGCTAACTCCGAAACCCGCCTTGCCGAAGTGATGGCCACTAGGAAGGCCACCTTCAGAGACAGGAAATGGAGCGAGCTAACCCCCAGTGGCTCGAAGGGAGCCTCAGTTAACGCCTGCAGGACAGTGTGAAGATCCCAGGATGGAAAACAGTGAACTATAGGAGGCCGTCTAGTGACTGCTCCTTTTAGAAAGGCGCTCACCGCTGGATGTTGTGACAGAGGTCTCCAGTCCTCGCAAACAAGGACCGTTTGCAGAGCAGCTACCTGCCTGCGGATGGTGTTGGTCGCTAGACCCTTGTTCATGCCCTCCCACAAATACTCTAGGATGTTGGGAATGGTGACAGACAGGGGGTTTAATCCCTGCCTGCCGCACCAGGAGGAAAAGTTCCTCCAGGTGGCATCGTAGATCCTATTGGTGGAGGGTCGGCAAGCGTCCTGGATGACCGAGATGACGCCCTCTGAAAAGGCCTGCCTACTCAGACCTTCCCGCTCAAGTGCCAAGCGGCTAGTTGTAGCCACTGCGGGTCTGGGTGTTGGAGTTTCCTTTGGCTCAGGGATACCCGACTCGGAGGAAGTTTCCACACTGGCGAAAGCGATAGGTCCACCAGGTCTGCAAACCACGGACGCCTCGGCCAGTATGGAGCAATTAGTACCACCTCCGCCTGTTCCAGTATCAGCTTGCAGATTGTTGCCTGTATCAGGGGCGGAGGGGGGAAGGCGTACAGTAGCCCCTGAGGCCACCTGCATCTGAGTGCGTCTGTCCCCTCCGCTCCCGGGGTCTGGAACCTGGAAAAGAAACGGTGGGTCTGTGTGTTTGCTGGTGATGCGAAGAGGTCCAGGCAAGGACGTCCGAACCTGTTCGAGATTGCCTCGAAGAGTTCCGGAGCCAGTCTCCACTCTGCGTGATCCACTGTGACTACTGAGAGAGTCCGCCTGATGGTTTTCCTCCCCTGATATGTGTTCTGCTTTGAGTGAGGCCAGGTGCTGTTCTGCCCACAGACCCAGCACCCGGGCCTCCTTCATGAGGGCCACTGTCCTGGTCCCGCCTTGCTTGTTTACGTGCGCCTTCGCTGTTACATTGTCCGTTAGGACTAGCACGTGGCTCCCTGCTAGATGGGATGAGAACTGAAGCAGGGCCAGGTGGATGGCCCTCAGCTCGAGCCAATTGATCCTGTGGCGTAGGTCCTTTGGGCTCCACCTTCCCTGGGCTATCTGGTCCCCGGAATGGGCCCCCCCAACCGAACAGGCTTGCGTCGGTTGTGACTGTGATCCTGTTGGGTTCCCTGAGTGTGGTGCCCTTGTTTAGGGCGTCTGATCTCCACCATCTGAGGGATGTTAGTACCTGGGGTGGTACCCTGATTCTCCTGAGTGAGGCGCTCTGGTTCTGCCTTTGGTAAGGGAGAAGAAGCCATTGGAGGCTTCTGGAATGAAGCCTTGCCCACGGAACAATTCCCAGGCAAGATATCATCTTCCCCAGGAGCTGCGACAGTTGCACTACGGTGACCACCTTCTTCTGTGCCACCTGTCATGCTAGCTTCAGTAGACTCTCCCGCCGCTCCTGGGAGAGGTACACCATGCCCTGTTCTGAGTCTATGATGGCCCCTAGGTGTTGGAGTCTCCTTGAGGGCGTGAGTTGGCTTTTCTTGTGATTTACTGAGAAGCCGTGAGTCTGTGGGGTGTCTATGGTGACCCGCAGGTCTGTCAGTGCTGCCTGGTGTGAGCCTGAAAGAATCAAGATGTCATCCAGGTAGCATTGGACTTGCACCGGTATCTTGAGTAGGTGCGCTGCCAATGCCGCCAGGACCTTCGTGAACACCCTGGGTGCTGACGACAGCCCGAATGGTAGGGCCCTGTACTGATAATGTTGCCCCCTGTGACAGAATCTGAGAAACCTTCTGTGTTCCAGTCTTATCGGGATGTGTAGGTAGGCCTCTGTGAGGTCTATGGAGACAGTAGATCCCCTCTTCGGATGCTGGCCAGTATGGACCTGAGGGACTGCATTTTGAATTTCCTGTACACTACGTAGCAATTTAACCGCTTGAGGTCGAGGATTGCCCTACAATCCCCAGATGTCTTTGGCACAAGGAAGAGAATGGAGTAGAAGCCCTGTTCCTCCTGTTCTGGAGGAACTGGTTCTATGGCTCTTATCTCCTCCAGATGCTCTATGGCACGATCTAAGAGACCCGCCTTGGTCTCGTTGCGGGATATCGGGCATCTCATGAAGTGATCTGGTGGGGTGGAGTAGAATTCTATCGCTAGGCCCTGGGCCACTGTCTCCCTGACCCAGGCATCCGTCGTGGTCGTCTGCCACACCTTGCTGAACTCTGCCAGACGACCCCCGATGGGACTGCCCCGGGCGTCACTTGGTGCGTCTGTAGGGCCGGCCTCCCCCCTTTAAAGGGGCGTTTGGCAGGCTGGCCCCTGCCAGAGGCTGGACGATCCTGGCCGCGCTCCTGCCTGTATGAGAAGGTGCGCGGAGTTCTGGGCCCCTCCCAGGACCGTCCCCCTTGAAAGGGCTGCCTCCATTCCCCGCCCCCGTTCTGACGGGGTGCCTGTCTACGGAACTCTTGGGTTCCTCTGTCAGACATTTTGGATGGGTGAACTAACACCTTCCTTTTGTTTTTGTCCTCGATCACGTAAGGATCCAGGATCGCTCCGAAGAGCTTCGATCCTGAATACTTAGATGTGGCGAGCCTCCACTTGGACTTAAGGTCCGCCTTCCAGTTTTTGAGCCATACCAGCCTCCTGACGGCCACTGTCCCTGCGATGGACCTGGCCGAGTAACGTGATGCATGGCGTCTGCCATGAATTCCGCTGCCATTCACAGCTTGGTCAGTGTCTGTTGTATGCGTACCTGGTCCGAGGGCACGCTTGCCTGGAGCTCCCGCAGCCACCTAATCGCGGCTCTGGCGATGACTGAGGTAGTGGATGAGGCTCTGATGGCCCAGGCCGATGAGTGATGAACTCTGCGGAGGGAGAGTTCTACCTTCTTATCCTCCACCCTCATCGACTCTGCCATGTCCCCTGGGATGGCTGAGGAAGAAAAGAGAGATATTAGGGGTGCATCCACCTGTGACACCTCAATAAGAGATGCGAAAGGGTTGCAAACATTGAACATTTTCTTTTCCATGCCGTTTGGCAATGGAATGGCGCCTAAATTAGTCCACTGGGACTGTACCGTTGACCTGAATACTTTGGTACATGGCACCTGTATTACCTCTGACACCAGTGAGTGCATTAGCGGGTCCTTTGCGTCCTCCTCTTCTGAGGAGGGTGGTCTGGCCTCCTTGGTCTTAGCTGGCAGATCAAGTACGGCGCATGCCTTAATTACAAGGGAGTGGAACAGAGTGTGGTCAAATAAACCTGAAACTGGAGCCGTTTTTGGATCTGTGTCCTCATTCTCTGACAGCGGGGCTCCTTCCTCGTCCCAGTCCTCCAGTTCCTCGTCTGCCACCTGTGAAGAAGTCTCAGATACATCAGAGTCATGGAACACAACCTTGCCCCCACGGGAAGCCTGTCTCCTTGGTGTGTGTGCACTCTGGGGAGGGGAATCTCTCCTAGAGGCCCTAGAGGTGTTCCAGGGCCTCCTGTAAAAGGGAATGAACCTGTGAAGACCACTTACCAGACCTCTTTCTCTTCCTACCTCTGTGTCCAGCCTCCTCTTGGCTGGTTGTGGGCTCAGAATGCTCTGGTGATGATGGCACCGAAATAGGAGACACCTCCCTTTCCATTTCCCCCCTGGGGGACCATTCCCTGGATCCCTGTTCAGCTGATCCTGATGGCCCGCTGTCCCTGAGTCTCTGTGCCTTGGCAAACTCCTTCTCCAAGGCCTGGTGTCTCCTTATGGCCTGACACTCAGTGGTTTTCGATGGCTCAGTCAGATGTTTCATCTTGGCCTTCTTCTTGCCCCCCCGGTTCCTCCATTCTGCGCTTTGGCGACGAAGGAGGGGGCGCTGAGCCTTGGGCCGAAGTGCCATCTGCCATAGCCATGTCTAACTAGCACCCTTGCCGGGTATCTGGCAGGCCCAGTTGGCGGTAGCAGCGCTGAAGGGAGCGTATCCCTAACCTGCCCCGTGGTAGTGGACGGCGGCCCCGTGCGTGCTTGGACAGGGGATTCTGGCCCCTTTGGTGTCCCAGCCGCCCTAAGTCCACTGAAGATCCCTTCCGGCTCGAAGACTTGCTAAGATTTCAAGTACACCAAGGAAACACACACACCTCCGGAAAACCACTCTCCCTTTAGGAAGTCGGCTCTCAATGCTCACTGATCTACGCTGGCCGGAGAATCAGGCAGCCTTTGTCTTGCCGGTAGAAGGGATTTTTCTCCCTGGGCCTAAGCCCCAGCGGAGAAACAAAGGAGGTTGGCACGCCCCCTTCTTTAAGGTGTTTTCGCGCCGAGCGAAAAACCCACCAATCAGGAGACGCTGACGGCCCAGGAGACGCCCCTTTCCAAAATGGCGATTCGTGCCAGTAGCCGGGACCTCCCCTTTTTCAAAATGGCCATCGCGCCAATTGTTTGGTCGGAGCTCAGTGCTCCCGGCCACGCGGTGCCTGTTTCTCACAGGCCCCGGTCTACCCGCCCTGTCTAAGGCGGCTCCCACCGACGTCGACCGTCTCGGTGGTTCGACGGTCTCCTCCCCGCTCCTCTCCCTGCCCCACTTACGTTTGGGTGTAGCGGTCCTCCGCTATTCCCGCGTCTACCTGGCAAATTCCTCGATTTGTCCTCCTCACTCGACGGCCGCGCTCCGGTGGGACCTCGGGACGCTTACCGGCGGCCAGCCGGGAGTCCAGGGACGTATCCCCCTTCGGCTCTCCTGGGGCTCTAGGCCCGGGAACGGTCTCGCCCTCGCGTCCCGACGACGTGGATGAGGCAGAGAGGACAAACCGTCCCGGAAAAGGTAAAAAATTTTAAACCTTCTCTAAATTTCGTTTTCAATTACTAACTACTAAAAATTAACTAAAACTAACTAAATTCTACTTTACCAGTCTGTATGCGATAAGAAACAACTACTTTTCGCGGAGCTAACACGAAGAGCTGCTTCTGGGCTTCAGACTAGGAAAAAACTGGGGAACATCCGGCGGAGGCGGGGCTAAATTTCGGACCTAGTCTCTAATTGGGCAGCAGGCTGAGACAACCCATAGGTGGATTCGGAATCCACCCATGCTGGAGAAAAGTCAGCTTTATTACTTTACACTGAAAGCAGATATAACTGTATAAATATAAACATATTTGGAATTTTATGGCAACTTTGGCTGCTAGTGATGGCCTAGACTAGCCCCTGTAGTTATTTTGGCAAGGCTTTTCGGAAATGGATTGCTATTGCTTTTTTGATAGGGCTAAGAGTTGATGACTGGCCAAAGTCATTCTGGCTTCATTCCTAAGGTGAGACTGGAATTAATAGTCTCCTAGTTTGTAGCTTATCCTTGTAACACTACACCAAATTGGTGCTCATATGCCCATAAGATACTAAATTATAAGACACATGGACTTTATTGGTCCCTGTGTGTCCTGGAGAGATGTCCAGGAGGCAAGTCTTTATCTGCTGGTCTGATCTGAATCATCCAGCCTCCAAAGTGTTTTTAAGGTGGTTTTCTACTTCAAAATACAAAAGAAAATAATACAGTTAAAACTGTTACATGGATTAATGAAATAATTAAAACAAGAGAGCCATAAACAATTGGGTCAGTCCTAAAATAACTACATCCCTGTGTGGAATGTTAAAATAGATAAAAGGGGTTTTAGATAAAAGAAACAAAAGTCTTTGCTGCTCTCCTAAAACTCAAAATATACGAAGGAAATTTCTTTGGGGAAAAATGATGCAATCTGAAAGTCAAAAATAAAAAGAATTGCTTTGGGTTATCTACCAAGTTCATTTCTGAAGGGGATAGATTGCAGAAAAAAACTTCTGTTATTGCATGTACTGCATGAGTAGATTCATGCTGCAGACAATTTTTTATTTTTTTAAATAACCTAAATATAAGCCACTTAAGTCTTTACAAGCATAATCACTAGTTCTTTACTCCATGCCCAGAAACAAATCAGAAAATATCTATAAGAAACACTCCTGGCAAAATATATATTTAGAAATGAATATCAAATCCTTCTGGCTGATGCATTTCTCTCTCTCTCTCTCTCTCTCTCTCTCTCTCTCTCTCTCTCTCTCTCTCTCTCTCTCTCTCTCTCTCTCTCTCTCTCTCTCTCTCTCTCTCTGTTTGGATGGGGGGGGGCATTCAAGGAATTCTTTGGTGTTGCCCTTAAAAAGGGAACTTAAAACAATCCTCTTCCACCATTGCTTTTGGTTATTTACTCATTGAAGGTAGGTATTTTTTTATTTTATTTTATTTTATTTTCCAGTTGAAATTAGTCATGTTATTCCTTTTCTGCCATTGTATTTTATGTTTAATTTCTTCTTATCTCTTGCAAACTACTCATTATTATATATGATTTTTAAAGATAACAGTTATAATACCAACAACAATAGCAACATAATTCTCTTGTCCTCATTTACTACTCACATTCAAACAGGACAAGAGAATTATGTTGCTATTGTTGTTGTTCTGCATAATCTAGCAATGGATGCAGCTGAATTTTAAGCAGTCTTTAACTCAAGCATTCCTCCTGGAAGCAAAACTCAAGAGCATCAGTCCCCAACCTTTCCAGCTCTGGAGACTGGTGGTGGTGGTGGTGGTGGTGGTGGTGGTGGTGGTGGTGGTGGTGGTGGTGGTGGTGGTGGCAGACGGGGGAGAGGGGAAGGAATTGTGTGGTTGCAGCTTAGTGTGCTCACCCACTGTTTGTCTGGCCTGGGTTCCCAGTGGGCCACGACCCATTACTGCCCAGTAATGGGCTGTGGACCAGGGTTGGGGACCCCTACTCTAGAGCTTCAAGCTCAGATCAACTCTCATAATTCCTGTTTTTTGTCTGAATTATGTTTATAGTCAGTATATAGCACCTATTGTAAGCATACATTTATACAGAGTGTTACTACCTTTGGTATTAGAAAGAGAAGGAAAGAAATAAAAGGATTTCATCTGAAGGCAGGATGAATTTAAAAAAGAAGAAGATGCACTCCATTTAAAAAAAAGTATGTATTTTAACTTATTTCCCCCTAAGTCACAGTGTCCCAAACTATGAGGTGTACCCTCCCTTGGGTTGGTGCAGACAGAGTCCAAAGAATGTGTGAAAAATCTTTTATCTGTACCTTGTTATGATAAATCCACCTTTCTCTAAATACTATTTTCAATAAATACTATTTTCAATAACATGCTATGGCAGAAGTACAATCTTTCGTTGTTTATTTTTATGTCTTTGTAGCTTAATTGCATTGTTTATTTATTTATTGCATTAATAAAGTTGAACTGCATTGTTTCTATTATTGATTTCGATGTTTAGATTTTCAGGGAAGGTATGTACATTAAGATTTCACTAAAGGAGATGGGATGACAAAAGGCTTAGGAAACCATGCCCTAAATTGTTTAGCAAGGCTCTCAGCAGTCTTCCTGCTTGTGGAAAGTACCTTCAGAAAATGCCTTTTCAAATCATATTTTATGAAATATTACACCAAAATAAGAATTAGTGATGATGAGGTGTCCCTAACAATATAGTGGGACTCTAGCTTCCAGAAGATGTTGATCTGAATGCCAAATCTATACTTTTGAAATATCTGAAGCAATAAAAGGAGATCCAGGTATGCTAACTTTCAGTTTTATTTATTTCTATTGAGTGACTACACCCTCTTTCTATCAATAGATGGTGCTCAAAGCATAAAAGTAAAATAATAGAATTAAAATTAATGAAAATTTCCATTAAAATAATTAAAATTCGTTAATGAAACTCCATTTGAATGTCCACATGAATAAAACTTCTGCATGCTGACATAAAAAAGGAGGAAGCCTGACTTCCTTTGGTAGGTTGACATTTCCATCCAATTCACCAATATGCTGATGAACCCTAGCTGTACATACGTCTCCAACTCTGGTTGGAGAATTAATGTTATAGAAGTGCTTACCCAGTACTTGGAGGCTATGTAGGTCTGGATGGAGAAGAACAAGTCACAACCATTGGTGTTTATGCCCCCCCCAATTCTGGAGCCATTACACCAGGGGTGTCAAACTCAATTTCATTGAGGGCCGCATCAGCATTGCAATTGTCCTCGGTGGGCCAGGTAGGTGTGGCCAGGGTGGGTGCAGCCTACTGGGTGAGCATCATTCGTGTCAAGGGTGCCTGTGGGGGCCTGGGCAGGAGTGGGACAGATCTGAGGGTCTCTGGCAGAAGGGGGTGGGACCAGGGCAAGCGCCAAGGCATGGTCCACTGGAAGAGCCTGCCAAAACCCCTCCCCCGGAGCCCATCAAGCCAGATATGTGAAGTAGGCGAGGGCCATTTGCTGGCCACTTCCAGGTGATGGTGCATTTCTTCATTCCTCACAAAGGGTGACACCTTCTCAGCATGCACCCAGGGGACAGGGCCGATGCAGCAGGGGCTGGTTCCTCGCTGTTTCCATGCATTCCATGTACATGCATTCAGAAACTTTAACTGGTCAAGACTAAGACAACAAATACATTGTTGGGTGCACCAAGGTTTCTCTAAGCTACATTGTCTTCTATAGTGGTATTGAAAAGTTTGTGAGTCCATTTGAATTTTCAATTTTGCTGCATAAATATGATCTAAAACATGATCTGTTTTCTACACAAGTCCTAAACTAGGTAATGAGAATCCAATTAAGCACATCAGTCAAAAATATTTTTTATTGTTGTCCTTTGAATAATAGTGTCTACAATCCATAAATAAGCTAAGGTTATGCAAATATTTTGTGTTAGGGAATGTTGATAAAGGAAGAGGGTGAAAAAAAAACATTCAAAAAAATAATAATTCTTGAGAAGCAAAAGTGTACCATTCTTAGTAGGGAATAATTAATGTTGGGGATAATTTGATATACCTCTTGGAGAATAATTGACAGATGTTATTAAATTGTAGGCTGTGATTATAAGATTTTCCCCAATGATTCTGTAGCAACTAAACATGGTTATATGACATGAATGTTAGTGTAGGCAATTTATATATAATTTGTATAATGCTCTGTGGATCAAAGTTCTAAATTTAGATCTACCCTATTTGGGCTGCAAAATTCTAGAGAATTAACTAGGCAGCAAGCAAACATGCCCAAGAGACTAACTTTTTGCTTCCAATAAACATGAATATACATAGCTCAGGATTGACATGTGGAGTCCTTAATGCTATTTGAGCATGATTATTTGCTTGCATACATTTCATTATTTACTGAAGGTGTTACCTAGTTAGGTAGTGAAATATTTGCAAGCAATCAGCCAATCTCAGAGAGCACCAAAAATATTTTGTTGCCATCTACCGGTAGTGGTCAGTGTTTCTCTGATGGATTTTGCCTCAGAGGGGCAATAAAACTATTCCCACCTATTTTCTATTCTGGTTTTTTTAAAAAATAAAAATGTAGTTATTCTTTCACATGATATATTTGATGCTTTATTTGACCACTTCTCACAGAATATCTGCTAGGACACCTATATGAATAGAGTGATTCAGTATAGGCATAGATCAGGGGTGTCAAACTCAATTTCATTGAGGGCCGCATCAGCATTGCAGTTGCCCTCGGGGGCCCCGGTGGGTGTGGCCTACTGGGTGGGCATGGATGGAGTGGGTGTGGCCTACTGGGTGGGCATGACCAGCTTTATGTCATTCGCATCAAGGGTGCCTTTGGGGGCCTGGGCAGGAGTGAGACAGAAATGAGGGTCTCTGGCAGAAGGGGGTGGGACCGGGGCAAGCGCCAAGGCATGGTCCATTTCTTCATTCCTCACAAAGGGTGACACCTCCCCAGCATGCACCCAGGGGGTGGGAGCGACACAGCAGGGGGTGGTTCCTCGCTGTTTCTAGACAGCCTTGTGGAGCTAAGACTGAATGCGTTTCAGCATAGATGACTACCACATAATTGTACATTGGCTCCCGGCTGGCCTAGGCCAGGGCCAAGGCAGCGGGGGCCGTTCTCTCACTGTTTCCAGGATGGCTTCGCAGGCCACATGAAACCACTTCGCGGGCTGCATCCAGCCCCCGGGCCTTGTGTTTGACATGTCTGGCATAGATGCTACATTCCTGCTTTACAAAATTCAAATTCTATCTCTTTTGTATTAGTCGCCCAATTGTGTATCTAGTAAAAATTATGACTACTACTACAAACAGAGCTAACCTATTTAGACCACAAAAATCCAGACAACCACTCAGTGTGTGTGTGTGTGTGTTTAGCAATTTAATGGGATAGCCCTATCTACAAGTATATTCTAAAAATCTGAGATATTTCCATTCTCTTTTAGATATTGAATGCAATTTTTAAATTGCTGTTGGAAAACTAATTTTGTTTCTTGGTTATTGTGGTTCAAAATTATTTTACAGAGTAAATAGATATATCTATATTTGGTATACATAATGAATTATTGGTAATGGTAATAATAGAAGAAGTTTCCATCAAAGAAAAGCCAAGACTTTACAGTTACTGAATGGAATCTTGAATACTGATAGCCTGAACTATAAAATTAGTGCAATTTATTCCTAGGTGTCCTCTGATGGTGAGATGTTTGAAAGCATACATTTCTTTTTTTAGCCTCTTCCCTTGTGAAACCCAGAGAGCTAGATTATGTAGCATCATTTCAATTCTCCATGCATCTGTAACAGTAGAAATGTTTTATAGATAATTGTGACTTTTCTCCAGCACTGGAGATGGATAATCCACTAATGGGTTAACTTAATCCTCCTGCCCAATCAGATCAAGTCAGCCAAACTTGCCACGCCTATCCTAGGCCTGTTTTGCCCAGTCTCGACTTGATCTTGCCCATGAACAGACGTGCAGGTTTGGCTCACAGGCAGGTAGTTACCTATTAGTGGACTATCCATTAGACTTTACTCTCTTTAAATTGCAAAAATCTCTTTGATTTTAGTCCCCTGAGTAGCGCTGGGACCAGCGCTCCTCTAGAGGACTATTCCTTACTGATCCCCATTCAGTTTCAGTTTCAAACGGAGGACTCCATTTTCTTTCTAAATTACTCCCCTCCCCCATTCATTCTTCGTCTATAAAAGGGGGGTATTTTCCATCCTCTCTCCGTTCCACCCTCCATCCAAATTTCCCCCCCATTCCCACCAACTCTCTTCCAATGTCAGAGCTTGCGGCTGTTTCTGATCGCTCCAGAAGCTTCCGGATTCGTCTAAGACGCCGACGATCAGCTGGGGAGGGCGTTTTCGGCCCCATTTTCCCCAAGAAGCAGGCAACAGGCTGGGTGACTCCCAACCGCTTCAGAACCAGAGGGGGTCATTGCGGTGAGTCGCGGCTGCCGTTTTGCGACCGCGTGGTCCCAGCCTTGCTGACTACAAGGGAAGGGGGGGGGTGAAAAAGACATTTTCCACCTATTTCGGCATTTTCTCTCTCAGCCCCTGGATTCTCATTCACCCTCAGGGCAGGCCTAAAGCTGCACAGGGGCCCCACAGTCCACGGCCGCCATCTTAAACGCTTCAGTTTGCTTCCAAGGCCGCCATTTTGGAAGTCTAGTCTTCCGATTAGGCCTCACTGAGGCCTCTCTTGGCAAGGGCCTTCCCTGGTTGTAACAGCCAAGGTCTGTCTGGGGAGGGGGGAGAAATTCTCTCAGGTCATTCTTGGAGATTCCCCTTCTGGTATTTGGAATTTATCCTTTTATCCTTGGCATAGGCCCAAGACCTTTTATTGGGCCTTCTGGTGTCTCAAATCCTGGTCACTTCTTGGCTTGCTGGTTACTACAGTAGTTCCTAGCCTCTGACACTGTACTGTTGCCACCTTTTATATTGCTGGCCTGGCAACACAGCAAGCCTCACTAGCAGGCTGCAATCCACTTTCCGGTGGAAGTTATAACGGCTGCAAGTAGAACTGGTTCTTTGGATACCACTGATTCATTGACTGGGGGGGTAGGGCAATCTAATTCCAGCCTTTGCCCTACACCCTTATCAGCCAATTGATCCCTTTCCCAGGTGCACGGTCTCGCGCACCTGAAGATTTCATACCAGCATGGAGGATAACACGGCTTCCCAATCCAGGGCTGTCTCTCCTTCCTCCTCAGTCCGGAAAAGGCACAGATCTCCTTCCTAAGAGGCCACTGGTAGGATCGCAGTCAAGGTCAAACCAAGGCTGCCTCTGGGAGGAAAACCTCCACATTGGTTGAAAACAGGCCAGCAGGAGACATCAGGCATTGGAAAAAGAGTTTTCAAAGGCTCAAAAACAGGCCAGGGCTGAGACTGCTCAGACTCAGTCCACCTTTTTTGATCTGCCTCTAGGTCTTTCTTCTTCTCAGGAAGTCTGGGCACCGGCAGAACCTTCCACCTCTTATGGCCCAGCCAATGTGGTACCTGAGGCACATACATTCAGGTCTCCCACTACTCCTCGGACCCAGCAGGCCCCGGAGGCCACCTTTACACCCACAGCCGTGGGGCTTAGAGGGGAGGAGTCCCCCCTTCCACCTTTGGATGATAGGATCCAGGTCCTGGTGGCTCAGGCAGTGGAGCGGGCCCTTGCAGTCAGGACTCCGTCAGTGCCTAGAGTGGAATCCGTGCTTTTCCTTCCTCTCTCGCGTCCAGTGCATCTCGTGATCCTCCTTCCCCTTCTCATTCTTCCTTTAGCGGGGTCTCATTGACCCCAGAGCAGGATCAGGCGCTTGATGCCTCGTGGTCAGAGGAGGAGGAATTGGCACCAGATCCACCCCCGTTCAGAGGGCTATTTAATCCATCCCTTTTTTTCCCTCTGCTTCACAAGGCTACCTCTGCTGCACATGTGGGACTGGACCGGTCCACTACAGTGGCTTCTACAATGGATTCAAAGGCAGACCCCGCCTTTGTTGAACCGGTGGTCACTCAGCACCATGTTCCATGTCCAGCTTTGTTCCTCAATGCCGTTAAGAAACAATGGACTTCCCCGTGTGCCTTCCCTCTTCCAAGTGAGAATGATAAGAAGTTGTTTAGCGTGCCCTCAGAGTTAGATGAGGCATTGAATGTTCCTATGGAGGATGAGCCACTGTCTCACCTGTTCTCCCTTCCACTATTTCAGGGGATATGGCAGAGGCCTTAAAATCTGAGGAACACAGATCGGAACACAGCTTTTAGAAGGTCACACTAGGTGGCAGCGTGGTCTATCAGGGCGTCTACTTCAGCCTCCTTCTTCACTAGATCCACCCTTATCTGGCTTCATCAGCTACAGGCCAGGATCCCCCAGACGATGTCCACACACATCAGGACCTGAGCAAGTTAGTGGCCGCGACGGAATACGCTTCTGATGCGACTCTACACGCTGCACGGTTTTCCTCCAGATCTTTGGCGTTCAACGTGACAGCCCGCCGCATGCTATGGCTAAGACACTGGCAGGCAGATGTCAAGTCCAAGTGGTATCTGGCAGCAGCACCATACCAAGGTAGTAAATTATTCGGGGATGTCTTAGCCCCATTTCTGATTGAGAACAAGGATAAAAAGAAGATTCTGGCCCACCTTACTAAGAGGTCCGATAAATGGTCTACCCCTTACAATCGTAGACAGTTCTTTTGGTCTGCCACTACTCCTCCAACCACACAACCTTCTCGGCCCTTCCTTCCCAGGCAAGACCGGTTGACAGACCGGCCCCACAGCCCAGAAAGCAATTCCAGTCCAAACAGCCCTTTCAAGGCAGGGGACGTCCCTTCCGCAGGAAGTGACTCCCCAGTGGACCCTCCCATAGGGGGAAGGCTTTCCCTCTTTGTCACTCAATGGGAGGTCACCATCACAGACGCCTGGGTCCTGGACACTATTCATCACAGCTTGTCTCTCAAATTCATTTCCAACCCACCAAGACGGTTCATTTCTTGTCCCCAAACAAAAAAGTCACTAAGGAGAGGTCTCATGCAGGAGGCCATCCGTCACTTATTAGAAATCAGAGCCATAGAACCGGTGCCTGCGGCTCAACAGGGTCGAGGATTCTACTCCATTCTCTTTGTAGGTCCCAAGATCTCAGGAGGATGGAGGGCAATCTTAGACCTAAAATGCCTGAACCTTTATCTGGCATACTGAAGGTTCAAAATGCAAACACTTCAGTCCATTCTAGGCAGCATCCGAAAGGGGGACTTTCTCACTTCTGTGGACCTCACAGAGGCATATCTTCACATTCCCATCATCTCCGGCCATTGCCAGTTTCTCAGGTTCTGCTACATGGGGCATCATTACCAGTACATGGCACTTCCATTCGGTCTGTCATCGGCCCCAAGGGTCTTTTCCAAGGTTCTGGCGGTTCTTGTGGCACACCTGCGATTGATGCCGGTTTGGGTGCAATGCTACCTGGATGACATCTTAATACAGTTGTCCTCCACATGGTGGGCCCTGACAGACCTGAGACTGTTGATCGGAGTCCTACAGAGTCATGGCTTTCGGTCAATTTCAAGAAAAGTCAGACAGTCCCATCGACCAGATTGCTCCACCTAGGGGCCATAATAGACATGTTAGAGTGTCAGGTTTATCTGTCCCAGGAACGCAGGGACAGTATTCGAGACCTGATTCTCAGGGTCTGCAGAGAAAAGAATCTGTCACCCTCCGGTCTTTCCCAGCTTCTAAGAAAGCTGATATCGTGTATCTCGATCGTCCCCTGGGCCAGGTTACACTCGTGGTCCCTTCAGTGGTTTCTGCTTCCCTATCAGAGGCAGGGGACCAGCACTTCCACCTGAGAGGTAAGGATTCCACCAGAGGTCCTATGTTCACTCAGATGGTGGCTCTCTCCAGCCATGACCAGAGGGTCCTTTTTCAAGGAGCCCGGGCGGCCCACGATTACAACGGATGCCAGTCTGTTCAGTTGGGGAGCACACTATCAGTCACAATGGGCCCAAGGACAGTGGTCTCAATCTGACCTGAGACACAATATCAATTGGCTGGAACTCAGGGCCATACATCTAGCCCTTCGCCTCTTTCGCCACAGGATAGCGAAACAACATGTGCTCGTCCTCATGGACAACATGGCGGCAAAGGCCCATGTGAACCGGCAAGGGGGCACCCAATCCTGTGCACTCCAGACCAAAGCCCAGCAGCTGGGCTCCTGGGCAGAGACCAACCTTGCCTCACTCGAGGCGGACCACATCTCAGGGGAGGCAAACAAGAGTAGACTTCCTGAGCAGGTCAACTGTGGACCACTCGGAATGGCGTCTGCACCCGAGGTTATTCAGGGAAATCACCCACAGATTCGGTCTTCCCATAATAGATCTGTTTGCCTCCAAGACGAACACACAACTCCCGCGGTTCTTTTCACGCTTCCCAGTTCAGGGGGCAGAGGGAGTAGATGCCCTTCGGGCTCCATGGCCGGTCGGCCTACTATATGCCTTTCCCCCTCTGCCCCTTCTTCCAGTGGTCATTCTGCAGGAGAGGGCAAAGATTCTCTTGGTAGCCCCTTTCTGGCCACGGAGACCTTGGTATGCAGACCTAGTCAGTCTTTCCCAATCGCACCCTTGGAAAATCCCTCCAGACCGAATATCGCTGACCCAGGGGGATCTGACTCACCCGGACCCTCAATGGCTCCAGTTAGTCATTTGGCACTTGAATGCCGGCTCTTATCCTAGGAGTCCTGTTCACCAGGGGGTCATTGACGTAATTCAGGCATCCCATAGGCCGGCTACTAACCGCATCTATGATGCCACATGGCAGAACTTTTGTGGGTGGTGTTCCACTCATCAACTACCCTTATCAGGATTGACTTCCCACATATTCTAGACTATTTACTGGAGGGGCTGAATAAAGGTTTGGCACCTAACACTTTGCGCAGACAGGTGGCGGCCTTTTCTATCTTGCTTTCTTGCGATGCTGGGTCAGGATCCCTTGATCCGTTCTTTCCTCAAGGGAGCTACTAATACCAGGCCACCTGTGGTCCACAGGTATCCCTGGTGGGACTTACCTCGGGTCCTTCAGGCTCTTACCAAGGCTCCTTTCAAGCCTCTCAGTTCGTGTGACATGAGGTCTTTATCCCTTAAGGTCGCCTTCTTGGTGGCTATTACTTTGGCCCAGCGTATCTCTGAGATGACGGCTCTCTCAATCAGGGAGGATCTGTGTGTCTTTCACTGGGGTGGGGTCACCCTTCGTTTAGATCCCACCTTTGTCCCCAAGGTTAATTCTCTTTTTCATAGGGCCCAGGATATTGTCCTTCCTGATTTCTGCCCTAATCCTTCTCATGATCAGGAACGTCAATGGCATTCTCTGGACGTCCGTTGGGCTCTGCACCATTATATCAAATGGACAGCTGCTTTTCGCAGCTCTGAGGTATTTTTTGTCCTCCAAGGGTCAGAAGGTCTCGGCCTCCACAATTGGCTGATGGATAAGAGCTTGCATTGCGGGAGTGTACCAGTCCGATTCTTTGCCTGTTCCACGTCATGTCACAGCCCACTCTACACGTAGTGTGGCCACTCCTGCGGCCTGGGCCACGCAGGCTTCCATTGAGGAAGTATGTAGGGTGGTCTTCCCCTTCGCCATTTATATGGCATTATAAACTGGACAGGTACGCATCCGCCGAGGCATGGAGGCAGGAGGGTTCTCCAGCAGGTGGTGCCTCGTGACACGGTTCCAAACTTGCCCACTTCCCTCCCATAGGAGAAGTGGGCTTTGGTATGTCCCATTAGCGGATTATCCATCTCCAGTGCTGGAGAAGGGGCGTTGTCTTACCTGAACGCCTTTTCTCAGCATGGAGATGGATAATCCACACCCACCCATTCAGGTCCTGATCCTAGGGTCAGTTTCTGTGAGCCAACACGTCCTGCTATCAGTCATTAGCTGCGCCCTCGTCGAGACTGGGAAAACAGGCCCAGGACAGGCGTGGCAAGTTTGGCTGACTTGATCTGATTGGGCAGGATGATTAAGTTAACCCATTAGTGGATTACCCTTCTCCGTGCTGAGAAAAGGCGTTCAGGTAAGACAACGCCCCTTCTCTTGGCAATTCCAAGTCTTCCAATTCTTTTATGGAATATAATTTGAAGAAAGAAGAAGTAGGAGTGTTTGTAACAATTGCTTGCTGGCTATTTATTGTGCCCTAAGCGAACCAATGTAGTATAGTAGTTAAAAGTGCTGGATTTGGTTCATGTCCTCAATCAATATTTATTCAGTTAAATTTAGAGATAATCCAACTCTCAGCAAGTCTTGGAAGCTTACATTTATTGGCAATAGAAATAATAAAATGAATGAAAAAGAAAAGACATGGACATCTACAGTAGAACAATCTAATGCATCCAGAGAAAACGAACGGGCTTGGTAGTTACCTTAAGCCCAGCCTGAGACCAAAGCTAGGTTTTCAAAGATTTGCAGAACAGCTAAAGAGTGAATGTTTTATGGATCTGCAAGAGGATACTACTCCAGAGGGCAAGCACTGTGACAGAGAATGCATGTCTTGGCTCTGATAAATGACACTATTTCATAGAAGGGATCTAAAGGGCAATAATTCTGCCAGATCTTATTGTGATGGCAAAACTGTTGGAGGTAGGTGGCCTTAAAATAAAAAGACCCCCTGTGCATAGCCAGCCCTTGATTTGCACCTGGCAGGCAATTGGTGCAGCTCATAAAGCAATATCATTGCATTCTGGACCAGCTGTAGGGTCTCAGTCCACTTCAAGAGCAGCTCCAGGTAAAATGCACTCTTGTAGTCTGTTGTGACCATGAACTTCCTTTTGGAAACTTTGTCCAGTCATTCTCTTTCAGTTTAATGCAGCACACAGTATTGTTAATGTCGGGAGAAAATAATGGGAAACTCTCCTTCCTCCAAAGTAAGATATCTTGATTACTTAAAAGTCAGCTAAAATGCAACAAATAAATAATGATGTCAAGTGCAAGGCATTTTTAAATGCATTTTTCCTTTCTCTTAGTTTTCATAGGTTATAAGACAACTCCAATAAGTCTGTGAGAAAAGAGAAATAAAAAAGTAACTATGAAAATAGATATTGTAGCTAGGATCAAGAAAGATGATAAAGTGAGAGATGATAAAGAAGGAACTGTTAAATATATGTTAGGATAAAAACAAACAGACAAAAAAGCAGCCTTTCTGACTTAGTGCTTTCCAAATCTGCTGGATCTTAAATTCCAACAGACTTTGATTCTATTCATAAAACTGCTGATGGAACAGAGATGATTTCTGGGTTTCACAAAAGCTGCATTGATAAGTAGCCACATAAGAAAGCAGACATAATTTATACAGCTGTGGGTAGGGAACATTTACAGAACCAGCGTGCATTCTGTTGCATAGGCCTGAATTTAGCCAGGGATCAGCATTCAATGGATTTTATACTGGTTTTTACATCCTGTAGACTGTAGCACTCAGCATCACAATTAATCCTTATCTCTAAATTATGTGATTATAAATGAACTTCCTTCTGTAAAGGGGGCAGGAGGGGGTTAAAGCAGCATGTTCCTTCTGAAATTTAAAAGTATGAGGGACTACAGCTGGTATATTAGATTTTCAATGATATATAATCCAGTCTGATATAATTTTGTTTCATTTATTTGCAGACATTGATTGTACTTTGCTTTATCCATAAAGAGGTTTATAATGAATATAAAAGTAATAGCCAATTATATCTAGTAAAATAACAAAGTAGCTGAAACACAGTAGGGCTATTTTATTAAAGTATTTTTCCCCCTAAATAGGGGAAAGGCTTGGCAGAAGGAAAGAGAGAAAGAGAAACAGAAAAGTCAGCTTTTGAAAAGGAGTCAACAATGGTGACTATGAGCATGTTCTCTTAGACAAGGTATTTCAGATTAACAGGGCAATTTCCAGTATTTCTGGGTTCAGAGTCCCTAATCCACCAAAGAGTATATATTGTCAGATTTAGAGCGAAAGGTAAAAATAAAGAAAGATAATCTTTGAGATATTCTTGCTACAAATAATTTAGAGCTTCAATGAGACTTATTCTGAAGTAAGCCCTGTACACTTTACTGCCTTGCTTACATATAGATTCTATCATATATAGATTCCATTATATGAAGGCTTAAGATTGATTCATGTTTGTGAAAAATCCACTGATAAATGTAGAAGCACACATTAATGAAAAAAGGAAATATGTTACTATTCTTAAAACATCAGTCATACTATTAACTTATTCATCCAGATTCATTACATTTGTTCGACATAATTGTCCATTTACAGGCAATACTCCAGATTTACAGGCAATACTCCAGATTCCCTCAGAGGTTCGTACTGCTTCCTCCCTCCTAGCTTTCCGGACAGCGCTAAAGACACATCTATGCCAGCAGGCTTGGGGCATATGAGCTGTGCTCTGCCCCTCGGCCCTAAGAGTGTCCCGCCATCAGCGGCTGTGAGCTGAATGTGTTTGTATGTTGTGTGAATGGAATTAATTTTTATTTTTTTTTAAAATTAATTGTGTTTTTGAATTGTTTTGTTGTTGTGAGCCGCCCTGGGTCTTGGGAGAGGGGCGGCATATAAATTAAATAAAATAAATAAAATAAATAAATAAATTTGGCAGGAATTTATTTAAAGCAGGAGTCCTCAGCCCCTGAGTATATGGACCAGTACTGGTTCATGGCTGTTAGGAACCGGGCTGCACAGCTGGAGGTGAGTGACGGGTGAGCAAGTGAAGCTTCATCTTTATTTGCTACTGCTTCCCAGTGGAAGCATCATTGCCTCAGATCATCCGGCATTAGATTCTTACAGGAACATTAACCCTATTGTAAACTGTGCATGCAAGGGATCTAGAATGCACACTTCTCCTCCCCTTTCCTCCCAGATCCATGGAAAAACTGTCTTCCACTAGTCCCTGGTGCCAAAAATGTTGGGGAACACTGATTTAAAACATACTATATGTTTTGGTTTAGTATTTTAAAGCCACTCTTGGTCCAGTGGAAGCAATTGGTTTAACTACAGAATGAGCACTGGCAGCTTGGCTTGTCTATTCTGAAATGTTTCTGCAAGTAGGACATTTACTCTGAGATTACTTAAATGAGAAAGTTATGTAGGGTCCAGATAGCATATTCATCTACTTATGTCCTGGGCCTTTGAGAAGGATGAAAAGAGATATAATTTTGTGGTGATTGAAACTCCTAGGAGTCACATTTAAAGGCCAGTTCAGCTGCAGTGGCTTGGGAGACACAATATGGGAATTATGTTGTAGATTATTTTGTCAGCCTTCATTTCTGTAAGAATAGTACATGAGAAGGACAGTTTGGATTATACAAAATCTCTGTTTGTTCCAACATTCCATTCCCATGACGGCTGACTAGATGGATGCAAGCACAGTGTAAGTACAAAAGCAGGCTTGTGTTTGGATTTTCCTTCAAGTTTTATTGAAATGCCTTCTCTCTACTCAGTTTTTTTTAATTTTCAGATTGATAAGTTAATATATGTTCTCATTGCAGAGTAGCCTTTTAAGTCACAGGGATGCATGTCATTGTGACTTGCCAGAGGGTTGTCATCTGGCAGAGATTTTATTGTAACATTGCAAAAATACATATGAACACGGCATACAATTCGGCTTGTTTGTAGCAGGGCACCTGAGCAAGGACCACAGGCTAAAATGGAGTGGTTATTTACAGAATTTACTGGATGCAAGACATAGAATGTGATATGAAGTATAGCAGAGTTCCAGATTCAGTCAGCTTTGAGCCATCGTATCCCAGCCATATTGGCATAACTTTAACATTTATAAATTATAACTTAATAAAAGTGTCAAGATCCTTTACAGAAGTATAACTAATACAGTAACTAAAAGCTATTACTTTCTGATCTGAAAGCTTGAACAAAACAACAAAAATAGAGCAAATAATTGCTGTCACATTCTGTGGGAGGAACTCATTTCAGAATTTAGGAGCAGTGACTGGGAATGCCTGACTTCCAAGTCATCACCAAATTAGATTGAGCAACTAAAGGCAGATCTATCGTGTTGACTGTAAAGGAGGTCGTGTCTTCACCCTGTGAGTATGTGTGGGTAAGCAATACTCTGAAGTTTAAAAAACATAATCCATGAAAAGGTCAGTGGTTGAAGAAGGCCAACATAAAAACACGAGTTTCTGTATGACATATATGATGTGCCAAACTTGGAGATGAGTGTAATTCAGAGGAGAGGTTTTCCAATAGAACACATGTTGTTGCAGAAAAGACTGTGCATGAAGTGGCAACCTGTAAGAACTTACCTACAGCAGAGAGCAATCTCTCCCCTTACAACATACATTCTTGAAAATATTCTTCAAACTACTTTGATCCCAAGTTTTTAGGACTTCATGCATCAATATTAACACTTTGGACCTGGCTTGATAGCAGGCTAGAAGCCTATGCATCATTTTTTTTTAAAATTGATTTGGATTGTCTTGAACTGTTCTGTACATTCATTAATTGGTGCCAAAGGACTGCAGTGTTTAGAAAAACTATACATGAACTGAGAGTTTTTGTTTAGCTGTGTTCTTAAAAGCAACTTGGTTTGCCACTGACTCCAATAGATCCAGCTTCTCTACTCCTAATTACACCAAATTCCATCTTTGCAGTTTTGTTTAAGGGAACATGTTAAATAAGATTTTTTTTTAAAAAAAAGGTAACCATTCCAAATATCAATTTCTCAATATAAGTATCTTGGGAAATGATTGTTATATTTTTTTTGTTTAACTCTTCTATTTCCCTAGCTTTTTGTGTCACCGTTGCTGCTCATTGCAAATCTATACTTTGCAATGCTGATTAAATAACAGCTTTCTTGAATTATGTTTATTATGGACATAGCAATCCATGTGCTCCATAGGAAAAACAGTAGTATGGGAAATATATAGTAAAGTGGAAGAACATTAATTCAGTGTGTACTGGAAGAATCAAAGAAGCAGTAAAAAGTTGTATTTTCACAGCTGACTCACACAACTTCCTTACTGGTTTCTAGAGGAATGTTAAAGAAGTTAGTCCAGCATAAAAAGGGAGGAGAAACAAATAAATCCATGCAGCCTTAAGTCATGAAACTTTTAGCAGGATTTCTTCGCATGTGCAAATGTTTACCTTCTTTTCCTTAAGGGAGGAAACTATGTATGTCATAAAGAAATTCAAAATCAAGGAAGTGGCATTATACCATCTTAATAAAGTGTTTCTAAATGCTTTCTGTTGGTTCGGTGTCATCATATTGTGAAACATGTTCTCTGCCTTTGCACAATAAAGTTTATTAAGATTTTTTTTAATATGAAAATCAAACATACCGTAGAATTCTTGGAGTTCCCTCCTCTTTGATTTAATCCAGTTCCAAACTACCTGTACAAAGACAAATTCCATTACGTGTTATTTCATTTTTGAAAATGTGATGTTAGCTTCTCTGTGAATGAATTGGCTGAGCAGGGAAAAGAGTGCTCCTACAGTTGTTTCTCTTTATTTCCTCTGTATAGAACTCCGTGGTATGTGAAGAAGGGTGTATTTTATGCCGCATGAATGTTTGCTGTTCTCATTCTGATAATCAATGAGATGTAAAATTGCAGCAATTCCATGCTGCCTAAAGCCTCTGCTGATAAACCTCATTTGGTTTGTTAGAAAGCATAAACCACTCATTAGACCACATCATTAGCTAAGCTTGCCTTTAATGTGAAGGAAATGTGAATGAGGCCTTTTTCTCCCCCAAGACAAAGTTTTACTGTTATAACTTTAAAGAAAGTGCATCGAGAAGCTGCCTTCCATGTTCAAAATACAGTGTAAGATGGTGCATATGTACCCAGATTTTTTTCTTTGTCCTTCCAACAGCCTTTACTAGCAGGTAAAGTCAGTGGTGGGATTCAAATATATGAACAATCGGTTCTCTGTGTGGATGCCGCTTCCGGAAGTCCATTCTGGACCTGGGCAACAAAAAAAATTAGCTACTGGTTCTGCCGAACTGGTGGGAACTGGCTGAATCCCACCACTGGGTAAAGTCTATAGGAAGAATGTAACACATTCCTGGGATGCTGGCTACAGCTAATGGTATGACAAGATCTGACTTTCAATTACCTGAAAAAAAATCTTTTTTTAAAAACTGTAAAAGACATCTATTTCTCCTCCTTGCTTTCGGATGCTTTAGAATTTCTTTCACTAATCTATTGTTGCTGTTGTCAACTGTTCTTTTATTGCTCTGCAGCCTCAGTAATAACTCTCATTTTCTGATCAGAGAAAAAAAAAGATTCATAGAGGAATTTCCTTAAAATTCAGTTCATGTCTGAGCAGGAAGAAGGCTGCGAAGTGTAGGACAGGTGATTGCTCAGTGAAATACAAAATCTATTAGTACCCTTCTTAATAACTGAGCCATTGCACCACTTGTAACAAAGGGATGTGTAAGAACCTTTTCTGTTGAGAGAGGGGATGGCTATTTTTTTACTCCTTCTTTCTGTTAAAGAATCGAAAAAAAAAGGCAAAAACAAATTGGAAGAGCAGGAAGAGTATGTTGCAGTTTAACTGCCTCTCCCCCCCCCCAATTTTTTTAAACACATTGTATTCGGCACAATCACAATCTCGTCTTCCAAAGATTAGAACACATCCTATAACTCTTATTCCCTTGCCTGTTAATATGCTCCTGAGTTGGATTCACACATTTCATTATATTTTCTTCAGATATTCCCACTGATGTTTTTAAGAGGTGGTGCAATGGCTCAGTGATTAAGACGCTGGGCTGGTCAGCTAGAAACTGACAAACCCAGGTTCAAGGCCCAAGCATCACACGAAAGGGTGAATTCCTTTCATCGTCCTACCTCTTGTCAGCCTAACAGTTCAAAAGCATGCAAATTCAAGTAGATAAATATGTACCACTTCTGTGGGGAAAGTAACAGCAATATGCAATATCACGCTGGCCACATGTCCACGGAAACAACTTTGGACAGCACTATCTCAATGGCCCTTGAAACGGAGATGAGCACCACCCCCTAAAGTCAGCAACAACTAGCAGAGTAAAGTCCATAGAGACTCCTTTATCTTTACTTTCTTTTATTTCCATCTATGTTTCTAGAAGGATGGATATGGCAAGAAATCGAAGTGATCTGGGACTGTTCGAGTTCCCTCAAGGGCTAAGCTGCAATGGACCCTAGGTTATAAACCTAACACAGGACAATATTCACCGAGTCTCTGAGGAGAACCTAATGTTCCATTTAAAAAGCTGAGAAGTGACTAATCACACACAGTCAGTAACTAGTTTCCATAAGTTATAAGTGTTCGTCAAATTATTCATGAATTCATGAATCATTATGAGTGAGGAAAAATGTTTGGATATTAACAGATTATTTCGTGGAAATATATCAGCTGGGGCAAATAGCTGAATCCCCTGCATAAATACTTGGATAATTTCATTCAGACTATTGATGCAGAATGATATATAAAGATATTCAGGCATATGGAGAAACGCTTTTGATCTTCAATACCTGGGAATTGACTGTGGTTTTGATGGGTAATTTTTCATAATTTGTTTTACTTCTTACAGCCTTTGTCTTCTTGTCTGTTGCTTCACTGTTACAGAGTATATTGAGGATTATTTGGTAGCAGTTTACAACAAAAAAGATTTAACCTTTGCTTTCTTGATCCTCCCTGAAGCACTTCTTTCTTGCTTTGCACAAAGCAAGCTAATGTATAGTGCTACTGAAATACTGAAGTTTTTACTGCTGCTATTTATTTTAATAAGAACAATGTGTTCCATCTTTTTTGCTGTTCTTGTCCCTAACCTACTTGAATGGACTAGCTGCATTTTGATGATGAATTACCTGCAGTCTGTGACTCTAAACACATTTACCAGGAAATAAATCCCACATAGATTGTATAAACTGCTCCTTAGGACAAACCATTCATTCATTTTCTGAGGTGAAGAAAAATTGATCCAGTTTTTGAATCGGGATTTTTTAGAACACTCCACATTTTTTTCTTGGAAGGGAGCAAATATTTTTAAATGTATAGTTTTACTGGGACTAACCTAGTATTGTTGTAGCAGTTCGAGATAGTAGTTAAGGCACTATACTAAAAAGCAGCAGTCCAGGTGTTAAAGTTCTGCCTTAGCCAGGAAAGCCAGCTGGCTGACTCACTCAGTCACTGGCCAGTCACTCTCTCTAGCCCAGGGGTAGGCAACCTTGGCTTTTTTATGACTTCAACTCCTAGAATTCCTGAGCCAAGGTTGCCTACCCCTGCTCTAGACCAACTCACCTCACATGTTTGTTTTCATGAGGAAAAGAGGAAGAAGGTGTATTCGATATGTTCGCCACCTTAGTTATTCATAAAAATAGTAAAGGCAGGATTCAAATAAATAAATACTATAAACATTTTCTGGACCTGATCACTAGCAACGTACAGCACTAGCCAGTGGTGGGGATTCAAATATGTGAACAACCAGTTCTCTGTGTGGATGCCACTTCCAGAAGTCTGTTCTGGGCCTGGGCAACAAAAAAAAAAAAATCAGTTCTGCTGAATTGGTGTGAACCGGCTGAATCCCACCACTGTGCAGAATCCAGCTTGCTTAGGGCTTGGATGGATAGAAGAGCTCCACTCTCCCATATACCACTCCTGTAGGCTTGCTTGGAAAGTCCAAAAGCATCTAAGAAGAAAGCTGGGGCAAATCACTTCTGACAAGATGCCAAGAAAATATCCAGACACCTCCAAAAAATCACCACAAGTTGAGCTGAATTGAAAGTTTTAGTTTTACTGGAAAAAATGTTGCTATATAGACATTAAATAAGTTCATCTTTGCATTATGGAGCTCTCTGTTAACTACACTGACTCCCAAAGTGACTTGTGAATTGCAAAAGCAATTCATGGTCTATAAAACCCTTCATGGCATAGGGACTGGTTATTTGTGGGACTATCTATTTCAAATTGTTTTGCCCACCCGGTACAGAGAATGGTGTACATATCATGCCCACTCTCCAGTGATTTTGGAAGTCCTTCAAGACTTATGTTAAGAACATAAGAACATATAAGAACATAAGAAGAGCCATACTGAATCAGGCCAAAGCCCATCGAGTCCAGCATTCTGTGTCACACAGTGGCCCACCAATTGTACATGGGGATCTTGAGCAGAAAGAGAAGGCAAAACCCTCCCTTTCCCTTGACCCCCAACAAATGGTACTCAAGGGAATCCTGCCTGCCTCAACCAACATAGAGGCGGCACATGGACATCCGTTTTAATAACCACCGATACACTTGGCATCCATGAATCTATCTAGCCCTGCCTTGAAGCTGTCAAGGCTGACAGTTGTCACGACCCCTTCTGGAAGTGAATTCCATAAATCAACGACCCTCTGGGTGAAGAAATATTTCCTTTTATTTGTCCTCACTTTCTTAGCTATGAGCTTTAGGGAGTGCCCCCTTGTCCTGGTATTGTGTGATAGAGAAAAGAATTTTTCTCTATCCACCTTTTCTATCCCATGCATGATTTTATACACTTCGATCAACTCACCCCTTAAACGCCATCTTTAAAGGCTGAAGAGACCAAGGCGTTGCAATCTGGTTTCATAAGGGAGGCGCTCCATTTCCTTGATCATTCTTGTTGCCCTTTTTTGCACCTTTTCCAGTTCTATTATATCCTTCTTGAGGTGCAGTGACCAGAACTGTACACAGTACTCCAAGTGTGGTCTCACCATCGATCTGTACAGAAGCAATACAACACTTGCTGACTTATTTTCGATTCCCTTCCTAATCATGCCAAGCATGGAATTTGCTTTTTTTACTGCTGCTGCGCATTGGGTTAACATCTTCATCGAGCTGTCTACCAGCACTGGGAGATGGAGAATCCACCAATGGGTTATGACTGTATTCCTGCCCAATCAGATCAAGTCAGCCAAAGCTGCCATGCCCCTTCCTGGACCTCATCCCAGTTTTGACTTGATCTTGCCCACGACGGACATGAAGCGTGGCTCCTAGGCAGATACAGTCACCTATTGGTGGATTCTTCATTAGTAAGAGCAGGTTTAGGAAATTACTCAGGCTTAAGAAATTACTTAGGCTTAAGCAGGGGCTGGGAGCTTGTCTCCTAGCCTCCCCAGAAGGAAGGCAAACTACAAGTAAGCGGGGAGGGGGCTCTTTCTCCCATCCCCCCCACTGGGCCTCTCCTCTCTTCCTCTCCCCCTCATCCACAAATCAAGCGGTGGCCAGATGAAGGGGACCTCGGAACTGTAAGTACCCTTCGGTTGGCGCGGGGGATGGCGGAAGTGGGGGTGAAGGGGAGGGGGGTCCCCTCACCCTTCGCCGTTCGCGCATTCCCACCGTCCGTACAGGGTCCGCGGGGATCGCGGGGAAGCCCCAATCAGCTGATCGGCGCTCCGAGCGCCGCGTGGCCTCGCAGCTCGGGTTTCCCCATTTTTCTCCAAGCCGCGGAGGATTTAAAGAGACGCCAATCAGCTGTTCGGCGGCCACGCGGCCCGGCTGTTTTTGGGGACAAAGCCGGCGCTGGCCAGCTGATCGGCACCGGAGCGCCCCGTGGCCATCGGCCACGCGGCCCGGCAGCTTTTTGAAACAAAGGCAGCGCCGACCAGCTGATCGGTGCCGGAGTGCCCTGCGACCATTTGCCGCGCGGACCGGCAGCTCCTGGAACAAAGCCAACGCCAACCAGCTGATCGGCGCCGGAGCGCCCCGCAGGCAATTTCAAAAAGGCCGGCGGTGAAAGAGGCCGGCTCCGATCGGCTGATCGGCGGACGAGCGCGGGGCCCTACGTAGACCCCGCTGGAATGGAACTTCCAGTGAGAAAACCGGCACCGATAGACTGATCGGAGGCCGATCGCAGGGTTATAGACCCTGCCGCATCGGCAGGCAAAGGGAGGGGGACGCGACAGAGGTCACAGCGGTCACCATCTTGGCCACGTGGCGCAACCTACTGCAGCCGCAGAGGCCGGGCAGAGCCCCACCCCCACCCCCAAAAGAAGGACATTAGGCCCTCCAGTAGGATGCCAGGCTCGACTGAGCCGGTAGCCAGGCCTACCTAGGTGGTCCACTCAAACCCCCCTCCCAAGCCTGGTGTCTCCCATTGCCTGATTACTAGCTCCTCTGGCCTTTGGCCCCTTCGGATCCTGGCTCCACTTGGATCCCAGGCACCCCCATTAGTGTGCCTGTCGTTATCTGAGCAACCTTCACGTGGATTCCAGGCGCCCCCCCACAGTGGGCCTGATCTTATCCACCGTTTGTTTTTTCTAGCCGGATTACAGGCGCCCCCTATAGTGTGTCTGTCTTAACCGTGCACAGCCGTAGTGGGTTCCAGATGCCCCAGCAGTGTGCTGCTCCTTATCCACACATAGGCTGTCCCTGGGTTCCAGGCGCCCCTCTCGTGCACCTGTTCTTATCCAGTGGGCTACACTCCCTAGATACCCGGGGCCCCCTCTCATGCCCCGGCGATATCGGAGAATGGAAGAGGCCACCCCGCCTTCTTCAGGAGCCCCTCCATCCTCATCAGGTCAACCTGGTCTGGAAAGCACCTCCAGGTCAGCAGCCAAATCTAGCGTTAGATCTACCACCATGACCTCTAAGAGAGCAGACAAGCAGGACAAGAGGAGACACCAGGCCTTGGAAAGGGAGTTCTCCAAGGCGCAGAAAAGAGCAAAATTAGCGCCAGAATCACCTCTGGGGCCGTCTACAGACGACCTTCAACCCATGGGCAGCGAGCAAGCGACCCTCCCTAATGAGGACCGTCTAGTCCTACTTATCGCCCAGGCAGTGGATCGAGCCCTGGAGGCCAGAGCGCAGGCATCCACCGCTCGCAAACGCAGCCCACCCCGGGAGACGAGGGCGTACGATAGCCCCGCATCTCCCTCAGCATCCCAGGCTTCGGAGGAATCGTACCTAGAGGAGGCAATAGCAGATCAGGGGGTACCAATGTCTGACGAGGAGGAGGATCCACCGGGGGACCCCCGCCTGCAAAGGACTATTCAATCCCTCCTCCTTCCTGACCTTGCTATGCAAGGCCGCATCCACCGCACACCTGGGACCCGAAATTCCAGCGGCAACACCCTCCGACCCACAGGATACGGATGCAGAGGCACACCCTAGCTTCATGGAACCGGTCACGACCAAGCACCACATCCCCTGTCCCTCCATGTTCCTGAAAGCGATCAAAACACAGTGGACATCACCGGCCTCTCTTCCCATGCCGAGTAGTACCGACAAGAAGTTGTTTCGGGGTGGCTCCGAAATTGGAAGAGGCACTAGAAGTACCTACCGTGGACGAACCCCTAGCACCCCTAGTGTCGTCCACCACCTTCTCAGGAGACCTCGCTGAGGCCCTCAAAACTGAGGACCACAGGGGCGAGGCCACGTGCCACAGAACGCACCAAGCAACCGCTTGGGCGATCAGAGCCTCTACTTCCGCCTCATTCTTCATTAGAGCCGCCCATGGTTGGCTCCAGGAGCTTTAGGGAAAGATCCCAGCGGAGGACGTCCGTATGCAACAAGATCTCAGTAAGATAGTGGCGGCCGCAGAGTACGCAGCAGACGCGACTCTCCAGGCCGCTCGGTTTTCATCCAGAGCCATGGCTTCCAATGTCACCGGCAGGCGCCTGCTCTGGCTGAAACACTGGCAGGCGGACTCTAGGTCCAAGTGGAAACTCGCAGCGGCCCCCTACCAAGAGGGAATGTTGTTCGGGGATGCCTTGAACCTCTATACAACAGAAAACAAGGACAAACGCAGGGTCCTTAAACACATGTTTAGGAGACAGGACAGGCATGCCGGAGCCTACCCACGGCGACAGCCCTTTCGGGCCGGAGCCAGGTACAACCATTCCCAGACATCCCAGTCCTTTCCGACCAGGCAGGACAGACAGGAGAGACAGGCAGACAGGCAAAGCCCCGGACCCAGACAACAGCCTCAGAGCAAGTGGCCCTTTCGAGGCACCAACAGGCCTTTCCGGCGCTCAAAATGACACCTCATCAGGACCTCCCATCGGGGCAGACTCTCCCTGTTTGCCCACCAGTGGGAGGTCACCGCCACGGACGCATGGGTACTCAACACCATCCGTCACGGCCTCTCCTTGGAATTCGTCTCCACCCCCCCCCCAAATTGGTTCCTCCCTTGTCCAAGCCCTTGCAACCGAATAAGAAGGAGGTTGATGGACGAGGCAGTAAACCATTTACTTCACATACGGGCCATAGAACCGGTTCCGATGGACCAGAGAGGCCAGGGATTCTACTCCATCCTCTTTGTAGTCCCAAAGGCATCAGGGGGATGGAGAGCCATCCTAGACCTCAAGGGGCTAAATTACCACCTGGCATACCACAAATTCAAGATGCAAACGCTCCGATCCATCTTGGGAAGCATCAGAAAGTGGGACCTCCTGACATCTATTGACCTCACGGAGGCGTACCTCCATATCCCGATCTCTCTGGCCCACCGATGGTATCTACGGTTCGCCTACAGGCGGCGTCACTTTCAGTACAAGGCGCTCCCATTCGGCCTATCCTCCGCCCCAAGGGTCTTCACCAAGATCCTAGCAGCCCTAGCAGCCAGCCTACGGATAATGCCGATCAGAGTCCAGTGCTACCTGGACGATATTTTAATCCAGTCCGCGTCCACCCAGGCCACCGGGTCGGACCTACAGGTGGTGGTAGAGCTACTCCAAAGTCACGGGTTCTCCATAAACTTTCCCAAGAGTCACCTAGTCCCCTCAACAAGGTTACTCCACCTCAGCGCCATCATAGACACCGTAAAAGGCCGGGTTTACCTATCCCAAGAGTGCCGGGAAAGCATAAGAAGCTCGATCCTCTAGATTCGCAGGAGTCGATCAGTAACATTGGCCAGCCTATCCCAGTTGCTAGGAAAGATGATTTCGGCCATTGAAATTGTGCCTTGGTCCCGGCTCCATTCCAGGGAGCTGCAATGGTTCCTGTTGCCCTTCCAGAGAAAAAACCTCAGCGCCTCGCCTCAAAGAGTTCGCCTCCCGCCACAGGTACTACATTCCCTCAGATGGTGGCTATCACCAGCCATAAGCAGAGGGTCAGACTTCAGGGAGCCGGACTAGATAATACTCACCACGGACGCCAGCCTCTTTGGCTGGGGAGCACACCTCCATTCACAGTGGGCACAGGGCTGGTGGTCCAGAGCGGACCTCCGCCACAGCATCAATTGGCTCGAATTACGGGCCATCCACCTCGCCCTCCATCACTTCCAGGACCGAGTGGCGCGCCAACACGTCCTGGTCCTCACCGACAACGTGATATCCAAGGCGCATGTAAACCGTCAGGGGGGCACTCGGTCCTGAAGCCTCATGGCAGAGGCTCTCCTTCTGGGATCCTGGGCAGAACACAACCTAGCTTCCATCAGGGCCGATCACTTATCAGGGGAAGCGAACACTCAGGCCGACTTCCTGAGCAGAACAATAGTGGACCACTCGGAGTGGCGACTTCATCTGAGGATCTTCAAAGAGATCTGGCACCGTTTCGGCTTCCCACAGGCGGACCTCTTTGCCTCCCCACACAATGCCCAGCTGCCCTGATTCTTTTCCCGCTTTCCAGCCAGGGAGGTGGAACAGATGGATGCCCTCCGGAGTCCGTGGCCACAGGGTCTCCTTTTCGCCTTCCCCCCTGCCCCTCCTCCCAGCAGTGATACGCAAGATCATCAGGGAACGAGCAGTGGTACTCCTAGTGGCCCCCCACTGGCCAAGGAGACCATGGTTCGCCGACCTGATGAGTCTCTCCCTGGCAGAACCTTGGAGGATTCCCCCGGAATGGGTGTCGCTCAGTCAGGGAGACATTCACTATCCAGATCCTCAGCGGCTCCAGTTAGCCGCCTGGCACTTGAGCGCTCGATCCTGACAGGGGAACTCTGCTCCCCGGGGGTCATCACCATAATCCAGGCCTCCTGTCGTCCCTCCACCAATCGCATCTATGATGCCTCGTGGAAAAACTTCCAATTGTGGTGCTCCAGGCGGCGGCTGCCACTTACGGACCTCACAATTGCCCATATTCTGGACCACTTGCTAGCCGGACTCGACAGGGGCCTGGCCCCAAACACACTGCACAGACAAGTTGCAGCCCTGGCAATGATGCTCACATGCGACCCAGCAGGTACCCTGAGTCGCCATCCCCTCATCCGGGCCTTCCTAAAAGGGGCCTCCAACTCCAGACCCCCTACTGTACACAGGTACCCCTCGTGGGATTTACCACGGGTCCTCCGGTCTCTTACTCAGCGGCCTTCGAACCCTTAGCGACATGCGACATGCGCCACCTGTCCCACAAGGTGGCGTTCCTAGTGGCGATCACTTCCGCACGGCGCATCTTCGAATTGGCAGCACTCTCAGTCAGGGAGGATTTGTGCGTCTTCCATCAAGATAGGGTGACCCTGCGCCTGGATCCCACCCTCACCCCGAAGGTGAATTCCCTATTCCATAGGTCGCAGGACATAGTGCTACCAGATTTTTGCCCCAATGCATCACAGGATAGGGCGCGACAATGGTAGAGCCTGGACGTACACAGGACGCTGAAGTGCTACATTGCACGTACAGCGGAATTCCGTAGGTCTGAAGCCCTGTTCATATCGTTCCACCCTTCCTATAAGGGTCGGAAGGCATCCTCCTCCACAATTGGCAGGTGGATCAGAGCGTGTATCGCCGAGGCGTATCAGGCAGAAGCCTTGCCAGTCCCAAGAGGGATCACGGCACACTCCACACGAAGTGCAGCTACCTCCACGGCCTGGTCCACACAGGCATCCATCGAGGAGGTATGCAGGGCAGCCACATGGGCTACACCATCCCCTTTCATCAGGCACTACAAGATTGATAGGTTTGCCTCGGCCGAGGCTACCTTTGGCCGGAGAGTTCTCCAACAGGTTATTTGCCAAAGTGCCACACCGGACAGTCTGCTGCCCACCCTCAGGGACAGTAGGCTTTGGTATGCCCCATTGGTGGATTCTCCATCTCCCAGTGCTGGAGAAGGGGTGTTGTCTTACCTGAACGCCTTTTCTCAGCACGGAGATGGAGAATCCACCCCCACCCTGGTAGGTCAGTTAGGCCTAGGATTAGCATAGTGGAAGGAGCCACGATGTCGCAGTCAGTCAAGGGCTACGCTCGCGTCAAACCTGGGATGAGGTCCAGGAAGGGGCGTGGCAGCTTTGGCTGACTTGATCTGATTGGGCAGGAATATAGTCATAACCCATTGGTGGATTCTCCATCTCCGTGCTGAGAAAAGGCGTTCAGGTAAGACAACGCCCCTTCTCATTTGGGAACAGGGTTAGTGTGTTTGTGAAGCCCGTGTTGTATATGTGGGGATTATTTTTTTTAATTATTATGGTTATTCTTTTTAAGGTAGATGGTTCTGTTTTTAACAATTTTAATTGTATAGTCCAATACTATAAGGTGAACAGAGCATTTTAGAATGGGTGATCATAAAGTTTTATAAATATTATTATAATTATAATAGTAATAGGTACCTTGGGTACATTACCAAAACAACTGGAGCACCACTTGAACAACATTAGCATTAGCAAATTCACTATCTGTCAGTTGTAAAAGGCAGCTTTGTTTGCAATAGCATACATCCTGCAACAATACCTAACACCATCAGACATCAACATCTGCCTATCACAGGTCCTTAGAAAGGACTTAATGATAAAAATGCTGATTCAGTCTGAACATCTGGGTGGCTGTGCAATAAAGCATAATAATGAATAATGAAAATGGTCCTTGATACTAGTGGAATAGACAGAACACCTCATATTCACATTATTTGACATGAAATACCTAAATATCCTTACGATAAGAATAATGATTAAATAATAGTTTTTACTTTTCATTCATGGATTAACTGAATTCATTTCTTGGACAAAAAAGGATTTTTTTTAAAAAAAGAAAACTAATTCTTTGACTTACAAACTTCATTTTTTTTTAAAGAAGTGTGTCAGTGATTTTTTTAAGTAGAACCCATGCTGTAAAGGGAATGTTCAGATTTTAAATCCATTGGTTCACTGTGAGGGTGGTAATGGGGCTGACATAATGATAGTAGTGATTGATGAAAACTTAATTGTGTTTTGAGTAGACACATTTCAACTGATTTGATTTTGCTAATAATTTTAAGTTTGCTAGTTATTAACTTAGTCCAAATTATTTCAATGAATTTAGTGTAGGATTTCTTTTGAATTTGCCTGCTTTGCAGTGTAATGAAAACTGCATTTCTGGAAACTATATACAAAATATTCAATTTTTTCCAACTTTTGAAATGTATCCTAGGTATACATTTGTATACACATGTATTTGCTAGGAAACTGGAATTCTACAACAACCCTATCCTGTATCTATTCTTAACTTCATCCAATTACCAGATTTCAAGCTTTTCTCAAGCATAATGAACAGCTGATAATGGTCAAAGTTTTTTTCTGCTTATCTGAGAAAAGCTTTTTTTGTTGTTGTTAGTGCGCATGATTTCAATGTGATTTCTAATACAAGAATGGACAATAAGCACGGACGATAAGCCATATCTATGTGTATACAACTGCTTCCCATTGGGTGTGATTTTTGGAATCTTTGTGGTTGTGATTTTCTTGCAAAAGAAAAGAGTACCTAATAGAATATGATTAATGTTCCCCTATTAAACTGTGCATCTTAAATTTACCGAAGATTAATATAAAGCTAATTTTGTTTTATACAAGCCACTTTTGCTTTTATGACATGCAGTATTCTGTTAATCACTTCCTCCTTCCTTGATCAAATACAAACATAATTCAGTCTTCATGAATTCTTATACAGTGTGCAGTGAATATTATTTTGTACACGATATTGAACTCAATATTCTCTTCCTGTTTTAAACAGATTAAGACTATGAAGAAAGACTGGCACTTTGACACAAGCGGGTTGGCTTCAGTCTTGCTAGTCTCCCAAAAGAAGTCCTTTGTGTGTGTGACTCAAGCCAGTAGAATTACTTCTAGAGTACCTGCTTTATGGTCCAGGAATTAAGAAGGGTAGAAGATGGAGTATGTATTCTGGTAGGTTGTTTTCTTACTCTAGCAATTTCTATGAAATGTCTTGTTTAATTGCCGTACATAATATAATGTCCCAAATTTATCATACCTGTTGTATAGACATATATAAATCATTTACTCATATTACGAAAGAGAGAGAGACCTGTAGGGATAAAATCTGCCCACCCTAATTTAGTAGCACTTTGGCATTAAGGAAAAAATGTTCTACATGCGCTCTCTCTCTCTCTCCCTCCCCCTCTCCCTCTCTCTCTCTCTCTCTCTCTCTCTCTCTCTCTCTCTCTCACACACACACACACACACACACACACACGCACACACACATACGTAATAAAGCAAACAAGCCCTAAGTTCAATGTAGCTACATTGTTTATTTGGAAGAAAATCCTACTGAGCCCTGTTTTGACTAGAATATGACATATTTTGAAATTCAACAAGCATTTTAAGCAAGTATTATATGTTGTTTCATATGAAGCCAATTCTTGGTGATGTGACTGTTCAGCAACTGAAATATAAGGCTGAAGAAGTAACAATACAGGGATCATCAAAGCTTAGAATTGACATCATGTGGATTTGACACAAATCTTTGAGATGGTCTCTGAAATGAGAAACAAAACCTCTGCAATTGATGCTACTTTCTCTTCTTGAATCATCCACTCTGGTGGCAGTGATTTCAGCATCTGCATCTTTATGTATTTCAGTGTGATCTCTGGTTTTTGAATTCTTCCTGGAAAGCAGACAAGAAAACCATGCCAACAGCAAACTCTATCTCTGTGTATGCTTGTGTATACATGCACATTAGATGGCTTTTATCTGAAGCAGATGCTAGCATGGAATGCACATTAAACGGGAACAGAAATCTGTAGAGAGTACACACAAATTTGGTTGATGATCTCTTAGAGAATCTAGCATTTTATGTTGTAACATTTATATGCTCCTTTATCTCATCCTCAGATTAGTGTCATTAATAATAGGTCCAACTTTGTTTGTTTGTTTACATTTCATATTTCTTAACTGCCCATCTCCCTCAGAGGGTGGTGTACCACAGTACACGTTTTTTATGAAAAAGATTTTAAGGTTGATTCCCAGCATCTCCATGAGAAATTGAGGGGAAAAATTGCATGATGAAAATTACTGATAATGGTAATTTACTGGTAATGCTGGGCTAGATGAACTAAAGGTCTTCATCTAAACCTTACGTTGTGTTCAGTTGTCCTTTTCCTTGGCTCCTCCTTCATTATTAGAAGCCTATTAGGAGTGGAAAAAGTGAGCATTTCTGTTTATTTGCATCATCAATATATTTGTGCAAGAACGAACATTCTTGAGGGTACACAAGAACAAAATCAAATTAAAGATGGAGGAAGGAGACGATCAAGGAAGGAATAACATTAAAGGAGGATATGGCTGAAGGATCTGACCTCCTTTATATTGTTTGGAGGACCCTTAATAGGTTGAGAGTTGTTGTGCCTAAATGTAAAACCAATATGCTCAAGTGGAGGCTCTTAGCACATAGCAACATGCTATGCGAACGTGCAGAGCATAGAGCCCAGCCCATATGCTGATAGCTCAGCTACTACCAGAAACATGTACTGATAATTACTTATTTTTGGCCAACGATAAAGCCAAGAATGTGGCTTCATTCTGGCAGTTTAAAGTTTGATTTAGATATGAAAGAAGAAGAATCAGTGTATTTGCATCAATAATGTGTCCGCACTACCAACCCTTTTGAGGAAAAACAGGCTTCTGTATCTACTTTGTCATATATTTGGGAGGAAGCTAATTTTATTACCACTTATTTGGTTTTGGTCAATTAATAACTTCAGAATAATTCAGCCCTAAGGATTATACTTATAGACAAAGATAATCTCCTTTTCCTGAGCTTCCCTTTAATTTTCTGGAAAGCCAGCTAAATGTGCATTATCAGCAGTCTGACTTATGAATAAGAATATTCCCCAAGCAATGCAAAAGGATAAATTAACTCAGATTCCAAGTTAGTACATTTATTAAAGGATCCAGCAAAGAGGCACTACAAATGTTTAGCAGCTTTTTAAATTAAAAAACAACAACATTGATTCTGCAAACTAAAACTGAACTAATATTTATTATGAGCTATAACTTTTAAGGATCTTTGCAAAGTAAGAACATGAATTTTACTGTTTTTTAGTATAACAATAGTGAAATTATCTTGGGATATGGATTCATGTATAACCCTGGATATATGTTTCTTTAGAAAAATTATTTAACAAATGGCTAAAGAAGTCTAGGTTATTCATGTATATGGATTACATAGGTATCAAACTGATCCATTTTGAACAACTACATTTATCAATGATAATGATCTTATAAGAGCAAAGAAAAAGAGACTCAAGATTTTAAATTGATATCCATCATAATATTCATAAAACATCTAGAACCCCTATGCCAGTCTCCATACCTGGCTGTTGCCATGCCTAAGAATCAATAACAATTTGATGGAATCAATCAATCAATGAATCAATCAATCATATGACCATCTTCCTCTAAGCCTCCACAATCTTTGCTCAAAGTAGGCAACCTATATAAGGTCTCAGTATTGTATTATCCTGTGGATATTTCTGTCTATTCAATGGGCGAACCTAATAAAAATGTAAAGTTTCAGTAGAGAATTGTCCCATGAATATCTCATTTTGGCAATAGGTGAACATTCCAAATATTAATCAATGGGTGGAGATGTGATTATGTATGTTAATAAATGAATTTGAGTTGAATTCCATTGTTATTTATTTAGCATATGGTGATTACATTACATTATTCAGGAGACTATAGTGTTAATACATAGTAGTTGTTTCACTACTTGACTGCTAGTCCATTCAGTTTGCTCTGACATGATATCCAGAGTGTACCACAGGGGCGAACTAGCTCCACACTTAGAAAGGTTTATGGGCATTCAGCAGTGTCCTCTGGGGCTTCTCCAAAGTCATCTTGCATTCAGGTGTCGTCTTGGGCAGATTCGACCCCTGTTGAATTCATACTGCCACTTAAGGTGCCATTTTCCCCACCAAGTATCTATTTATGTACTTGCCTATAACATTCCTTCAGACTGCTAGGTTGGCAGAAGCTGAGGCAAGTGATGGGAGCTCAGTCTGTCACATAATGCTAGAACATAAACCACCGGAGTACAGACCTTCTCTAAGCCACCATGTCCCTTCTGTCAAACTCTATGATGTAAAGCTATATTTTTTATCACAATTAGTGTTTTTCTCATTATTTTTTTTGTGGTGCATTTATTATTGTTGAGCTTGTCAAACAATATCGGTCTGTAAATGCCATAGTGAGATTAGGTCCCATTTTAACAATAAAAGAATGTGACAGTCGGTATAGGGTCTCCTGCTTCACAGGGGGTTGGACTGGAAGACCTCCAAGGTCCCTTCCAATTCTGATGTTCTATATTCTATATTGAATCCCTGGCCCTGCATATTGAAGTAGTGATTCAATTACTTAACCAAGCTAACTTCCTGTCAGCCCTTTGAGATAGGCCATGGCAATAGCACATGCAGCAGAGATTCCAAAAATGCTACTTTATCATTATAGACCATATTAACAGAATCTTAGAAGCAAGTCCAAAATCTTTCTTCCCCTTTTTAAGAACAACAGGATTAAGGGGGTAGGGGAGGCTGTTCTGAGATATTTTTTTCTCTCACATGTTCAAATCTCCCAGGCCTGAGCAACAGTTTCTTCTCTCCCACCGCCTTCACAAGACAGACCTAAATTTCTTTTACCATCCCATCTAACAACAGGAGTTCTGAGCAATTGTAGATTATATCTCTTAAGCCCCAGAATGATATGAACTGATTTGCATTTTCTTAGTGTTATATCAGGATACATAAGCCAAAGCTAACTAGAAGAAACCATGACTGTTGTAGTAAGGACGAAAACATGAGAGATATCAGAGTTAATTTACGTATGAAACTTTGGATAGTTTGTCAGTGGAGGAATGTCATGAATTGTCTTCAACAGCTTGAAAGAAAGAGTGGGAGAAATGCCCCCCCATACTTGTACAGATAAGATATTTATGTATGATATGTCTGTGCAATATATTCTCTGTAAAATTTATATAACATCTTTGTTTTCACTATTTCCTGTCTGTTCCTAATTTGCAAGTGAATGTTTTCTAAATCTCTATATAAAAAAGTATGGTCTTCCCAAATGGGCTGAGTTCTTCAGATTTTTTTCAATTTTTTTTTTACAGTGCTGTGGTAACTGTATGCAACAGTTTCTCTTGCTTTGGCAGTAGAATTTCTTCAGCATCTATACCAGGGGTAGGCAACCTTGGCTCTTTTATGACTTGTGGACTTCAACTCCCAGAATTCCTGAGCCAGCAGGGGAGTTGAAGTCCACGAGTCATAAAAGAGCCAAGGTTGCCTACCCCTGATCTATACATTTCTGAACTCACTATTACTGAAAGTTTGGAGCAGTAAAATAGTAACTTCATTGATTTCCATTTCCATTTTGCTGTTAAATATTACTTACATAACTACTTCAATTCTCACTTGCCTTGTTTGCATGGGAACATCAATTTTAGATTCTTCCATCACCATACATGCAAATAACTGAGTGATGTTCAGTTCAGCTTCTGTATTATAGAATCCTAGGGATGAAAATATTTTATATAGGTCATCAGCGCAGGAATCTAAATTAAATTAAAAGATGAAAGATGGCTGTATAGTCTCTGCTTGAACATACCCTGTATAAAAGGGAGCCCACTGTTCCCTGGGTAATTGATTCCAATGTTTCTCATTTAATCAGAATCTCCTTCCTGTAATTTACATCCATTAATCCATGTCCTCCACTCTGAGATCATTATGACCTTCTTTGTGGCATCTTTTATTTATTTGATGAATGCTATCATATCATCCCATGGTCTTTTCTTCTCAAGGCCAAGTATGCCAAAATCCTTCCATCTGTCTTCCTAGAATTTAATTTGTAATTCTCTGCTTATCTCCTCTTTTTTTATTTGAACCTATTCCAGTTTCTTTAAAATCTTGCTAAAGTGGTCAGATACTCACTCAAGCCTGACCAAAGAATGGTGAACTGGAACAATCAGTTCCTATTATTTAGAAACCAATCTCCAAAAGTAGAAATTATTTCCAGAGAATCATGTCCTGTTCTTTCACCACAGTACCTCTTTCAATTTCTATATATGGCAGCAGTGTAATATTACTCTGTCCATCTTTCCCAGTGGCTTATAATGATCTAGTGTGACTTCTGCTTTCTTCCATTTTTTTTTGTTGCTTTTAATATCGAAACAAAAGTGAAAGATCAAAGTCTCTAATTGAAGCTGAATTCTCGGTAACTTCAAGGACACAGACATGTAGCTTTCTGGGTAACAATTTGAAAGTGATTTGCCATTGCATCGCTTTGAGATATATTTTTATTTATGGCCTGACATTTAGTATCTTGATTTCAAGAAAATGCATTTTCTCCATGAGACAGCGAACCCCCTTAAGAAAAGCATCTGAATTAATATTCTGAATTGTCTTCTGCATGCAGGCGTAACTTTGTATACGTTCAGAATCGTTATGTCACATTGGACAGAAAATGCGTGCCTTTTAAATGCAAACTGGGTTGTGCAAGAGCCTATACATTTATATGCAAGGGAAAAGCTCTCCAAATCAATTACAGTTCAAAATTTATTTTCTAATTAGCTGTTTCATTGTGACTAACACTTATCACTGGCCTTCATAAGTAAAGCAGTTCTACCCAACCTTACATAAGGTAGGATTTCTCCACATTTCTCAATGTGAACCCCTGTTTTATAGTCTCATGGGGTGGGCCTGAGGAGAGGACAAGATTGCATTTTTTGGTCCTGCCTTCACAATGCCTTTCCTTCACCCCTATCTAATGAGGCAAGGCAATTGCTGTACTCTATTAATAGCCATGCTTCACACTGCTATAAAAGCTTGGTATCTCCCTGCTTAAAGGTTGCAGGGAAAAATCCTGGGGGAGAGAAGAAGGATGGAAACAGAGGAGCCAGCATTGTGCAGGTCTTGAATGCTTTCCCCATACTTCCTTCTGTGTTTTTGCCAGATGGTATCATCCTAGCCTTCCCCACATCTTGTTTCAGTCTGGATTTATCTGTGGCACAAGAATCTTTTCCCCATTCCCTCATAGGACAGTCCCTTTTGATGAAAAGGCAGAATGAAAATAAAGCTCTAAGCTTTTCTCCTTTACACCTTGCGCACGATGCAGGATCTGCTGGTGAGTCAGTGATGCGGCATAATATCTCACCCTCTCCCTCATTCCCTCTCCCCAATGCCTATTACTCACGAACTGCATGACGACTTGGAAGCAATAACAAAACACAAGATATTCCAAGATAATGAAAAGTCCTCAGCTGAAATAAAACACTCTAAAAAGGGCAAGTCTATTTCCATATGGGGCAGTGGCAAGCCATAAATGGGACAGAAAACCAGAATATTATCCTAATAGAGCATGGGCGCCAAAAAGTAATGGGGGTGTCAATCTTTTCAGATCCCCAGCAAATAGAAAGTAGCTGGTATTGCTATTGGCAATGCACTGTTTGATTTTTAAAAAAAGAAAGAAAAAAAGAGGGGCAGTAAAATACATAGGGTCCAGTGTTAAAAGGTGAAGAACAAACACTTCTTTCTTCTTGCAAAAAAGCAGCAACAGAAAAGCCAAAACTGTTATAGGCTTTCCAAAAGGAGAGAGGCTGTGGTAGGGATGCAATTCCTCTAGAATAAAGATAGACTAAGAAAGCTCTGTGGAGGTTGCTAAGCAGCAGTGGCCAAAGAAGCAGAAAGCAGGCAAAGCTTTGAAACAAAATTAGTGACATCTGGGTTAACTGAAGTCAGTCCTTACTCTCTTGTCTTCTGCTGCAAGCAGGAGATACAGGACAGAAGGTGTTTTCCAAGTTTGATATATCACCCTGGTCCCTCGCATATGCTCACCCATTCTTTCCTTAGGGAATTGAAGATTATAAATGGGATTGTGTGTGTGTGTTAGTTAGGTTGAACTTACATATTCATACATGATTTGCCTAATAGTACATCTTACTCAAGATGGCTTCAGATTATATTCCTCAGATTTGCTGCTGCTGCTGCTTCTGTTGATATTGTCAGATGTATTTCCATAGAGAAAATTCCTATCTTATATTCTCCACATCCATTACTTATAAAGTAACCATCACTCCAGACCTTAGGAATTGAGGCCATGAAATGCAGTCCAAAAGATAAGAATAATTATCTTTGCACAAATCTATCTGGTGAGCCAGTTGTAATGTTCCTAGATTGAGAGGCCCTTCAAACAATCAGTCATGCTCTAGTCACTCCCCAAATGCTACACATGGGGCTGTCCTTGAATGTTACTCAAAAGCTATAGCCAGTTCAGAATGCAGAGGCACAGGCAGTGATGAGCATGCTATGGTATATCGATAGTATGCTCACACTATTGCTGCAGTGTGAGATGCGCTGGTTACCAACTTGCTTTTGGGTACAATTCAAGATGCTGGTCGTTACCTAAAAAGTACTTAAGAGCCTATGTCCTGGTTATTTGAGGACACCACTTATCTCCAATACCGGTAATTTTTGCTTATCCAGTAAGATTGGATAGAGTGGGCACATTCCAACTACCTTTGATTATACAATACCACCTATTGAGACCTAAGAAACATGCTTGTCTGTGGTCGGGCCCACCCTCTGGAACATCAGTTCCCCATAATTTACCCTGATGAAATTCCAAAGGTCTTTGTCTTTCCAGACCTGCTGATAGATGGCTATGAAGCACCCATCAGATTTTTTTTGGTAATATTCTTGTTTTTTATTTTTGTTTGTTTTGCTTTTTTCTGAATGTGCTTCCTCCTCCTCTTCCTCCTCCTCCAGAATTGTATGAGTTGGGCAGCTTCTAAATTTAAATGCTAGAAATATAGACCTTAATGGATTTCCTTGAGTTAATAAAATGTAATCATCATAGCATCAGACTTATACAGTATGGCTTCTCTTGAGAATTATTTCAATGTGTTATGGCCCCTTGGACTATTTTCTACTTTTTGCAGGTCTCATTTGTATGAATTAAAGACCTACATTTTTATAAACGAATGTATACCATGTAAGGCAGGGGTGTCAAACTCGCCGCATCACGTGACATGATGTGACATATCATGACTTTTTCCCCCTTGATGGAGCTGGGGTGGGCACGATTTCTGTAAGACACATCTGGCCCATGGGCCGGCAGTTTGACACCCCTGATATAAGGTATTCAGTAACATAAAATAAGCTAACTGTTGATTTGGCTTCTTTATATATGAAATTTAGGCATTTAAATTTGTCCTAAAATGGGATAATATAAGAGGCTGGAAGGATAATAGAAATAAAAGCTTTTTGCTGAGCAGCAAAAACTAAAATCTTAGCAGACAAAATTGATATAACGTTTAAGAAAAAAAATCCTTAGCAGACTATACAGAGACCCATCGATGATATACATTATTTCAGAAACTGGGAACTTTCAATTCAATTTCTCTTTAATTTCCATGGGGCTAAGAAGTATAAGAAGGGAGCCAAATCTAATCGCCGCCACCCTGTGCCAAATGAGCGACATTGGAAGAAAAAAACAAACTTCATATAAATACCTATCTTTGCCGGCAGACCTGGGGATGATTGTGGACTGTGGTGTGAATGTTGTATGTGTGTGGGGTTTCTCATTTTTTTAAATATTTTTGGTTGGATTCAGATTATGATCTGTTGTTTTATATAGATGTTGTAAGCCGCTCCGAGTCTTTGGAGAGGAGCGGCATATAAATCCAATAAATAAATAAATAAATAAAATAAAACAGTGCCATGATGTTTGTTTGGTTTTTTTTAAACAAAAACAAAAAGTTACCAAAAAAGTTCTGATAACTCAGTTTTGAAAAAAAAAATCATGTAGAAGTGAACAAAAGAGAGAAAAGGGGAATGAACATTTTGGTGAGAGAAAAGTTCCCAGAGAATGGAATTCAGCACGAAAGCTTAGAAGACTAAACCTCTTGTCCCACTGACTGACCCCAGATTGGATCCTGCAGAAATGAATATTAACATGTAGGTGATTGTGGTGAAGTTTTTTTAAGAATTGAGTGTACAAATTAAAGTTATTTTCATGACAACCTATGGAATTTATTTCTGACAGAGGTGATATATATTCTTGGCTTGTTTAGTTGGTAAACTAAACGGATTGTTTTTTTGTTTGTTTGTTTGTTTCTCTGTCATTGAGCTATAACAGGAATAGGCTGTGTGTGATCTTCTAAAAATACTATTGAAGTCCAGACCCAATTAATCATCCCAATAAATGTGTGGAATGGTAGAAATCAAACCTTTGTACTTACTTATCTCTGAAAGTTAGGGGATTTGTTAGATTAATTTCCATATTTATTCTCTACAGCTAATGTGATTTTAGCAAGTGAGTTACTGTCTTTCCATCTGGAACTGTCATTATCACCTCTTAATGAATAGTCCACTCTGCCAGTTGTGGTTAAAATTAAAGGATTGATAATTACGATAATGTGGCATTTCTCCAAGATAGTTCATGAGGCAAAAGTAACAGGAGAATATTGGGCACAGAAATGTATTTATGGAATACAGTAAAATGTAGGTTTTTTTTGTTTTGTTCCACCTGATGTTAAGGTGGTATCCTGAATTTTAATGCACATTTTCTATATTTTTTGTTTTATTGAAAAACCAGTTATATTTTCAGGTTATGTTTGTAAGTGTATATGGAGTCTGAGAAGCTGATTGAACACTAATCTCAACATTATTGTTTTAAAAATACTGTGCTAAAAAGAGTCGGAAGTCAATGCCTTTTTCTTTCTTCCCTTGTACCTCATATTTTCTTTTTCCCTTTCTTTTTTTCCCATTATTTTCTTATTTTATTTTTCTTTGTATTTTATAAATTTTATAAATTGATAAAACAATAAAAGTTATATATAGACAGGTAGCACTCCTTGTCCTTATCATCATTATAGTTTCTTTCAATAGTTCATAGTTTGGATCAGTATTGAAACAGGTAGCGAAAAATGTTACTATCCCTTGTCCTAAAATCCTATCTTTAGTATAAATGATTTAGCTGGAACAGAGAATGGAGCAATATTTTCATATGAATGGTCTTACATTTAGCTCTTCCATTGCCTGTCTTTTTGGAGATGATTTTTGAAAACTTTAGACTGAAGAAGAGCAACAAAGATGATCAGGGGACCGTAGGCTAAAACATATAAGGAACAGTTGCTGGAATTGGGTATGTCTAGTTTAATGAAGAGAAGGACGAGGGGGGACATGATAGCAGTGTTCCAGTAGCTCAGGGGCTGCCACAAAGAAGAGGGAGTCAAGCTATTCTCCAAAGCACCTGAAGGCAGGACAAGAAGCAATGGATGGAAACTTATCAAGGAGAGAAGCAACCTAGAACTAAGGAGAAATTTCCTGACAGTTAGAAAAATTAATCAGTGGAACAACCTGCTTCCAGAAGTTGTGAATGCTCCAACACTGGAAATTTTTAAGAAGAGATTGGACACTATTCAACTGAAATGGGATAGGGTTTCCTGCCTGAGCAGAGGGTTGGACTAGAAGACTCCAAGGTTCTATTCTATTCTATTCTATTCTATTCTATTCTATTCTATTCTATTCTATTCTATTCTATTCTATTCTATTCTATTCTATTCTATTCTATTCTATTCTTCCTAGAGAACTACTTCCAGCATGTATTGATAATACTTGATTGGATCAGATGGTTCAGAGTTCTGACTTAATGTAAGTTACTGTTCTCCAGCATGTAGAGGAATGTAGAATCCACGAATGGGTTTTAGAAGTCCTCTAGCCCATTTAGACCAATCACTCAAAGTTGCCATGCCCCTGCAGGGTCTGACCATGCCCCAGTTTCTTTTGATCTCAGCCCTGAAGAGACGTGGAAATTTGGCTCCCGATTATAGCTTAGGAGGACAGGTAGTAATTATCCATTTGTGGATTCTTCGTTCCTTTTGGTGGGGGGACTAGTTCAGCACTGGGATCAGTGCTGCCCTAGCGTTCCTATTTTCAACATCAATTTCCTTCCCAGGCAAGCTTTCTAGCTTTCTTGATTTCAGCATGCCTTTCTAGCCTCCGGCTGATTCAGCGTGCCTTTCTAGCCTCCTGCTGATAGCCAGCCGATCGTCACTGGGATCGCCCCCCTCCCCTCTAGGTCACAGCTTCCCAGCCTTATTTCTCTTAAATTTGGCAAACTCGCCTTCAGGTTTCCCCTTGCACAGAGAAGCTCCGTAATTACTTTCTCTGGGTTCCTTTACTTGTTTGATTGTCGTGGCCGCCATTTTGAGCTTCTCTGCGCGATTGTGGCCTTTTAAGAATATCTTTCCTTGCCTTTGCCGGTTACTTCTTCGTAGTATGGGCCATCTAGATAACTGAGGGGGCGGCTCTTTCTCTCGAGTTACTTGAATCCAGGCCTTTCTTCTCCCTTTCCTGGCGGCTGCCATCTTAGGCAACCACGTGGCTGGCAAGGGAAAATTCTCTGAATCAATCTTCCGGTATTTCTTTCTAATTAACATCTACAGCATGCAGCTTCATTATATTATGTTATGTTATGTTATGTTATGTTATGTTATGTTATGTTATGTTATGTTATTATATTAATATATTATATTATATTATATTATATTATATTATATTATATTATATTATATTATATTATATTATATTATATTATATTATATTATATTATAATATTATATTCATTATTACTTTGTCTTCATTATTTTATATTATAGCATATTATATTATAATATTTTATATTATATTCATTATTACTTTCTCTTCTAAAATATACAGTGTTAAGCACCTCACATGCCTGCCTGCTGGATTGCAACATCCAGTGACAATAGATTGGGTGGTTTCTTGCCTTGCCTGTTCCGCTGTCTGCATCTAGTGGACAGGCAGTCGTTGTCCTAGCTGCCACTAAGTGAGACATGATGGTCCCCCATTAAAAATTAATTATTAATTTTAATAATAATAATAATAGTCAATAATAATTGGCATAAATTACAGTATTAACTCAATTGTTCTCAGTACCCACAACCAGGGGTCTGAACGATTGAAAGGGGAGAGGACAGCTCCCTGGGTGACACGTGGCTTATATTGCGCAGTGTGACTCCGCGCTTAACGGCAGGCCGGACTAAACAGACCCTCGTGTAGGCCTATACCACCTAGGTAGGCCGTAGCCTCGTCTCCTGCAGACCAGGACAGCTCCAGGGATCTACTGGAAAACTCCTGTTTCTTGTTCAACATGGCGCATAACACCGTTCCACAGGCTTCCACTCCCAGTGGAAATATGAAATACAAGTCACCCAACCAAGATGCAACTGCAAAGGTCAAGGCCAAGACCAAACGGGCCTCTAAGGTGGCCGAGAAACAGGCAGATAGCAGACATAGGGCATTGGAACGACAATTCTCCAAGGCCCAACAACGGGCAGCGGAGGTCCAACCTGTCTCCACTTCCCCTCCCCTAGTATCTACATCAGAGGGCCCAGGTCCCTCTCCCTTTGCACGAGCTTGGTCCCCCGAGCAGACCCTTGAACAGGGTCCCTTGGATACAGTCGGGATCATCTGTCTTTCTTTGATCAGGATCTGAGGATGCAGGTCCAAGATCCGATTGTGGCCACAGACCTCGCTCCATCCTCAGTAGCATGTGGAACCTCGGGCGGGTTTCCTGTGGTGGGTCTTCCTCAGATCCCGTCGGCGTCTTTCATTCCGACGGCGGCGGGCCTCCGGCCCCCTGAATAGCCTTCATTCATTGTCCAGCTCCAGGCCATGATTTTGCAGGGGGTGGCTCAGGCCATGGCCTCTTATATGAGGGCCCTTCCAATTCCAGGGCAGTCAAACCCCATTACATCTACGGGGACTACATATCCCAGAGATTATGAGCTCCCAGATCAGGCCTCACCACCACAATCTGGGGGGAACGAGGTATCGGAATATTCTGAACAGGTCCTAGAAGAGGGTCTGTGGTCAGATGATGAAGACACTCACACGGAAGCCACTCCCCTGGTCGGTGTGTTTAGCCCTAATTCCTTTTCTTCCCTCTTGCGCAAGACCAGCGTCACCAGAAAGATTGAACTGGTGAAACCCCAAATGGCCGATCAGGACTCTGGTCAGAGTTCTGTTCCACTGCTCTCAGAACCAGTTACAAAAAACCAACAGATCCCTTGCCCTCCCATGTTTTTGAAATCCATTCAGGATCAATGGGGATCCCCTGGTACCTTCTCGGCCCTTGGAGTAATAGACCATAAACTCTTGGACATGGTCTCTTCCCTCAATGATATACTGGAGGTCTTGGGAGTAGACGAGTCTCTTTCTCCCATATTGTCAGACTACAAGATTCCAGGGGATATGTCGGAGGCTCTGAAGGCTGAGGACAAGAAATCTGAGGTTTCTTTCCGCAGAACGCACCAGGTCTCGGCATGGGCAATAAGAGCCTCAACATCAAACTCCTTCTTCACCAGAATTTCGCTTATGTGGCTTCGTGAACTCCAATCTAGAATCTCCCCAGACGAGGTAACGGTGCATCAGGATGTCACAAAGTTAGAGCTGCACTAGAATACATGGCGGACGTGTCCCTGCAATCGGCCAGGTTTTCGGCCCGAACCATAGCATCCACCATTTCTACACATCGGTTGTTCTGGTTTAAGAATTGGCGGGCCGACACCAGACACAAATGGAGGGTGGCTGCTGCACCGTACTAGAGTGGTAGCCTCTTTGGTGAAGCCCTCACTCCTTAACTGATTGAAAATAGAGAGAAGAAGAGAGTTCTCTCTCACCTCTCCAAAAGGATGGGCAGACGTTTTACTCCATATAATTGCTGCCCATCATTTCGGACAGGTTCAGACCTGGCCTCAGGGAGCGGTTCTCGGCCCTTTCGAGTGGGGCCGGACCATTCCTCGGACTGGTCCAGCTACAGAGACAGGCCAAAACCACAATTTCAGGCCAAGCGGCCTTTTTGTGGCAGGGGAGGTCATCCCTTCCGTAAGTCAAAATGACTCAGAGCGGACCCCTCCTATCGGCGGCAGAGTGACATATTACTTCCACAAATGGGAAGACACCACCATGGACACCTGGGTTCTTGACCTCCCCTCCTCGGCGTTTCATCGCCTGCCCCCATCGCGAAATCCTGTAAAACAAGGTCTCATGAAGGAGACCATTCAACATCTGCTAAACATAGAGGCCATAGAGCAGGTACAACCGGATCAATGGGGACAGGGGTTCTACTCCATCCTCTTTGTGGTTCTGAAAGCCTTGGGGGGTTGGAGGGTGATACTTGATCTCAAGATCCTAAATTCATACCTGGTGTATCACAAGTTCAAAATGCAAACTCTTCATTCCATTTTGTGCAGCATTCATCAGGGGGATTTCGTGACGTCAATAGACCTTACAGAAGCATACCCTCACATCCCCATACATTTGGGTCACAGATGGTTTCTCAGATTCAGGTATTCCAACCATCATTACTGGTACAAGGCTTTACCATTCGGCCTGTCATCAGCCCCCAGGGTCTTCACCAAAATCCTGGCAGTTCTGGCCGCACAGCTCAGGTTGGTGCCAGTCCACGTTCAGTGCTACTTGGACGATATTCTAATCCAGTCGTCATCAGTACTGAACGCTCGTTTGGACTTAGCACTGACAATCAGGATGCTTCAAGATCATGGCTTTCTGATCAACTTTCAAAAAAGTCATTTGACTCCAACCAACCGGCTGTTACACTTGGGCACAATAATAGATACCAGCCTGTGCCAAGTGTTCTTATCACAAGAGCGTCAGGTCAGCATTTGTACACTAATCCTCAAGGTGCGCAGAAAAAAACAGGTGACCCTACTTCTGATCTTAACAGCTGTTGGGAAAGCTGATTTCCTGCATTGCCATAGTACCGTGGGCCAGGCTCCACATGAGACAGCTCCAGTGGTTTTTGCTTCCCTACCAGAGGCAGGGCGTAGCCTCCTTTCCCCAGTGGGTATGGGTCGCTGCACTAATGCTCACATCTCTTCTCTGGTGGCTATCCCCAGCTTTGTTCAAGAGCTCTCTTTTCAGAGAACCAGTTTGGGTGACCTTGACCACGGATACCAGCCTATTCGGATGGGGGGCACACCTCCACTTCAGTTTACCCACAGGCGGTGGTCCCAACGGGATCTCAAACAGTATCAATTGGTTAGAACTCAGAGCCATACACCTGGCACTTCGTCATTTCCGCGAAAAGGTTGCGGGTTGCCATGTGCTGGTCCTGACGGACAATGTGGCGGCAAAGGCCCATGTAAACAGGCAAGGCGGAACCCGATCTCAGGCTCTGATGCCCGAGGCCCGGCTACTGGGGTCATGGGTGGAGAAAAATCTTATGTCCCTAAGGGCGGAGCACATATCGGGAATGGAGAACCAACAAGCGGATTTTCTGAGTCGATCCACGGTAGATCATTCAGAGTGGCTCCTGCATCCACACCCCTTTCGGGAGATCACTCATCGATTCAGTCAGCCCAGGGTAGACCTGTTTGCATCCCCAGCGAATGCCCAACTTCCCCAGTTTCTCTCTCGGTATCACTCTCAGGGTTCAGAGGGAGCAGATGCCCTCCGCAGTCCCTGACCAGAGGGCCTACTATATGCCTTCCCACCTCTCCCTCTGATTCCGGCCGTCATCAGGAAACTGTTGCAGGAACAAGCAGAGCTGATTTTTGTGGCTCCACACTGGCTGAGGCGACCATGGTTTGCGGATCTCGTGAACCTTGCCATAACTCCTCCGTGGAGAATTCCTCCAGAGTGGATAACTTTAACACAAGGGGCCATATGGCACTCAGATCCGCAGTGACTCCAATTAGCCATATGGCATCTGAACGCCAGTTCCTGACATGGGGATCTTACTCCCTCAGAGTGATATTATGATTCAGGCTTCAAGGCGGCTGGTGATGAACCGGATTTACGATGCTACTTGGAGGAACTTCTATCACTGCTGTAACCGCAAGGGTTTGTCTACCTCTTTTGCCACTATTCCAAGAATTCTTGAATATCTCATGGATGGAGTGGATATGGGCTTGGCACCCAACACTATCCGTAGGCAGGTGGCCGCGCTTTCCACGGTATTCACCTGTGCCAACTCCATGCCATTTGATCATTTATCAAAGGAGTCACCAATAGCAGACCCTGTGTAGTACATCAGTACCCCTTTTTGGAGCTGCCCCGAGTTCTAGAGGCTCTTACAGGACCCCCCTTTGAACCTCTCAGATCTTTTTCTCTTCGTTATTTGTCCCATAAGGTGGCCTTCCTGGTGGCCATCACATCCGCAAGGCGGGTTTCTGAACTGGCTGCTATTTCTGTTAGGGAAGACCTGTGTGCCATCCACCAGGACAGAGTGGTATTGCGATTAGATCCCCTGTTCACCCCCAAGGTGAATACACTGTTTCACTGGGCGCAGGAAATCGTTCTACCAAACTTCTGTCCCAATCTTTTCCACGCACATGAGCGACAGTGGCATTCCCTGGATGTGCGCAGGGCACTGCGGCATTACCTTAAGAGGACTGCCCCTTTTTGTAAATCGGAGGCACTCTTTGTCTCTTTCCATGCAGGTTCCAAAGGGCAGAAGGTCTCCTTTTCTACTATTGCCTGGTGGATTAAGGCCTGTATCACTGAATCTTACCGGGCCTATTCTTTACCAGTTCCAAGCCACTTAACGGCGCACTCTACGCGTAGCACTTCCACATCAGCGGCATGGCAAACTCAAAGCTGATATCTGTAGGGCGGCGACGTGGTCGTCCCCTTCACCTTTCATACATCATTACAAGCTCAACAAGTTGCTTATGCAGAGGCCGCATTCGGCCGCCGGGTCTTACAGCATGTGGTCCATTTCAACACCGACACTTGACCGGCCTGCGTCCCACCCGTGGGCTCATATGGCCTTTGGTATGTCCCATTCATGGATTCTATGTTCCTCTACATGCTGGAGAAGGGGCGTTGTCTTACCTGAACGCCTTTTCTCAGCATGAGGAATGTAGAATCCACCCCCTCCCTGTTCAGTTTAGCAGTCAGGTCAGTGTCAGTAATTTGGGAGCCATCACGTCACACAATCATTGGCTTCCCCCTTTTTTGAAAATGGGGCATGGTCAGACCCTGCAGGGGCGTGGCAACTTTGATTGATTGGTCTAAATGGGCTAGAGGACTTCTAAAACCCATTTGTGGATTCTACATTCCTCATGCTGAGAAAAGGCGTTCAGGTAAGACAACGCCCCTTCTCATGAGAACATTATCAAAGGACAGGTTGGATCATTCTTAAGTGCTGGGGAGGCATGGTAGGAAGGGACGATTGCTTGGAGACACACGGACAGACTCTCCTAGCAATTATTTTGTTAAGATCAGCAATCAATCAATGTTTATGCGAGATGGATTCTACCTCTAATATAAACACAAAAGTTTGACTTTTGTATGAAGGCCTTAGATATCTACATAATAGTACTCCAGTCAAGGCCAAAGTAGATAGTCTTTTATGTGGTACTTACATGATGTTAAAAGTATAAGCAGAGATAATCTAGGAAGGAGGAGCAATTGAACTATAAAAAAGAATGGGAGCCTTAACTCTATCATTTTGGATAGCTGGATTCCATATTCTCTGCTTCAGTGGAGAGAACTTCTTAAGGGTGTCCGATCAGGGGTTGTTTCCTTTCATACATCTCATAACCCAACTCAGTAATATCATCTGTGAATGAGTGTGGAGTTTGCTGCCAGTTTATATGTAGTCGCTTTCCTTGCCAGCAGTTATCTCCTTCACTTCAGCCAGGGTTTTATCAAGTCGCAAAATGTGAGAAACACACTCAGCTTCCAAGAATTTGACAGAGTCATTAAGTGAAGTAGGAAGCAGTTTATTGAAAATATGTTCTTGCATGAGTGGGTGGCTAGCAAGTAGGAACACCCAAAAATAGATTTCAATAGCATTTTATTCCTTTGGCCCGAAGTGCAAGTCCCTCCCATGTCATCCCATTTGAGGAGGATCGCATAGTTCACAATCTTTCCGGAACACCTAGTTCCCCCCTTTGGGGAATTTCCCTATCTTTACAGTCCTTCCCACACCTTACCTACTTCCCCACTTTTGGACATTATCTTTGCCCTTTAAGTTGGTTTTTCTATTAGCAATACATGCAATTTTGCTTAATCCCCAGTTCCTGCTTTCCTGAACTTAGATGCATAAGCATAAAAAAAAAACAAGCAGTTTATTTCTAGATTGTGTGAATTCTTATGGTTAAAACTGCTAGTTAGCCTGACTTTGGGGCTGCAAAGATTTATAAATCTAAGCCCTATTACATTTCTTAGAAAGGGTCCCTTCAAATGTATGATTCCTGCAAAAACAACATCTAGCTATTATTGCTTTTCTTACAAAAGTAATCAAGATAAGCAAACATCAATTATGGAAAGGATTGATAACATTTTTCCTAGCTCTTTATTCAGGCCTTTAGGCTACAAGAACTAAAAATAATTAAAGAAATAAAGTATTGGACTGGTGAGAGGAGGGAAGAGGTATTGCTATAAAGAAATGTTTAACTGTATTGATCTCAAAGTGTTGGTTGCAAATAATGTTTTTTTGAATAGCAAATCATAACAAATAAATGGTAAAACATATTTAACTAAACATATTCCATAATGTATAGAAATTACTAACTCAAAATATACAGATAGCTATCAACCTGGATAGCAAATAAAGAAGAATACACAAAACAATTCTCTGATTTTGAAGCTAAGCAAATTTACAATTAAAAATATTGGTGACATATCTTCCATTCAGAGATCAATATTATTCTATTCAACAGAAACTGTGCTTTAAGTCCTTAGTTTCATTAAATAGTTTCTATATTTTAAAAAGAAAAGATCTAATTCTTTTCTCAAAACTATCAAAAGAAATGATGCCTTATTTATATATAAGACCCAAATGGAATTGCTACATTAAACACTAAAAAAAACATAAAGTGAAACAAAATAAATATTTTCTATAATGTGTACTTTTCTCTATACAACAGCTGGGTTTTATTTGTTCCCTTTGAAATACATCAGTGTTGATGTCTTAATTTAATAATATTTATTGGTTTCTGTATTTTGTATTGCAAGAGCATCAGCATATATATGAAATACTTAAGTACATTTGTTCAATACATAGCACTTCTAAGAGATTTAGTAAAATAAAATACACTAGTACAGAATAAACAATACCTGAATCAAGAAGACAGAAATTTAATTGATCATCAAATTTATTTAAGCACTTCTAAGTATATTGCTTGGAAGAAAGTCTCCTTGAAATAACCATGACAACTTTTAAGTAACACTTCATAATAATTGAATAATAATTAACATATAGAATCAGCTTTAGAACTGACATTTGAAAGATTCTCTAGTTTTTGCTGTACTGCAGATGGCTGCAGAACCTACTTCTGTGGTTAGATTAAATTTATGTTATAGTTTATCTAGTTCCAGAAGTAATCAAGTGATTGGGAATTATTTACAACAGACCTGGAAGCAGGATAAATCAGGGTTGCATCTCCACTACAGAATTGTAGGGCTGTTATTTGTGGCAGTGGCTATAGTATCCCTTCCTTTGTTCTTGCTTGCATGCTTGTATGCTTGTATTTTTGTGTAAGGATTTGTTTTTACAGACCACAAATGACATTCCCAATTGTCTACCAAAATTTCAAGCAAATAAATCAGGAGGGCCAGCTCCTTTTCATTTCTCCAAGAGAAATTCCTCAGCAATTTTTCATTGGCAAGATTTACCATTAGCATCACTGATGAAAAAGTCAAACTGAAGAATTTCCTGTAATGCCTTCTCTTGAGAGCCAAAATCGGGAAACACAAGTGGCTGCAGCCTGCTCGATATATATTATGCAATGAAACTGAAAGAAAACAGAATGAGAGGCAATAAAAACACATGTGGGAAAATTTCTTTACCCTCTTTACCTTGTAGGGAACAAAGTTCTGGACTAGTATCACATTGCCCAGAGTTCAGTATGTTTGGACACTTCCTGAATTTCACTTCATGCCATGGTCATCCTGAAAAAGTTTGGCAGATAGAAAAATGTGGCAAATTCTCTTGGCTGTGGACTAATCAGGCAATTCTAAGGGGTAAAAAAGCTACTGTGTTTTGAAACATTTTCATATTCACTGCAACAAGAACGTTGATATTTTTTTTAAAAAATGGAAAGGAAAAGCAGGAAGTGGAATGGAACAAAATAAAAACCTTCCATTTGTTTTGGTTTAAGTGAAGGGAAAAGACAGGATACGAGAGTGCAAACAGGGAAAATTGATGCATGAACAAAGGGAATAAAAGTAATCTTGCAAAAACATTGATATATATCTTAAGTGTTTTTTACGATGCACCCTGTCAGCCCAAATATGGGAAGAAAAAAATCTTTTGCCTGTATCAACCCAGTCTAGGGCTATCCCTAGGCAGCAATCCAAATTTAACACATTTTTAAGAACAATAACAAATTTAACACATTTATAATGCTTTTTTCTTCAAATTTTTGTCATTTATAAAAACTCTTTAAATGGCCAAAGAAAAATGTTACTGCTTTTTTTTTTTTTTTTTTTACAAATTCAGGCAAGTAAATTGGTACGTATATTTGACTTTTGGAACAATTTTTCTATGTTTAAATCCTTATTTACATCTTTTAAATATGATTAAATTAGTAGCTTCCTAGATCAATGAGCTTATGAGTCCTAATGAAGTATTTAGTGCCAATGAACTATTTTACCTGTTACTGTCCCTCCTGTTCTATGTTTTAAGTTTCCAGGCAAACAGTGGCTGCCAAAAGTAATTGAAAGATTGGATATATGCTTTGGTAGAAAGCTACAAACAACTGTGCTGAGATTGACCAAATTCATTTTATTCATTGGTCTTTATTAAGCCATACAATTGACTGAATCTCCAGAGCTGAAAGCTTTAAACTGTACTTTTAGAGCAAGAAGAACAATTTTGGATCCACTTGGCTTCTTGTAAATGAGGTTTCAGTTTGATGTGGATCAGTCTGGACAATGGGATTTCTCAAAATGCCAGCTACCTCTGAACAGCATTTGCAATGATAAATACAAAAAAAACAAAAATGTGTTACTCTCCTTCACAACACCAATTGTTCATTTCAATGAATATAGTTAGGGATTTTAGTAAAACAAATGTGCTTCTTGGAGAAAGAAAATGTATTGGATTGATAAAGTCTTGCATTTAAGTGTCTAGGTGTCTGGACAATTGCTAGGATTTGTATTCTTCTGCCCTATTTTTAATGTCAACTTTTTTAATGTTAGGGGAGCAATGGACAGGTAATCTTCCTTCTACGTGCTATTTAGCAAAACTTCATCCCCATTTCTTAAACTTCAAACATTCAGTTGGCACCAATGAAATATGTAGTTTTGCATCTGAGACTGAAGTGGAAGGTTATAAATATGTAACAAAATTCCTTTGCAGCCTACTTTTTTCTTACAGTTAAGTAAATAAAAAACTAGAAATATAACAGAACTATGCTTATTTTTATATTTTGTCTTATTTGCCACTGACGTTAAAAAAATTTGCTTCCTCCCAATCCATAGCACTTATGCTCTGTTTTCTTGACATAAAACAATGATGGTTTATTTAATATTGTAAGCCACTCTGAGTCATCTTGTGACAAGATGGGCAGCAAACAGATTGAATAAATAAATAAATAATGAATTTTATAAGTCATATTTCTGTACATATTTGCTATTAGTTCAATTTACACTTAATATTTAACGTGAAGAAATTCTTGCAGAATTTCCTGCTTTGGGAATGCGCCGTTTTATGAGATTATATTTGTAGTTAGCAAGTTCCCATATTCCTTGAAAGCAGAAATTGCAAATAATCATGGGCAGTCACCTCCAGCATGTCTTGCTTTTTCTTGATCAAAATGAACATTGAAGTGAAGTATTGCTGTAAGATAGCAAATACAAGTATGAGTAAGTATTCCTGAGTATGTAGGACATATGGCAGCTGACAAGGATTTTAGTCAAATTCTAATCATGGGCAAATAGATAGGGACAACAAAACAAGCAATAATGCTCACGACTGTGTCAGTTATTAGGAAGAAAGAGGCGTTCACTTAACATAGCAGATGCTTAGAAATGGGAATGCAGCTTTGTGCTATAGAGCCCTCTAACTTAGATGTCCTGAACCAACTAATTTATTCCCCTCCAGTTTGGTGCAGCAGTTAAGGCAGGGCTTTTCAACCAGTGGTACAGGTGCCACCTGTGGTACATTAGCTCCTGACAGGTGGTACACGACCATGCTAGAAAAGTGGTAGTGGGGGAGGGGAATGAGCTGAACCGGTGGCAGCACCATACAAGCCTGAGCGAGAGGTGGCTGGAGCTGCAGGGCTGTCAGGGCTCAGCGGAAGTGCCAGGATCAGTGCCGCTTTCCAGCTGATCGGCGCTTCGGGGCTGTCAGGGCTCAGTGGAAGTGCCAGGATCAGTGCCAGGCTCCAGCTGGAGCTCGGCACTGATCCTGGCACTTCTGCTGAGCCCAGAAGAACCGCTGATCAGCTGGAATGTTGCAGCATCTCCAGGGTCTTATGATTTACATTCAGGTGCTTGACAACTGATTCATATTTATGACTGTCACAGTGTCCCAGGGTCATGTGAAGTGACCAAAACCTGCTGCAACCACCCAGCAGACGGGTGGAATAAAAGCCAAACACCCCCCCACCTCCACTGCCAATCCTAAACAGAAATGATCACAATAATGAAAACCTCGGACAGGAGGAAGAGTGCCACGGAGGGGGGGGGGAAGCAGGCAGGTGTCTTGCTCAGCTGTGGCTTGGGGGGCACTTTTTCAGTGCCATTGTAACTTTGAACAGTCACTAAGCGAACTGTTGTAAGTTGAGGACTACTTGTACTTTATCAATTTTTTTCCTTTTAGGGGGGTCATTACGTTTTTGACACCTTGCTAGGCGACTGGTGGTACTTGGATGTTGCCATATCCTAAAAGTGATACAGTGGGTGAAAAGGTTGAAAAGCCCTGAGTTAAGGAACCAGGCTAGAAATTAGGAAACTGTCCGATCTAGTATTAGTTCAGGCACAAAGCCAGCAGGTTGATCCAACATCTCTCTGCCACTCCTAGAATAAGGCAACAGCAAATCCCTTCAAAACTTCTTACCAAGAAAGCTGCAAGGACTAGTCCTTAACAATTGCCAGGAATCACCCATACAAAATAGTGATAATATTGTTCCATCTTCAGGACAGAAATTGTCTGGAAGGATTCTATGTCTGCAACAGAGCAGATAAGGGAATAAGAGTTCTAGCCCCTGCGATTGGCCTGCCTGCTGCTACCAATGAAATCATTTTGGTTACAGGTTACATTGCGATTTTGAGCACTATTTCACCTTCTCTGGAGCAGGAGTATATGTATTGATGGCTGTGCTTCAATTTTTCATCATTTTCTCTAGTTCATTATAATTCTAACTTAACGGATTAGATGTGAATGGCCATTATTTTTCATAGCAAAAAAGACTCAGGACTCATTGATGAGAATGTGTACCACAAAGTGCATTAACTTCCTTATTGGCTAAAAGTGGAATAGGCTGCTTTGGTATTCAGAGCTCCAGTCTACAGTTTGGCAGTTGTGTCAAGAAATCTACCAAGTTTTTGTTTTTATAAGCACTACCATTAGTGTTCCAATCAGTAACAATCTGTTGAAAAGAAAATGCTGTTGAATTCGTTCTTGACTTGGTAAGAATACCATTGCAATATAGTAGAAAATTCTACTGCATTCTTGCACTTAATTACACCAATTAAATATTGGTTCAATTCTTCATGAAAACTAATCATACAAGGAAAACTTCTATGATTCAAAGAGGAGAGATTCTTTATTAATTCACATCTGGAAAGATGTTCTTCTAAGAATAAAAGCAACATATTTTTTTCACCAACCTCTGACTATACCTACCCCATGACATTCTTTTTTACAGGAGATCAAACTAAATATGTTCTACTCAAGCTTAAGTCAAGGTTCATACTATCCAAGCCTGGACAAGGTCTTTAAAATCTAAAATCTTATTATGGTTGGTTTTCAATCAAGACGACTTCCAATCTCAGTGAAGTATTTAAATCAAATGTTTTAACTTTTCCCAGAATTTAAGCTACTTGCTAAATAGACACAAATGCTCTAAGGATAATAAGTTGTATGCTTCCAACTTATTTTCATGGCATTTCATGTTTATGTGAATTCTTATGAAAAAGTAATATTGTACATTAAAATGTTTGTGCTAAAATCAGCAGTAGGTTATGTTTTTTATTTGTGCAATTTTCACATTAGCTCTTCCTACATTATTTAAAACTAACTGTCCAAAGTATAGAACTAATATTCCATCCATGATAGATGGGTGGGAGTAAAATGTGTCCAATGTAGATGATTGCATGGCTTTATCCAATTCACTAATATGGGGAGAATGTATGCCATGCATTTCAAGCTTCAGATTTTCTCTGCTAAAAATAGTAATTACTTAATTCATAACCTCTAATTCTTTTTCTTCCCTAATGTCACTCTGGTTTTCTTCAAAAGTACCTTTTTATTTAAATCTAATATTATTCCCACAACTTGAAAAGAAGATTTATTATCCTTCCATTGATTCTCTCTATGATCCGTGAAATTTGTACTCTTGATCTACTTTGATTCTCTCTCTCTCTCTCTCTCTTTCTCAATAAATGTTAATAAATGTTGATGTATTCATTTGCTTCTTTAGATCTGTGCTTCCTTGAATTTGTAACTCATCATATTTATATCCATTGAAAGCTCTCTGGGAGGAGAGGAAGTGTGATGATTCACCAAGGTTTCACTTTTGAGCAAACTATGATTTGTTGTTGTTTATACTCAGTTAGTTATGGGATCTGTTCTGTTTCAGGAAAAGAGGCATTGAGACGAAGCAACGAGTTCCAACAGTCTCCTTTATTGCAACACCAACAGAACAGGTTTTAAAATGGTGCGGCCCCCTTTTATAGCCCCCCTGCACAATATCTTGCTATCCAATCATTGCAAAGGCTGGAAGCAACCTTTCTTGTCCCGGGCATCCACATGGTCTGCCCGGGCCAATCGCTGCAGCCTGTGCCTGCGGCCCAGGACATAACAGAATCCATCTCCAGTTCAAAAAAGAATAAGTCCTCTAATATTGCAACATTTCATGTGTTTTGTATTTGCATTCCTTTTGTTCCCCTATCTTTGGCATTGCTTTTGTATTCTTACAGGTCATAGGTCCTTTCACTGATGCTGCTTTAAAGACTGGAAGTTTATAAATACCTTTGTTCCACTTTATTATTCCATTGTCTTGTCATTTCAAAAAGATACTGAGTTAGCTATGGGTTCTTCTGGAGGGCTCCACTCCCCCCAAGACTCATCCTAAAGAAAGAATAAGCCAAGTCAGATTGGATAATACCAAAGGCATGTAGGACACCACTTTACATATATACATACATACATATTCAAGCATCCCATTTACATACCATTCTGTTGCTTTGTCCTTATTCCAGTGAGGTGGTGATAAAAGCATAAATGTAATGCTGTGCCACTAGCAAACAGATGACTGGAGTGTGAGGCATTGCGACTTCTAGTCCCAAATGGCTCATAAAATTCCGGAAAATGTAACAATCAACTCTCACAAGTTAGCTCTAGCATTCCACTTCTTATTCTACACAATACATATATACTTACTTTTGCAATAAGTAATACCATTCATAGTATTTATATTTACTCACTTTTGCAATAAGTAATACCATTCATAGTGCAGAAAAGTAGTAAGAAATTGGAAGACGCAGAAATTAAAGCACAGGATAAAAAAAAGAAATAAAGATTGTTATTACACATCATTTCTAGTCATTATCTTCCATTCTGCCAGTTCTCAAGGAACTGGCAGATGTGATCTCAGAATCACCGAACTATATTTTTCAAAGATCCTGGAGCACTGGGGAACTACCAGTGGACTGAAAAGAGCTGATGTAGTTCCCATCTTCAAAAAAGGAAAAAAAAATGGGTCCAGGAAATTACAGACCTATCAGCCTGACCTCAATACCTGGGAAGATTCTGGAAAAGATAATCAAACAATGCATCAGCGAACACTTAGAGGCAAACAAAGTCATTACTAAAAGCCAACACGGGTTTGTCAAAAACAGATCATGCCAGACAAATCTTATTGCATTCTTTGACCAAGTGACAAAATTAGTGGACCAGAGGAATGCTGTGGATATAATTTACTTGGACTTCAGTAAGGCATTTGACAAAGTAGATCACAACCTACTACTTGATAAGATAGAAAAATGTGGGTTAGATAGCATCACCACCAGATGGGTTCGTAGCTGGCTGACCGGCCATACTCAGCATGTGGTCCTCAATGGAACCTCATCTACATGGAGGGAAATGTGTAGTGGGGTACCCCAGGCCTCTGTTCTGGGCCCAGTGCTCTTCAACATCTTCATCAACGATTTGGACAGGATAGATGGAGAACTCATCAAATTTGCAGACGACACCAAGCTGGCAGGAATAGCCAACACTCCAGAAGACAGGCTTAGGATACAGGAGGATCTGGACAGACGTGAACATTGGGCGCTATCTAACAAAATGAAATTCAGTGGTGAAAAAAGTAAGGTTCTACATTTAGGCAAGAAAAACAAAATGTACAGGTACAGTATAAGGGGCACCTTGCTCAATAATAGTAACTGTGAGAGGGATCTCGGAGTCCTAGTGGACAATCATTTAAATATGAGGCAGCAGTGTGCTGCAGCTGCCAAAAAAGCCAACACAGTGCTAGGTTGCATTAACAGAGGGATAGAATCAAGATCATGTGAAGTATTAATGCCACTTTACAATGCCTTGGTAAGGCCACACTTGGAATACTGCATCCATTAATGCCACTTTACAATGCCTTGGTAAGGCCACACTTGGAATACTGCATCCAGTTTTGGTCACCACGATGTAAAACAGATGTTGAGATTCTAGAAAGGGTACAGAGAAGAGCAACAAAAATGATTAGGGGACTGGAGGCTAAGACATATAAGGAACGGTTGCTGGAATTGAGTATGTCTAGTTAACGAAGAGAAGGACGAGGGGGGACATGATAGCAGTGTTCCAATATCTCAGGGGCTGCCACAAAGAAGAGGGACTCAAGCTATTTTCCAAAGCGCCTGAAGGCAGGACAAGAAGCAATGGATGGAAACTAATCAAGGAAAGTTTCAACCTAGAACTAAGGAGAAACTTCCTGACAGTTAGAACAATTAACCAGTGGAACAACCTGCCTTCAGAAGCGGTGAATGCTTCAACATTGGAAGTTTTTAAGAAGAGACTGGACAGCCATTTGTCCAAAATGGTATAGGGTTACCTGCCTGAGGAGGAGATTGGACTTGATGACCTCCAAGGTCCCTTCCAACTTTTTATTATTGTTATTATTATTATTGTTGTTGTTATTATTATTATTTCATTATATTATACATTTTATTCTTTAAGCTTCTCAGTTTTCTCTTTTGCAGGATATCATCCATTTTATTCAATTATTGGTTGTATTTTCAATCTTATCCTTTTACTTGTGATGAACACACACACACACACACACACACTTTTTACACATTTGTTTTGAAATTGACTTTTCATGTTTATTTTGCAATTCAAAAGTTATTATTCTCATTCATTTTTACACAACTTCTTCTCTGTATTCTGTTGTGTCATTCCCACTCATCCATTCAGATAACAGAATAATTCCGCCATTTCTCTATTTGAATTGTGTGTTGCAAATGTTCCCAAAATCTCGTATGTTTTTCCCCATTATTTTTATTCAATGGACTCTATTATCCATTACCAGCTTTTACTTTCATATGAGGTCATATTTTCTGGCATACATTTAACTGCTCTTTTCCATAATGCAATTTACAGCTTCAGTTCCCTATATGTATTCATCAATTTTACTCCACAGCATTCAGATTCATTCAGATATATTACATCCTTTAGTTTTTGTTACTGTAGTTTCACTGTAACACATCAAGGTATTTTTCTTTCATTTTATATGCTAATGTATTGCGGGCACTTGAGTGCACTCCTTTTACCTTAACCTTTTAGCCTTCTGAATTTTTTTTAACTTTGATTTTCACTTTTAACTTATACGTTTGTCCATAGCTCCATTTTTTAAAATCTGTGCTTTTTACCCATGAGTTTATATTGTTTCATTATGTCCTTGTAAACCACCCAGAGTCACTTAGATGAGGTGGGCAGTATAGAAATTTAATAAATAAATAATTTATGCTCTTTTCATTTATGCTCTTATATTCTAAGGCACATTCCATATGATTGGTCATCATCAGATGGGCTATTGATCTGACAGTTATAGATCCTGACAGATCCTGACAGTTAGAACAATTAACTAGTGGAACAACCTGCCTCCAGAAGTGGTGAATGCTCCAACACTGGAAGTTTTTAAGAAGAAATTGGACAGCCATTTGTCTGAAATGGTATAGGGTTTCCTGACTGAACAGGGGGTTGGATTGGATGACCTCCAAGGTCCCTTCCAACTTTATTATTATTATTATTATTGTTGTTGTTGTTGTTGTTGTTGTTGTTACTGTTATTACTATCATCATCATCATCATCTTGAGTTTGGCTGTCCTTCATTTGATCAATCAAGTTTTTTATGAAGCATTTCTTAATAACTTGAAAAATGGACCCTTTAAATTATCTTAATTGCATCTTGGCGTATGCAGCATTCTTTATAAACAGAAAAGAATATTCCCCACCAATATAGATAAATTCTGCTCAGTATGCCTTACCTGCAAACAAACCTGGTTTATCCCAAGCAAGTTCCTGCTATGCCATGCAAATTAATCTCTAATCCAGAGACTACCTTAGAAGTTATAAGTTAAAGTTATTATTCAGTCAATTCAGTCCATGCAGCATGGTGACATATACTCATGATGCCTCTTTTCCAGTTTAACAATATACTCAAATCATTCGTGAAGTCACCTTAGATTTGCATACAAATAATTATTTCCATATGCATAGCTCATGCAGCATTAATTGGTGCATATGGCTAATTAATCATTTCTATTTTACCCACATTAAGCCTAGAAAAGTGCTATTTTGGAAACTTGAACTTTTGTAATCATTAGAAATGTTTTCTTGGGATGAAAAATAATGGGGTTTTTTTCTTCCAGGGTTCGAAATTCCTAGTCAAATCATACAGTAATTTTTACAAAGATTAACAAGCAAGGCATGTTTTAAAAATGCTTGTAAAAATAATTTGTAATAATTTATTATTATTATTATTATTATTATTATTATTATTATTATTATTATTATCCACACTATAAAAATGCTTTCCAAAGCAATTTGATATTAGATCTAAGGCAAAAGTGCACAGTTTATTTATTCTGGGTGTGAGTGGTTTCAAAGGATCGTGGATGTAATTTAATGCTTATATTCATTAATCCCCACCATTAATTAACTGCAGCTAATGCAATATATGTAATATTCATTTTTATTGATTATAGGTATTTCAGATGCCCCTATAAAATAATTTGCTACTCCTCCCATCTGTAAAATTCTGTGATTTTTCCACCTGCAGAAGATACAGCCCCTTCCTCTTATTTTACCAATTAACCAACCACATTCCCTGGATGCAAAAGCCAGAGTGCTTGTACTGGAAGTATCTATGGAGATTTCTGGAAGTGGATGCTTTGTCATCTTTTCTCAGAAAAAGTCAGGAAATTGGACCTAAAATTTGGAGAAAATAAGAATTAGGAAAAGTGGGGGAAGCAACCACTAATGGTGTTGGGAACACGCTGAAGACTGCAGTATAAGGAAGGACAGAAGGAAGAAATAGAACACCAATGCCTGAGCAAATATGTCAAGCACAAACCTTCCCATCCAGTAACTGAAACTAAGCAGGATCTGTTTATATCTTGCTCACAAAAAACATATGCCCTTAATCAAAATATATCAGTCTGAAAAGAAGTGACTAGACTGATTTTTGGCTACCATGCAGACTAACATTCCTCCCTTCTGCAATACATGATACACCAGTAAAAAGGTAAAATCTTGTTGATAAGATATTTCTGTACTTCTCTTTTTCAAGTAGCTTTAAACTATGGAACCTGAGGTACTTTAAAAACCATTGGAATAAATGAGCTTGCTCTACATATGATTATAGATGCTATATTAGACAAATATGACATATGGTGTTTGCCAGAAGCATTTAGGAACTTTGAGCAACTAAACAGAGAATTGAATGAAACCACCAAACATCTATGTTATATTCAGAATACAGTTACATGTGTGGATAAAATGCATTTTATTTACTCAGTTATTTACATACTTATACATTTTTAATGCCACCTATTTCAGTGCTGCTCCTATGAACATTGTAATTTTAATGGTTATCGCATATTGTGTCAGCATAAAACAGAATTTGTTAATTGTTCTATGTTTAAGTTTTTAGCAGAGTTTAATCCTGAAAATCATGTTAATGAAAGCTGCAGATAGGGATGACTATATTCCCCGAGATGCTAGAGAATGTAGTATGATCTAGAACAGATCTAACTTTTCTGAACTCCACTTTTCTTCACTCAGAATGAATTCAGATTCAGACCAATACAGAAACTTATCTGTAGATGTTTATTTACTACACATTTTTGCTAATTTGGTTCATCTAGATTACAGGATAGAAATTGGCACTCATCTTTTTATTTCTCTTCAAGACCGGAATTTTTAATAGGAATAAAGTCCATTCATTCATATATACATTTGCAATTTACCTTTACCTTACCTGCTATGCATTCAGTCTCAACCTACAAGTATTTATTTGTTTGTTTATTTGTTTTTTTACGTAGTTCATTTCACTATTCAAAGCAATGTTGGGAACTATTGATTTAAAAAAATTATCTTGCTATCTCCCTTGCCCCAATTCAAAATGAACAAAAATATAGCACAGGGTTTTACTATTTCCTTCACAGAATATTTTTATTCTATGAAAGGAGTATTACTTTAAAAGGAAAAAGACAGCCATATCTTGACTTGCAAACCGTATATTATACACTGGAAATGTAATAAAAAAGTAAATTTTTGAGCATATCTGGGTTTGTGTGTGATACATTTTGTAATGGCTTCTATGTTTTTTGTAATTATTATTGTTTCTGGCTGTTTTCTCTATTTCTCTCTTTTGGTTCATGACTTTTGTGATTTTTTAAAAAGATTCCCTTGATGTTTCAAGATAATCTGGGATATGGCAATAAGTATAATAACATTTTGATTTTATCCAGCTAAATGGTTTTAAATCTATAGCTATGGTCTGAAAGAAAGTGAATCCAATCCAGATAAGAACTTTGCAACAAGAGATCCTTTGTTCTAATTTAGAACTGTTTTTGCTAGCTTCAGTCAAATCATAATCAAACTGGCCAGATAATGGAATTCATTGTTGGCTTTGTTCTATAACTGAAAAAATTGCCTCCAAGAAAGCACTTTTAAGTGTCTTCCTTCCAATGAAACAATATTTGGATAGAAGTAACCCACTGTATTAAAAACTCTTTTTGCATTTGTGCATTCTTTGCTTTGGATTTTTGAGCAATGGGTTGTCAGCCCTGCATACCTTTAATGGCCTTGCTGCCTAAAGCTCTCCTCGTCACTATTACCGTAGCAGCAGGCATTCTGCTCATGTAGCAGCTACTAGTTTTATTCCTTTGTTCTTTCCTGTTGGATGGTACTATTTTTTGGGCTGCTTAATGGCAATTTTACTACAACACTCTATAGGGAAACATATTTCCAAACACTTCTTTAGCCTTGTGTAGGGAAAAAAAAATAAGAAGGTTTTTTTCCCCTCCATGTTTGCCCAGTAGGAGTTTCCTGCTTGCTTTGTATGTCCCAGCTAATTCCCACATATTCAGGGTATGACTTAATTTCCAGGAGTCTACCTAATGAGCCATCACACAGAGAAGCTAATAGCAAAGCAGCCTTATGGCCTTTGCCTGTTGGTGTGCTCTCCCTTTTATACTTGCCCTTCCTTGGACTGGGACGGAATAGGACAGCTTTCTTCAAAGAGCTGAAAGGAGGTCATAGAGAGAGAGATGGAGACATGTTTACTATTGTTCAGCATGGCAGGAAACGGAACAATAGATTTAAACTATAGCAAGACATATTCCGATTCAGTATTGAGGGAAAACCCTTTCCAAATAGTGAGAACCATTCAGTAATGGAACCAATTGCAACTACTTACTCAAAAGACTGGAAGGTTCTTCTTTACTGGGTTTGTTATTTATTTATTACATACTATGTATTGTGTACATTATGTATTTTGTATTATGTATGTATTAATTCGGATGTTTGTAGCAAGCAGGGAGTGAAACTCAGTGGTTTTAATGGCTCCTCCCCACTTTACGAATCTGTGATTCCAGCTTTGGTTTTATATAGCTAAAGTGCATGTTTAGCCATCTGTCAGAACTTGCCTGCCTCTCTTTCATCTATCATTTCTCCCTGCTTGAGGATCAGCTAACAGCTGGAACAATAGCCCACAGCTCAAACTTACATATAGCATTATATTGTGTGGTTAGTCATTTTTAAGTGGAGTGCTAAATTCATTGTCTTTGGAATATCCTAGTCAATGTTCAGAAGAAGCCCAAAGCAGACTTGAGAAGCAGTGCATCTGTGAGAGAGGGTGTGGAACTGAGCAGGAGAGAGAGATGTTACTCTGTATGCTCTAGGCTATTCAGGCTGATTCAGATCTTCAAATAGGGTTTGATTATGGAGGTTGGTACAAAAATCTGGTGGATACATGGCAAGAATCTGCTTGAAAGATCACAATTCTGCCCCTCTGTCCCAAAGAGAATGTCCCTGAAGGACAGTATCCAGTGATTGGAGCATAAGGGGCCTCTCCGCCAACCTAAAATAGTCAATAGGCTGGCCATCCTCCCTAGGGATTATTTCACTGTGACACAGAACAAATAGTTAGTGGCAGCAAAACCATGTAGAATCCCAACATTTTTATAATATCTAATATTTGTCCAGATTTTGATATCACAAGTATCATAAACTAATCTCGTGGCTGTTTCTTTGCCACCATAGAAATGGATGAGAGACCCATGAGAGTCTCTCCTCACCAATTTCTCAGTCTTCCCAACAACACTGAAATAGCTTTCTACCATTGTGACTGTGTAATAAACACACATTGTTATGTATCTGTAAGACAACATAGTTTTGTTCTACCTCAATTTTTATTTTGACTGCTGTATCAGATAACAGCACAGTTAACTACTTTTCTTGTTCTGTGTGGCTTCATCAACATACATAAATGAAAAGGATTCATAACTTAATCAGGAATCTCTGCCCATAATAGCCAGTCAGGGAATGCCATAAGCAGGACAAAATTTAACCGGACTTCCTACTCATGTATTCAGAATTACAAGAATTTGTGGAGATGAAATCATTATGACTAGGGGCTGCTCTTGTTTTTCTTCTCTGTATTTTCCATTATGTAAACTGATCTGACATCATATTGCAAAATCCTGTTTCTTTGACAGCATTCTGTAAGTTCTTAAATCTTAAAGTAATTAGCTGCATGATGGTAACAAATCTGAAAAATGAAAGAAAATATAGACAACACCTTTCAGAAAATCTTAGAAATAAAATTTGAATTGAAATCACATACATTTTCCTTAGGAACAACGCCAGAAAATATAAACAAAACGTAAGACTTATAGTAGCCTACTTGTTGACACTGGCAACAGTAAGAATGTTGGAAAAGTGACAGTTGCCAACAATATAAGGAGATTAAAAATGTGAATCCTGGACAAACACATATCAATAAAATATAGAAAAAACGAACACCAGGATAAAAATAAAACAAGCCTGTTTAATACAAACAAGTTTGTAAGTAAAAGAGTTACCAAGCTTTCATCGGCCCAACTGCTGACATCATCAGGGTTGGAATGCTAGGTGATTAGGAAGCTGGCCTATATAGCTACCTGTCTCTGCGCCCGGCTTCTCGAGGCCCTGAGCACCCACGACGCTCACAAGTGGGGCTGCACACTCACACGCACCAGCCAGCCATTCATGTAGCCCAGTTGTGAATAGGCTGCGGAGCAGTAGTGGGCCACGTCCCACAGGTTGGGGACCCCTGGCTTAAAGAATGTAGAATGGCTATATGCTTGTCATAAAGATTTTTCAACACCAACAATGAAATACAATTGAACTTATTTTCATTCCTTTTTCACAATATGCTCCTTACCTGGAGACTCTGTGTGTTCTTGGATTCATACTCAAGCATATTTGAAGATGTGAAGCATCTGTAAATACAATTTAACAAACTACATTGAAGCAGTTACTTAGAACTGTGCAGTTTAATTCATTATTAATTGCTTAAAGCTGAGTTCTATAAAATTGCAAAAGTTTTTGAGATAATTTATTTTCTATAATGGTGATTTGTCATGTTTTATCACACATATTTTGGTGTCACTCTGTTACACATTATCTGTAAGTCTGAACATGAATACACGTTTTAAAAAAAAGTCCAGGTTCGAAAGGCTTATATAATGGATTTTATTTTTCTTTCTCCTTTTCTACCTAGTCAAATTATCCTTCTACTAAGAACTCCAAATTATGTAACAGACTAATTTTAAAGTTGAAATTGGCTTTCTCAAGAATGTACACAAACACAAAGATCTTTAATTTGCTGAGCACCATTATGTCTAATGCAAGCTGGCTACTTTTCTTTAATATTAACAAGAGTCAAAAGTGGCTAGAAAAGCAAAATAATACCAAATAATAATACAAAACCCAACCAAATGAATCCCTTTTTATAGTTGTGTAATATTAATGTGTAATGTTTTTCTTAAAATTAAAAAAATTACACTAATTATATTCTGAACTACAATATTTAAATTGTTCTCAGAAAATATATAGATTAAAAACAATAAACTCCAATAAGTGTAAGCAATACATGAGATTTCAGGTCAACATCTCTTTCTGTGATTATTATGACAATATTCTAAATAGGTTATCAGATTCAGGGAATTTTAAAAAGCAACTCTTCAGTTAAGTGAGTAAGGATGTTTGAAGAAAAACTGATAGAAGTGCCTTGGTGCCTTTTAGGCATTGTAGACACAAATATATACAAGAAATAATGAGAGAAGGAACATTTAGTTACTATAATTCAAGAAATGTTGCTTGGATACCTTTAAGTATTATTTCTAATGGGTTTTACATAGGCCAAGAATGTCCTATCAAGAGTTCCATTTAACACGATTCTAAATCCATTAAAACTAAAATTTCTATACTATGGAACTTTAGCATAAGAACTCAATAAAATAACCATAGTATGCCTCATGCATTGTCTTAATTAAATCTAGAGTTTCTCCTTTGCTTATTAACTATAACTCCCATATATACACAAGTTCTTGCTTTCTATATATTTCATATATAGTTCTCTATACTGTGAACCTTGAAAGCTTTACATCCAAAATGTACTTTCTCCATTGTTTTCCATAACCAAATTACTTTGAGTGCAGCAAAGTATTTGCAAATTATTTACCTTTCCAGATATAAATGTCCTTGACTTGTTATATGGATTGTGACTGTTCAATTAAACTTAGTAACTAGCCATACACTACGTGCAGTGTCACTTCGCAAGATTTGAGTTTTCTAGAGCCTTTCAGTACATTGAAGCTAGAGCTTGCTGCCATCATCAAAATGATGAGACCCGGTCCCAAAGGCCCAGATGATCTTTCCTGGAAACTTCATGAAGACACTTCAAAATACATGACAGATTTTCCTTAAGTTCTAGACAGAGCACTACGTCCTCAGCAAGATATTGGTGATGGTTTGTTCCTTGATCTTTACTGTTTGGCTTCCAAACGTTTTGGCACCAGGCTAGGTAACATCCTCAGCAGTGCTTCTGTTGAAGCATTTTGTTTCAGTTCTCCTTTGCCACCCCTGCTACAAATATTCTCCATAAACTCAGCAAGCTCTCCTGTGAAAGTTTCATTTAATTTTCACTCAACTCATAATAAAAGAGTGTCTTCAAACCTTATGTTGGCTAGGGGTCATGAAGAAAACACAGATAGAGTCACTTGCAAGACTTTATTGCAAGTCTTTCAGTACATGTGGTTTTCCTTTGATAATTCATGTCAGAATGCAGTTCTTCAGTTCGTTTTGAAAATGATGTCTATCCTTCTTAAAAATAACATTAATCCAATCCAATAAAATGTTGCAGTACAATTATGCAATGGACTACATTTGTCTGTGATAGGATCTGAAATTCTTCCAGTACACATCTTTCTTTCTCCCTTTAATTTGGATAGATATGGAGATATCTTCTACTTACAGCAACCTTAGAACAATACATTTTTTTTAAAAAAAGCATCATTATTATAAAACCATCTTCCATCTCATGATGAAGGAAAAAAACAAGACACACAGAAACACACATATAAATAAACATGGCTTCTGGTATGAGTTGGTCTAAATGAAGAATCTGAATGTTTTCCACTACTTACTAATCAAACTGAATCTTCATTCCCCTTGATGAAGACAATCTCATGCACCCAGTTAAATGATACACTGTTCTTATGTAGCTGTGTTTTGATTAGGCACAGTTCCATTTAATTAGCAGTTTGTTTGTTTGATCAATTAGAAAATGAACCCTAAAGTCACCTACTTTCTTAGATCTGCTTTGAACAAGGATTTTAATCTTAGTGATAGCTCTTAAAGAAATGAAGAGGAAAGAATATAATTAAACCATTAATGGATGAGGGGAGGGGGAGTACTAGCTAGGTATGAAATAGGGGAAGCAAAGTAGACTTACAACCTAAATATATAGACTTCTAAATAAAGCAGAGGTCCAAATGGCTCATGAGGTTTGAGCCTCTAAACTAAACCTCTACTATTAGTCTTCCAGTAACTATTTTTTAAAATTGCAAATAATTGATTGTTTCCTTTTAATGAAATCACTGGTGAAACTCCCATTGACTTCATCATTGGAGCAGAGTTAGTTGTTAGTCAAAAACATTATGCAAACTTTATTCTTGGCTCCAAATATTTTCACTTTCTCTGTCTTTCTCCGTTTGTCTCTCTGTCTCTCTCTCTCTCTTTCTGTGTGGGGTATTTTTTAAGTTAGGCATTGAGATAAAATAATTTTGTGCTTTTTTATTTAAAAAATAAAATAAAATCAAGAGAAGCAGTGTGTGATTCCAATTAGCTTCAGTATGAAATGTGTGCTAATGAAGCACTGAAAAAGAAAAGGGAAAAACTATAAACTTTTCTAAATCAAGCAGTTTGTATCTTTAATTTAGTCCAATGTGCACAAGGCTTCATTCAGGAAAGGCACGAAAATTGTTCCTAGGCACTTGGAGCAAATATCTCTTTTGAGTGTAAAAAAACTGTGTACTTAGTTGTCATGCTTAAGTTTTTTACCACTTGCATTCTATATTTACTTAATTCAACGCATTGTCTGGATCAGGTTCTGGTTTGCTAAAGCTTTTGGATACTCATACTGTGAAAAAGAAAGCCCGTGATGAAGACAGTAGTTCTTGATGGCAATTTTCCACTTTATTATTATTATTATTATTTATTCGATTTCTATGCCGCCCTATTCCGGAGAACTCAGGGCGGCTCACAACACAGTAGAAATCAACATATATATATTGTGAAATATATATAGAACTTGCGCGTTCCATTCGAAAGTCAAAAACTCGTGGGAGTGAATCTCGTACCTCGAACAAGATCACTCCCTACTCATTAAGATGCATGTGGCTTGTTAAGTGAATATGAGGTATCTCAGGGTGGGGGAGGCCATGGAGGGCCTAGTTTTGGAACACTAATATGCATATACATAGATACATACATACATACATACATACATACATACATACATACATACATACAATTTTGTACCCTTTTGAATATTTGAAGGATCTGATTTTTGCTACTAAAGTTTGTCGAAGCTTCATGTGGGCCCTACAGGAGTTTACATGAATAAATAACACAGATGTGTTGTTTATTTCATAGGTATCCACATGCCAGCATGGAAAAACAATCTAGTTCATTCAATTCAATTAATGAAAAACAAAGGTCATATTCATTAGAGTTGATTTGGGCTGGTCCTGACAGATGTCTCTTTATAAATATCTCAGTCTTCATTACAGGAAAGATCTCAGCTTTCAGGTTCTAGAGAATATGATGTCCCATTCATAACTTTTGCTGGTTGAAAATTCATCCCAAATCTTACATTTTGCTTTCACTTTCTTGCATTGTGGATAACATTCAATGGGAAAGAGAGACAGAGCTTTAAATAATCCTAAATATTCATAGAAATTCACCTCTTCAGAACATTTGTCTGGTACCTTTGCTTCATTTTTCTCAACCTTTTGAACATCCAGGGAGATTTTATTATCTGAGAATAACTTATTGATGTTACTTTTTAAAATGTATGCTTATATAGTCTTGTTACATTTTTTGTTTTCTTTTCAGAAGTTTTTTTATTTGTCTCCTATGAAACAGCAAGAAACAATCTATCAAATTTTAATATATAAATCCATCGAACAAGTAAATGTTTGCCCCCAAAAATATACAAATGAGTAGTGAATACTATGCAATTTCATTTTCAAAGCAATGTACAGATAATACAGTTTCCATTAAAGTGCAGTGAAATTGTACAATGCTGCATAGGATTTTAATCTAAGAATTATGTGTATTTTCTTTCAAAGCATCATTGAAGAGTTTATACCCGTTTGCCATCTTCTTTGAGTTATGGAGTTATTACTATGGCACATGTAACAGGAATGTTGAAAGAATATATCAGCTATTTTAAAGCTACACAAAAATCTTGTTGCAAAATTGAGAATGATCCATTTTAGAAGCAGAAGAAAATCATTTGTACTCGAACATTCCTTGCTGAGATGTATTCACACTCTTTTTATAGGATGCATGTACAATATATCTGGAAACACACTTTTTTTCTCTCCCCAACTTATTGCGGCCTTGACACTCTGATACAACCAATCTTTTTTTTAAAAGTCCAGTGTAATATTGCCTGCTGTTTGCCTGTAGTGTTGGACATTTTATTAAGCTGGTATTTTTATTTCCCCAGAAAGTGATATTGGCAGCTTCTAGAATTCCCTTCCCACAGGCTATCTGCAAATAATGCTCTTTGCTGTGCCTGAAACTATGTCTTGAATAAATGCTTCTTTATGCACCGGTGGGAAGGAATTCCTGTTACCAAGCTGAGACAGGAGAAGCACTCAGATCAGAGTCAAAATTAGAACCATGAAAGGAAACACCATTTCGACTTTGAAACATTGGGGCCTCCGGATAACCATTTTGAGTATTTTGATCATGCCAAAAACATGTTGGCTAGGAGAGTGTAAATTAGAAATGAACAAAGAAATGGATATGTTTCTAGAATTTTGTCTCAAGGTCAGTACTGTTTTATTCCAAGTGTGAATCAAATTTTGTGGGGTTTTTTTAAGACATGAGGTTTCTAAGTCTGACTACTCTGACTTTCTGTTCTGTTGTCAGGGGTCACCTCAAGGTTTCTAAGAAAAACTGGTTACATACAACCAAAGGTAATTGTCTAGAAGTGTTTAGATGGGATGGGATGGGATGATGTTGATGGCAGAGGTATCCAGCGGAGTGGAAAGTAAAAAAAAATCAAGTTGGTAGTCACAGCCACATGATTGAAACCTCAACCTTTTTCTCAACACACCTAAGAAGAAGTGGGACTATAACTATCATAGCCACCATCTTGATTTTTTTTGATCCTCCCATTTGGAAAATCTTGTGTGAGAGTGGGGTGTGCAGATAAAAGCAGTCATGGCCAGACAAAAAATGAAGACATCAGTTACTGCCTTTTAAAATATTGTTTCGGGATAGTTAGATTTCATGAGGGTAGATTGCATGTGTGTGGCAAAAGGAGTACTAGTCTACCTTGGATTTTGTTGTACTGTTCGGATACCTATGGGACCGTCTTCTGCCACATACTTCCCTTTGACCGGTGAGAGCGCACAGGGTCGGCCTCCTCCGGGTCCCGTTAGCGAAACAATGCCGTCTGGCGGGTCCTAGGGGGAGGGCCTTCTCTGTTGTGGCGCCCACCCTCTGGAACCAACTGCCTCCTGAAGTCCGTGCTTCCCCCACTCTCCCGGCCTTCCGGAGGAATCTTAAGACCTATCTTTGCCGGCAGGCCTGGGGTTGACTGTGGAATGTTGAGTGAATGATGAATGCGTCTGGGGTTGTACTTTTTAATGATTTTTAGATTTGGACTTAGTTTTGAAGTACTGTTTTGTTTATGTTGTAAGCCGCTCCGAGTCTTTGGAGAGGAGCGGCATATAAGTCCGAAAAATTAAATTAAATTAAATTTTATATGTTTTCTATTTGGTCCTGTTAATGTTGAATTTCAGGCTACATGTAAAAAAATGCAAAACCTCTCATTTATGAATATTCGTTGGGCTTTAATATGTTTTTGCAAATCCTTGTGTTTTGATATTTTTTTGATATTCTTGTGTTCTGTGCTTGTGTCTTGATGTCACACCAGCCTATTTTTCCCCTGACAGTAGACACTTCTGTATGCAAGCCAAGCCATCAGCAAAGAGCAACATAGCTGTTTTGCTGCATTGTACCTAGTAGACAAGCTGCAACACCAACACAGAGATATCAAATCTGTTGCTTTAATCTTGCTAAGTAAGTGAGGTGTCAGTGGCTACAGAAAAATTGGCCAAGGAGGTTATATTTATTTTTATTTAATTTATAGCACTGGAAAAACATCACGAGAATAGGAGAAAGTACAATTTGTGTCTGCCTGCTTGCTAGCCTGGCTTTTTTTATATTTTCAAGCCAGAGCTTGTTTCTCTTCAGGTCAGGGTATGTTCTAATTAAAATAAATGTTTAAAAGATTAGCTAGTTTCTTTGAGTCTTAATCTGTTGAATGAACAGTGCAGAAGGGTTATTTAAAGGATTTTAGAAGACCTCTGTTTGTTTTCTTTTGAAAAGAGAAGATTTCTGATCATAGGCTCTAATCAAAGAGTAGACAATTTCTTCACCAGTTAAGAACTGTTATGTGTTCCATTGTAGCTTATGCTGATTTATTTTAATGTTTTTAAGAATGCTTTTAAATAATTCCATTAGACGTGATTTCTACAATTGGGGTAATGAGTAACACTATATGGCCAGCAAACGTTTTGAGTGTGGTTTCAACTCATTTTGAGTAATTAATTAGATTATATAAAAGCTGGGATAATTATTACTATTATTGATACGATACACAGTCATCGAGATGTTCAAACTGGATTTAGCATTTTTATCCACCTATTATTCAGTGTTTTCCAAGGACCTGGGATAGGCAAATGTGTACGTTTGATGATGTTAAAGGTTTTGCCATAGGATGTAAGCTATTCCAAGTAAAGCTGCTTTTTGCAATTGATTGATGGCTATTTGTCAATGCTGATGGTGTTCGGGTCTGTAATCTGTGCTGGGTCTGTAATCTGTGCTCTTCAGGCAGTCCAGTTCAGCCCCTCTACTCTAGTAAGCCTCCATGCTATCAGCCCCCTCTACCACAAAGATCCTGCAGGAGAAGGGCAGTGTGGACAACTGTGGGATCTGGTAGGGTGAGAGCTGTGAACCATAAACACAAAGCTTTCGCTATGTCCCTGCACAACAGTTACAGTGCCCTTGCTGACCTTAATAGGGACATTAAGGAGACAGGTAAAGGTATTTGTGAAGATATCTCAAATAAGCAGGGGATTGTGGTCCAAGATGAAGAACTAGATTTCGACAGGGAGAAGTGTGAATCAGGTATTACACATCAGTCATGCAAGAACAGAGAGGCACCCAACAAGAGAAGCTATCTTCTGGTAGGTGATTCAATTATAAGGAATGTAAATTTAGGAAAGGACACAGAGGCTTCGAAAGAGGTCAGATGTCTTCCAGGTGCTACTGCCAGTAGGGACAAGAAGCATATTTCTAAAATAATCAAGAATGGCAGCAAGGACGGTGATGTGGAGGCTATTGTACATCTCGGCACTAACGATCTGTCCCAAAAAGATGTACTCTCTGTGCAGAACGATTTCCAGAGCTTGGGGAAGGAACTTAGCAGAATAGGCTGTAGGCTTACTTTCTCAGAGGTTTTACCAGTGTATAAAGAGCAAAATAGAAAAGGCCAGTGCATAGCACAATTCAGTATGTGGCTAAAGGAGTGGTGCAAAGGGGAAGGCTTTGGATATATTAGTCACGATGTCTGTAGCTGGTCCAATGAAAAGATGTACAAAAGAGATGGTTTGCATCCATCAAAAAAAGGGACTGAGTTACTCGGCTATAAATTCACAGATTTTTCTGGAGGAAAATTTAAACTAAACAGTGGGGACAGTGAGTTAATTGATACAGAACAACCCTGTCCCCAGCAATCTAAAAATTATAGGGCTATCAAGCAAAATGAAGCCTCTAATAGCGAGTGCCACACAAAGTGCACTAACCAAATAGGTGGTAAGACAATAGGGGACCACACAGGTTATGTAGAAAGTAAACACAGGGCCAGTCACAAAGGACTCAAATGTCTATACACCAATGCACAGAGTATGAACAGCAAACAGGGTGAACTAGAAATTCAGGTTAATGAGGGCAGATATGATATTGTTGCCATTACGGAAACATGGTGGGATAAAACCCACACATGGAACACACACCTAGAGGGATTTAAATTATTTAAAAGAAACAGACCAAATAAAAGAGGAGGCGGAGTTGCTCTCTATATAAGAAATAACTACATCTCTACAGAAATAGAGCACAACAATGATAAAAACTGGCTTGAATGCATTTGGGTCAATATAAAAGGGGGGGGGGAATGACATTGCCATAGGTGTATACTACAAACCACCCAACCAAACAGAGGAAATAGATGAACTTTTTGCTAGTCAGCTAACTAAGGTATGTAGGAAGCACATCACAATAGTAATGGGGGACTTTAACTACCCTGACATCAACTGAGAGACAAACTGTGCACCAAGTGGAAGATCAAACAGATTCTCCACAAACCTAGCAGACAACTTTGTCTCCCAAAAAGTAGAGAAGGGAACTAGGGGATTAGCCATTTTGGATCTAATTCTCACTAACAGAGATGAAATGATAGAAGGTGTTGAAGCCATAGGAACCCTGGGAGGAAGTGACCGTGCAATATTAGAATTCAACATTATGGAAGCACAAGCAATAGAACACAGTCAGACTAGAGTCTTGGACTTCAAGACTTCAAGCAAGGTTCTACATTTAGGCAAAAAAAACCCCAAATGCACAAGTACAGCATAGATGGCACCTTGCTCAATAGTAGTAACTGTGAGAGGGACCTCGGAGTCCTAGTAGACAATCATCTAAATATGAGCCAGCAGTGTGCTGCAGCTGCCAAAAAGGCCAACACAGTGCTAGGCTGCATTAACAGAGGGATAGAATCAAGATCACGTGAGGTGTTAATACCACTTTACAATGCCTTGGTAAGGCCACACTTGGAATACTGCATCCAGTTTTGGTCACCATGATGTAAAAAAGATGTTGAGACTCTAGAAAGAGTACAGAGAAGAGCAACAAAGATGATTAGGGGACTGGAGGCTAAGGAACGGCTGCTGGAATTGAGTATGTCTAGTTTAATGAAGAGAAGGATGAGGGGGGACATGATAGCAGTGTTTCAATATTTCAGGGGCTGCCACAAAGAAGAGGGAGTCAAGCTATTTTCCAAAGTGCCTGAAGGCAGGATAAGAAGCAACGGGTGGAAACTAATCAAGGAGAGAAGCAACCTAGAACTAAGGAGAAACTTCCTGACAGTGAGAACAATTGACCAGTGCAACAACCTGCCTTCAGAAGCGGTGAATGCTCCAACAATGGAAGTTTTTAAGAAGAGAATGGACAGCCATTTGTCCGAAATGGTATAGGGTTTCCTGCCTGAGCAGGGGGTTGGACTAGATGACCTCCAAGGTCCCTTCCAACTTTACTATTATTATTATTAAGACGTGCTCTAAGTTGCTTTTGAATTGCACTCAAGGTATCTGTTACTATTGGTACTATCTTTGCTTTCTTTTGAAGCAGTCATTCAATTTCTATTTGAAGGTCTTGCATTTTGTTCAATTTTCTTTATTCTACTTTCTTCAGGTATTAAAATATTTAAGCACTAAGAATGGGCTTATTTTATTCTAACCTAATAACAAATGTTTCCTAATTTCTGTGCATCCTTACTGTATACCTTAACTGGGCAGGGCCACATTTGAGAATATCTTTGGATAATCCTTAATCTTATTGGATGTACAACAGGCTTTAAGGGATGAGTGCAAATAAGTATTATAAATAGGGTTTGTTTTTTTCAAAACAATGTCTCATTTTCCACCCCAGTGTATAACTTGCAATTTAATCTTTACATGATATTAACTGTTTGGCAGCATAAATGTTAAAATTATATGGCATTACTGCAGATAAAATGCATTACCACTGTTACTTACGTAACTAATGTAGTAGACAGGATTTTGAGATGCACCTTTGCTGGGCTGGTCTTTTCAAAACTACAATAAAACTGACTGATTGACAGAAAAAAAATATCAAAATTCACCTCCTTATCTTATATATCTTCAGTGCACAGCATGTTCACTCATTTTAGCATTTGTCAGGGGCCATCTCAAGGTTTCTAAGAAAAACTGATTATATACAACCAAACAAACTCTACAAAACCATTATACACTAATGAAATCCTTTTATCAAACAGATAGATGGGAAACTTCTGGACAGCTCTAGAAACCTTGAATAAAAAGAAAGAAATGAAGCTGAAATGTTATATTCATGGAGAGGCCAAGATATTTGCTCTTATATTTTTTTTCATTGCCTACTTAGTTTCAATGCCCTACACTGAAATCTCTGGTGGCCATATATTTTTTTAAAGCAGCTTTGGAAAGCTTACCATTCTCATTTGTTTCTGAGAAATAAATAAATATTCAAGCAAACAAACAAACAAGCTTACATCTCCCGATTATTCCAGCAGAGTTGCAAAATCAGGAAAACAACTTAAAACTGTTCCTATCAGAATGTTAAAAATCTTTGCCAGCATAATGAGGGGATTTACATAATCAGGCACCTCTACATGCTTTTAGGATTATAGAATGCTCAATATTCATGGTTGCTTTGAATGAATTTCACATATATTGAATTTTCAAGAACCTGTTCCTTCTTTCTGTATGCATTTTCTCTTATTTCTATTAACTTTATTGTGAAATAAAATAACAACATAGACAGGAATTCTGATAATTCAGTAAATCTTCTCCAGGTCCTTTGTAAATACTGTATAACTAATATATAAAATCTTTATTCTGTCTGTCTTTCTATTTAGCTATCTTATAATGCCTGTGCTATATTATCTATATAAATATAACCAAAATATAATGCCCTTTGATATTATCTCCACCTAATAATGTCTGTATTACGCTATCTATATAAGTTCAGCTCATTTATTTTTTAGTAACAACCAATATACGGTAATTAGCAACCTGTTTTAGAAGCATCAGAAGTAAGAACAGAAGTAGATTGGATTTAGAGTGAGGGGGAGGAATCATGTAATTTTAGAGGTTAGAGTAAATATCTTTATGTTGTTTAGGGATGGAATAAGAAATGCTTTGCATCTTCATGCAAACATATACATTTTTAGAGTGCTAAATTATTTAAAATTTGTATCTTTCCAAATATTGTAACATAATTTCAGATAAAAAAGTCATATAGAAAACAATACATTAAGGCACAAAGATCAAAATTGTCATCAGGGTGAGAAATTGTGATAGAGCAACCACCTCCCCCAAAATATCCAAAACAAAACAAAAAACTAACAATCTAAATCCCCAAAAACCCACCACAAAAAACCCCAAGGACACAGAAACAAAACCCAAATTGAGAAATTCTTCCATGTATATGCTCGTGTATAAGCCTTCAGAGTGTATTATTTTAAAATTTCAATGCAACATTTTCTTCGGATGTGCAGCTTACCAATCAGAAAACAGTCACAAGGCTTATTTTTATAATTCCTCAATAAATGAAGTAAATATAATTATGTCTATTATGATAGCACACCAGTCTATTGTCAAAATGAGAAGTGGAAAACTGGCAAAAAAAGAAAAGAGTAGCTTCTATCCTATTAGATTTCACTGGTGGGAGAAAAGGCACAAGATTTGGAAGCTTTAATTACTATAAAAAAAGGCTTGCACATGGTCGTTATTTGTTTGAATGATTGCTTATCTGTTTTCAGTTCAGCTTACCATGAAAAGGTAATGCAGATAATCCTTGACTTATGACTTAGCAACCATTTTCAGTTACAACAGATCCACCCCCAAAGCTACTTACAGCCTCTGCAATGTCCTGTGGTTGTTTTGCCTCACAACTGACTGCAGGGGTGCTGCAGTAGCTCCACAATCTATCCCACCAGGCCTTTGGCTTGTTTCAAACCAGCCACTCAGCTACCCAAGCTTTCCACAAAATATACTGCTGCATGGGGCACTGTTGCAGCTCGTAGGCCCTGGTCCACACCCCACTAAGCCATCCAAGGGTTTTGTGGGACAAATCCCACAAACTCCATACAAAAATTTGACTCCTTAAAAAAGCAATGCCCCTACAGGCTAGTGACAATAGTACCTGCTTGCAGAACAACACAAGGTTTCCATGAGGTAGCCTCTGTAGGAAAACTGAGCCTCCTATTGCATTGTATTGATCAGGCCTCTCTACAAAAAAAAAAAAAAAAAAAAGTTGGGTACTGCTATGCTCAAGTACTGGGGAGTACTTGTGGTGAGTACTTGAGTGCTGCAAGTCCCAACCTATAACAGGACCTCACCCGCTGGTAACTTCTGGGTAGAGATAGATAGATATAGTGATGGGATTCAAATATGTGAACAACCGGTTCAAAAAATTCGCTACCGGTTCTGCCGAAGTGGTACGAACTGGCTGAATCCCACGATTGGATGGATGGATGGATGGATGGATGGATGGATGGATGGATGGCAGACAGACACATGACAGATAACAGATACAGACAATTTTGTTATTCTGTGTGTGAGAATGATCGTATATACACATATGACACAATGTACTTGGAATCATACCCTGAATTTGGGCATAAATAATTGATAATTGATCGGCTTGCAGGACAGCCTTGCAACCTTGCAACTTACGAGTACCTTGCAAATTAAGAACCCTCAGGATTGCTGCAGCAGTTTTGAGGATAATGGAACAGTTTTGTTTTTTAATGCTCAGCATCTACCGTTCTTTTTTTTATATTGGCTTCTGTTAGACTATGTCAGCTGGAAAAAGACTGCAAAACACAGAAGCATCATAAATAACTAGTGTAACCGCTTCAGGGTCTATGTTAGGAATATTGCTTCATTTCTCATAAGAATAACAGATCTTGTTACAATAGAAAGAAAACACAGAAGTGTTCAGTAAGAGTAAAGAGACGAAGAATGGACGTAGTATTTCTGACAACTATAATTTTGCCTTCTAAGTAGAGTTCTCTATACTAATGCTTCATAGGAAAACAGTGATAAAAAAACATCTGTTTAACTTTGCTGTTTAATACATGTTCACTAATGCATCAGCAAAATCCTTATTCATTTAATGCAGAATCATGTTTCTTCTTCCCCAGGGGGCTAAGAGTAAGATGTTAAATATTAAGATGGCTTTGAAATGAAAACATTGTCTACTAACTCAAAATTCATCCCGAACTTAATCTTACTCAATCTGAACTTGCAGCTGTATCAAGATTGGCTAAGATTATTTCTGTTTAAAACAGAAAAAAACAAATGTCTGTTAAATACTCTGTTCCATAAGTTTTCATGTCATGTAGCAAGCAAACACAGGTTGTGTATAACCTTTCATAGTAAATGGCAATGAATTCTCATGTTGTGAATGTAGGTAAAGGTTTGCTGTTGGTTTTTGTTTTTGTTTTTTTGCAACTGAAAAATATCCCTATCAGAAACTGAATGAAAGAGCATATTGTACAAATAAATGACTTCCTTTACCAATCAGGGATCTGCAGAACCTTCTGCACTCTTGTTTAAATGAAAGCAATTTCACTGCATAATAAAATTCATGCAGCTTCAAACAATCTTTATATAAATATCATGCATAGGAGCAATCTTGTGCGTGAAAAAAAGGAAGACTGTGAATTAGCCTTATGACTTCTGCTTATTTTGCTCCTCGGTTATATTGTCATAACAATCCTGTGATTAGCAAAATGTGTGTATCTCTGATATTTCCTAAATAGTAATGTTTCCATGCCAAAGTCTAAGCTTTTTATAAATGATACAGATAGGTGTCTCCATTATGAATGACCTCAGCCTAAAACACATTTTTTCCTTGCTTGCTTGATCTACCAGTTTATTATTTTCATTATTTCTCGCATCACAGAAATATCCTTTGACACACAGGAGAAAGTAATAGTTTGTGACTGTTCTTTTAATGTCCTTTCATCACCACTGAGTGTAGTTTTATTGTCCTTGCTGTAAAAAGAAATGGATCACGCAAAGTATGGATTGGTAGATAGCCAGCTTTCCTTCCTTCCATCCTGCCGAGTGGGGATTCCCAGCCTTTTGAACACGTATGCCTCCCAACTGATCTGTTATCATCTCATTATCTTCAGTACATACCATAAATCCCTGAGTCAGTCGTATCATTACACACAATACAATTTGTATTGCAGCAACTGGTAACAACACTGTACGTTGCATAGGAGGCTAAATTTTCTTGCATTGGATCAGTCCAGTGTACTATTAAGTCTTACTGCATATATTGTCTTTGGCCGTAGCCAAACATTGTTGGTTTGAACGAATAAATACAATACATAGCTTATATGCAATGTTTAGGGAACTGCTTCTAACACCATTAATAAACAGCTTCTAGTAAAATTCGAATTATACACAGCATAAATGACTGGATGAGATCTGACAGTGTCTATGGAGATTCTCAGTCATCCAGATCATGGTTGGCTTTTTTCAAAAGGCAACTGGACTTCCTTTGTTTTTCCTTGAAGACATTTTGCTTCTCATCAAAGAAGCTTCTTCAGTTCTGACAGAAGCATATTGCTGAGTGTTAGGAATATGACATGTGTTGTATGCATATTTTCCAAGTACATATTGGTGTTTAATCTGCAAACAGCAGTCTCTTTTGTTGTTTAAAAATCTTTGAAATCAACAATTCTTTTTTCTCTCTCCAATCTTACTATCTCTGATTGAAGAGTCCTCCTTAAATGAGAAGGACCTCCAATCAAGTAATTATCACAGATAGTCTCAGCCATAGCAACATTTATGAGGCATCCAAATCTTATACAACTGACTCTGGCACTTCGAACCAGAATCTTGTTTATCCAGAGCATAGGAGATCACTACCTCCATGTCAAAAGGAAGTAACTAGAGGAATGTTGTTACAAAAGGAAGCATCTAACCCAGGCCACTTTCTTGAAAGCTTTGGACCGAAGCTGGAAATTTGGATTAATCAGTGACAGTTGTACTCAAGCAGAAGATGAAGACTTCATCTAGTCAAGTTGCCACTTAGATGCAGTCAGATGTTAGAATCACTCTTAGAACAATCCAATCTTCTATTTTGTTTTAATCTATCACGTAGATTGTTATGGAGTTTTCTTGTACCTGGAGATTTAATCTCTTTGAAGTAAATAGATGTTCTTGGATCAGTCTTACCTCTTCATCCTTCTCTTGGCTCAATACCTCTCCTCTTACCTAAGCTACAGTGGGAGATGAATAGTCAACCATTCACAATAATTTGTATGCTATCTACTCATCAGCCTTAAGGCCAAAACATACTTCAAAAACCCTACCAAAGATAGCTGTTTTTACTCTTCTTTTGAAAGATAGATGAGTGAAAGTAACCTCTCCTGCAGGGAGAGAAAGGAAGAAGCAACGCGAAGGTAATCAAAATGAAAGATACAGTTCCCATGAGGCTTGGAAAAAGTACTTTAGAGTTGGCCAATGTGTTTGGGAAATATCTTCTTAACAGAGAACTCTGTGTGCATTGATCAAATCAAGTACCTTAAGGGACTGCTATTGAGAAGGGCATTTTCCAGGCCTTTGCTTTCTGATTTCTTGAGGTCAGTGGGCACTCGGAGCATGATCTCACGGGTAGATGATGTAAGATAAGCAGATTCCATCTGCTCCAAAGGTAATGAACGTTAACACTATATAAGAATTTACAGGTATTTTATACCAGTGATTTGAATTAGGCCTTGAACCTTGCCAGCAACCAATGCAGTTCCTGAAAGACAGGTGTTATTCTGTTGTATAGGCTGAAGCTGATCAACAAGCCATGTTCTGTGCTAGCTGCAACTTAGAAGTCATTTTCAGGGGCAACTCTATGTGGAACAAATTGTAGTAATCTAATCAGGGTTTGACACGGATGCAAGATAAAGTCTTTAATGTTTCCTAGTCCAGGAAAGAACACAACCACAGAAGCTTTATTGGCCATGTTCTGTACTTATTGCTTTAACCTTGAGTGCAAGAGAACCCCAGATTTCATATTTGCCCTTTCAGATGAACTGCAGTTCTATCAAAATTAGTAGCTGGAACATCCATAGAATCAGAGGGTTTCTGTATCTTTCAGGGATTCAATCTGAGCCTGTTCTACTTCGTTCACCTCCTCACAGCCACCAGATATTGGGTCAGGATATTGGCCTGTGGTAGATTTATTCATTTATTCATTTCTCCATTTTTTTTAATACAAATGCTTTCTAGGCTCTGATGAAGTTCATCACTTGGCTTTCTAAGCAGGACTAGATACCTTTAATACAGGCCAAATAATAATTCAGAGGAAATTTCATTTACCTATTCGATGACTGTGGTATTGGATAATGAAGGGAGTAGGAGAATAATTGTGCAAGCATCATTCAGCTATAGCTATGTCATTTTATCTGCATTAATGATATTTCTGTACTGCTATAGGCATTATAACCCACTTGAATGGAAAATAGAAAGGAATAAAAAAATCTGGATTCAAATTCACAAGCTAAAATTCATTCACTGATTACATTTCCAACATATATAAATGCAGTCTTTCTCTTGAGGTTTATGTTGCAGGAAGTTTCTGAATATAAAATGAGTACATCTCTAGGATAAGCTTATGAGATCTTCACCAACAGATTACCCAATTTTTGCACCCTTGTGCCTAGATGAACAATTGGATACATTATAATTGGATACTACTTGTAGGTGAATGTGTTTATATTCTTAGTAGATTGGACACAGTGAGCTTCATCTTTTATGGAGCCTTTATGGTAATATTATTATAGATAATTATGCAGGAAAAGGCACTCAAATGCAGCAATTAATGTCCAATTTTCTTTTTAGCAGCCCAAGGCAGATCTGCTATGGTTGTAAACCAGTTTAATAAGTGCTTCAGGAACAAACAAACAAAAGGCCTCAGATTTTTATTTATTTATTTTTTCTTTTATAAGGGGCATCTTAGCAATCTGCAGTTGCCATCACATTATAAAGGAACTAAAATAATAGAAAGATATAGAACCAGGGATAAGCTGAGAAACTGTTTTTAGAAGGATGACATAAGCAGAGCAAGAATTGGATTTAGGGAAGTTTTTCAGTTTCACAATTGCCCCTGAATGTTGTGTCATATTATTTGGAAACTTTTTTAGCATTACAGAATTGAAAAATTATTCTCCACAGATTTTAGAGTCCATGTTTAGGATGAAAATTGCTACCTAAGTTCCCAAACTAGATACATTTCATAAACCTATATTTGAAATAATTTCTCTTCATTTAATTTGTAAACAAATTTAATTTATAATTAAACTCATATATGCCACACAACAGTTTTTTGCCAACAATCTGTTTATTGCCATTTTTTAGCACTCTATAGTCAAATCAGATTTTTTTTCCTCTGGTTCTTATGGCTTCAAACTACAGTATTGATAACTGCAGCCTTTTTATTTCTTTTCTAGAACTTAAAACTTTAGAAGTTCTTTAAAATCAAAAGGCATATGGGAAGGTTTCCTTGGGAAAAGTGCATTCTTATCCTCCTTTATTTATAGTTTAATTATTTGGTGGCCAGGGTGTCTATGTGAATGCCATGGCTTTCATTAGACAATAATTTTCTAAATGATAGCCAGCTTTCTTGGCTTCTTAAGCCTCTGTAAAATCCATGGAAGCTATAATGAGGGAACTCTTCCCATTGGAATTTCCTATATATCAAAAGCTATTGTATACAGTAAGTCACAAGCTTGTCATTTTAATCACCTAATTCTCATTTGATAACTTTTCCAATGTTTATCCTTTTGTTCTAGAGGATAGTTTTTGAAATAAATATCCCCATCCCTGTTAAACTCTGGAACTGGTTGTTACTATTTGTAGTTTATTTAAGAACAGGTTGAAGCGGCATGATGGCTCAGTGTTTAGAGGTTGGGCTTGTTGGCTGGAAAGCCAGCAGCCCAGGTTTGAGACCCAAGCATCCTGAAACAGGGTGAGTTCCTGTCCTCACCTCAGCTTCTGCCAACCTAGCAGTTTGAAAACATGCAAATGTGAGTAGATAAATAGGTATCACTTCAGTGAGAAGGTAATAGCACTCCATAACATCATGCTGGCCATATGACTGCAGAAATATCTTCAGGCAGCACTGGCTCAGTGGTCTTGACATGGAGATGAGCACTTCCCCCTCTAGTCAGCAACGACTAGCAGAGTAAAATCTGCAGGAGCTCCTTTACCTTTTTTATTTAGTCCGGACAACTCAAATACCACTTTTCAGTTTTTTAGAATGCATTAGCAGATTCTATATATAGTTGTATGATATTCTGTCACTATATTTATAGAGAAATGCTATCTTCTTGTTTAGTTTTCTTAGATTTCATCTCCTACCCTGCTTCAGGTAATGATCTATTCCCTGTTGTAAAATATTCTGCAGAATGGTGGTTGCCGCAATGTTCATAGCACAGAATACAGTTTAATTCTATGCAAGTGTAACATTCTACAGGTTACTGGATACTGAGGCTCAAGTCTGCCTTGAAAAAACTGAGTTTGCCTCAAATCTGCATTATGCAATAGATCACTAGTAAATGTACACAGTTTGCTATATGTGACCAGGCCTTTTCTCATTTGCATACTTCAGATTAAAACCTCTTTGAAAACAAATCCAAAATGTTCAATAACTTTACTTTAGATCAAACTTATTTGTATTGGATTTTCTACTGCTCTAGGGGAAAAAACATGCAATAATCCAGACAGACTTAACTGAAAGCTATATGGGGAGCTGCTGAGTTGCTTTCATCAGGATTAAAGTATTGTCAGTTATAGGCAGCAGCTGCCAGCCATCTACTCGATTAAGGTCAAGCTGAGTTTGTTAACCTGTAGTTAGTACTTTTTAGGGAAGTATTGCCCTATAGAAGAAGGTACCTTAAGAAGAGTTTTCTTTTTAAGCAATCTCTCCACTCTGGGAGGAGGGGAAAAAATAAAAAAAATGGGCCAGAAACTGGATCACACATAGTAACCAATCATACTGGCAAATATATGGCTGAGAGAGAGAAGAGATACACTGCAGAGTTCATAAAGTCAGGCACTGGTTGCAAACTTACTTTTTCATCATTATCATAACTTTGAACATTTACTGCCTGAGGCAGTCAATCAGTGAAGTCTATTTATATTTAACAAAACATATTTGCTTATACTGGCTGGTTATAAGCTTAACTGACAGTATGTTCACATGGTTTGTGTTCTGTTGTGAGCCAAAAGAGAGCTTCACAAGAAGTTCTTATTAAAGAACTCCTCCACCTGGTATCCCCTTGTTGCTAGTGATAGTTGGTGTGTTTGTAGTCCATTTTTTTCAAAAGATTATTTAGCTTGGGACAAGCTGATCTAGACAGTTAATTGAAACGTCTTTATGTAGCCTAGCATCTGCTAGCACAGCATTGAAACACTTTGCTGCCAAACAACAAGTGGAAATGATTACCAATATCCATATAGTAAATATCCCAAATAAATATCCCTAGTCCAGCTGACTAGGAATGGTCTAATATAGCTTTATATATGGCTTAATATCAGGCTTTGAACAGTATTTTGGCAAAACTGAGGTGAGATAAGAATTGGAAAGATATTATTACTTAATTATTTCACAAGATATAAAATTATCTGAAGATTTTTTACTTTTATATATCGCTGTTCTTTTTATGTAATTGCCAGTAAAGAACCATCTCTATTTTGGGAATATTCCAGTGGCATTCTTTTCTTGATCCCTTTGAAAACTATTTCATTTCTATATAACAGTTCTGATGAGGTGGCTATAAAAGTGCATACACAATTGCTGGTATTAAAAAAGGAGAATCTCTTCTGTAATTAAAATCTTAGATAATTACATGATTATTGTGCAGTTACAACAACATTCTCCAAAATAGTTTGCATCAAACCTTAATTTGGTGAAATTAATTATAGTACTTGGTTAACAATTTCCTACAGATCATGGAAGCAGATCAGCCCATCATCATATAAGCAGAGTTGCCTCTGTATAGCTTCAAGAGGTAAAAAAATATTTTATTCTTCAAATAATTTTTCTTACCACATCTAATCCTGGAGCACCAGGGAACTAACAGGACTATAAAAGAGGCAATGTGGTTCCAATCTTCAAAAAGTGGGAAAAATGGATCCAGGAAACTACAGACCAATCAGCTTGACTTCAATACCTGGGAAAATCCTGAAAAAAGTAATCAAGTAGCAGATTTGTACCTAGAAATAAGCAAAGCTAATACTGGAAGCCAACATGGGCTTGTTAAAAACAGATCATGCCAGACAAATCTGATTGCCTTCTTTGACAAAGTGATTAAATTAGTGGATCAGAAAAATGTTCTTGACATAGTTTAAAAAGACATTTAACAAAACCTATTTTTGGTAAGATAGAAAAATGTGGAATAGACAGCATCACCACTTGATAGATTTGAAATTCACTGTCCAATTGGTCTCAATATGTGCTTCTTAATGGGACTACCTCTAAATCAGCGGTTCTCAACCTTTTCCGGGCTGCAACCCCGACCTGCGCTGCGCATACTCCGCGCGACCCTGACCTCTATCGCGCATGGGCAGCGCTGCCCCCTGAGCCGACCGAGGAGAAAAGGGGAAAAAAACGGCGGACTGCGTTGTTTGGCGACCCCCGTGAAATGGTCGTTCGACCCCAAATGGGGTCGCGACCCACAGGTTTAGAACCGCTGCTCTAAATGGAGGAAAGCATGCAATGTGGTATTTTAAGTTCTGTCTTAGGCCCAGTAGTCTTCAATATCTTCATAAATGATTTACATGAGGGAATAGAATGGGAACTCAACAAATTTACAGACAACACCAAGCTGGAGGGAATAGCCAACACTTTAGAAGACACACTCAAAATGAAGGATTTTGACAAACTTGAACAATGGGCCCTATCCAACAATGCTATTGAGTGGTGAGAAAAGTCTTGCACTTAGGATAGAAAAAAAACAAATGCATAGGTATAGAATAAGTGGCACCGGGCTGATCATTAATGACAGTAGAGGGATTTAGGTGTCCTAAATGACCATTTAAGCATGCTACAGCTTCCAAAAAAGCAAAAGCACTCTCAGGGTGCATCAACAGAGGGATAGTATCAATATCATGTGAAGTGATAGTACTGCTTTATATTGCACTGGTAAGACCACATTTGGAATACTGCATCCAGTTCTGATCACCATGATATCAAAAAGATGCTGAGAGACTCTAGATGATAAGGAATCTTGAGGCTAAACAGGATCTAGGTATGTCTAGTCTAATGAAGAGAAGGACTAAGAGTGATATGATGTCTTCCAATAACTTGAGGGGCCGTACAGAGAAGAGGAGGCCAACTTACTCTCCAAATGGCACCTGAAGGCAGGACAAGAAGTAATAGATGGAAAATCTTTAAAGAGAGAGTCAACCTAGAACTAAGGAGAAATTTCCTGACTGTGAGAATAATTAATCAGTGAATGGCTTGCCTCCAGAAGTTGTGGGTGATCTGCCCGTGGAGATTTTCAAGAAGAGTTTAGATAACCATACAGTATGTCCAGAATGGTATAAGGTCTTGTATGTATGATTATATACAGCTCCTAGATTATAGTATATCAGAGGGTTGGACTAGAAGCCCTCCAAAGATTAGTCTATGTTCTAATCTTTTAAGATAATAGACGTGCTGACTCTTATATAGGATTGCAGCAGGGCAGTGTTTATCTTTAATAATCATTCTAAAATCTATTGGTTTTCATTTTGTCCTCAACTTGATCTTCTTAGCATAGTTTGCAACTATAGACACTTTAAATTCATGAATCAAATAGGTGTGAATATAGGGAGGGAGGAAATATGCCACATTAATATTTTGTTACATATTCTTTGTATACAATTTGATTTGAAATTTGAATTCAAAATACATCTTTTTCCACCTGGTTCCTATTGTACCCACTATGACAATATTATGTTTAAGATACCTATGTGTTTGGATTTCTCCTTTGGGCTTTTCGACTTACTACCAGGTCTGTTGCATGCATATGACCTGCTTATAGTGTTTATGTCGCATTCAAGGCAATATATTTAATAGCTGCCATTTGCTGCCAAGTTTCTATCTTTATAGCAGATGCAGGGGTTAAACTGCCATATAACTGGCAAATAAAGTTGTAAGATACAGCCCAAAGATAAAAGCATTCACATTAAAAAAAAAACTTTAATTTTCACATACCTTCTACAATTTCTCAGTCTAGATTTTTAGAAAAGGCTATGAGCTGAAAGTTCAGAGAAAGTTGTGAAGAGCAGATTCCAAAGATGTCCTCAGTTCTTGCTTAAGCCCTTTGCTGACTAAAAACAGGTGCTATTTTTTTATAAAACATTTTTAATGGAAGCGTTTTATACAACTTTTTATCCTAAAGTTTTTGCAAGATTTTATTTGTTCTGCACAGAAATTATTGGTGTCCTTTTTGATTTCTGTAAATGTAAATACCTTCATTCAAGCCAGCTATATTGATTATAAATTCAATATTGCAAAGGAGGTAGTATTGTAAATTCTAGGAAGTTGTTGAATTATTAGAGGATATCTATGTCATCTATCCCCCTTTCCCTCCTGCCTGTCTGTCTGTCTGCCTGCCTGCCTGCCTGCCTGCCTGCCTGCCTGCCTGCCTGCCTGCCTGCCTGCCTGCCTGCCTATCTATCTATCTATCTATCTATCTATCTATCTATCTATCTATCTATCTATCTATCTATCTATCTATCTATCTAGAAACTACTGGTGTGCAGCACTCTTTGGACTTGCAAAAATCAGTACCTCCAGGGCACAGCAGCGCCCAACTTTTTTTTTTTTTTAGAGTTCTGACTAATATGATGCTATATGAGACTCAGCTTTCGTACAAAGGATGTTTCATGGAAATCTTGTGTTGTTCCATTTTTTATGGAGTTTGAGGGCAGAGTCCCACAAAACACTTGGGTGGTTGAGTGGGGAGTGGATCAAGGCCTATAAGCTGTAACAGATTCTGTCTGTCTGTCTGTCTGACTCTATCTATCGATCTATCTATCGATATATCTATCTGAATTGCCTTATGAACAATTTCAAAAAGTGGTATTTTTGTTTTCTTGAAAAAGTTTCATTGAGAAGATACACAGTGCTAAGATATTTAGGGGAACATTCTTGGTTTGAAAGTATTTCAAATTAGATATGGCTGGCATCAAAATATATACGTAGTCAAGAAATATAAAATGAAGGGAAAATTGCCCTCTCCTATTTTATGAAATATTCTAAGAAATATATTATGTTCTATTCTAAGATATAATTTGAAGTCTGGCATACTTACGATCTCTTAATGTAGATTCATTATATCTTATTGCTGATTGCAAGCCCCATGGTATGAAATCTTTGTTGTTCAGATAATGCATTTCTGAAGGAACAAAATTATGGAAACTGCAGAAGTCTGATAAGGATATACATCTTTAAAATAATGTAATGGGTTGTAACAGAAGTGTCCATCCTGAGGCTATTCTTGGAAACTGACAGCACATTTCTACAGTCATAAAATGGTGGATGTTATGATAGCACTTCAGCTTTCCTTATTGTGATTAAGGAACACTTGCTATTATGGAGTTTCTTGTAAAAAAAAAATTAACCTGTACTCCAATGTCTTCCCATTTTAGATTGTTGATTAATTATCTATTTTAGGGGATGGGGGAAACACAAAATAGACATTTTTCTTTTGGGAAGAGTCTTGAAAGTCCATTCCAAAAATCTCTTTCAATAATAAATTGGATGCTTTAAAAAGACAATCAACATTTTAAAGAATCATTTAAACCATCAATTCCCTACTTTGTTGGATTATTTTTACTTTCTTAAGCAGCATAAATATAGGAGCATGTAGCTATATCCACAAACACTGGAGATGTTTAGATGACTGTGTAAATGTAGTCTATACTTTTATTTCACAGGCAAGGACCTGCAGTTGTAAACATTCGGTCCATCTTATTAACTAATGAGGACAAACAGGATCTACACCTGAAACTAATGGTAACAGATGACACAGGAAGTTCTTGGTTAAGAGTTATCTTGTTTAGTAACTGTTTGACGTTACAATAGCACAAAGCAAATGTAGCTTCACAGCCAGATTCTCAAAGGCAAAATCAATAGAGAAGCTGGCCGTAACTGATGTAAATCTGGTGTAGTTGTATGATTTTTCATTGAATGACTGTGTTGTGTAGTGATTGAATTGCCAGTCCCAATTGCAGTCATAAGGTAAGAACTAACTATTTTTTAAGTGATTGGAATATATCTAACTACAGCCTCAAGTCCTAAAATGCCAGTCATGTGACTTTGAGATCTGAAGAGATCTCTTTCCATTCCAACTGAAATATTCCAGGAAATCTCTTAAAATTTCCTGGAATATTTCAGTTGGAATGGAAAGAGATCTCTTTCCATTCCAATTGAAATATTCCAGGAAATCTCTTAAAATTTAACACACAAGTCATTCCCATTACCTGCATTGTTCACCACCAGCAAGGAAGAAGACTCCAACTTTTAACTGCTGAATTCTTCCCAATAGTTCTTCTCCATATCATAAGGAAGGCCTATGGTAGGGTTTCCAGAGGAAGAAATGGTATCTGCGGCGAAGAATGAAGATCCAGTGGATAGACCATCTCTTTGTAACTCCTCGCCAAACAAGCCCTTTACAAATGGTCCATACGAGTTTAAAGTTCTGGGAGAGAAGGGATTATCTGATAAGATCAAGATGGAGTCAAAAGTGGATGTAGAGATGACAGGTTATATTTTCTTTTCAAAAGAAACTTATTAAAGTTTTAAAGACTCTTGTAAAAGGAAGGAATATAAAATTGGTTCATTTGATCAAAGTTGAAATAGATATGTTATTTCTGGTACTTTTATCTTTTTTTCTCACCTGCTACTCTTTCTTTCTATTCTTTTAACTTGTATTAGTTTTTACTATTGTGATTATAATCATTAATAAAATTACTATTTAAAAGGAAAGTATTATAGTTTGCAAATTAATTGGCACTATTCCTTTCTATGACTATAATATTTTCCTAACAGTAAAATGTCCACTTTTATAGGTAGAAGGTAGAAATAGAGCTGGATGGCGGAGATTTTTTGATGGAGCTATTTAATGATAGTGTACTTGTATATAAAATTTTAACATTTGCTTTCTGTTTCCTCCAAAGAGAAACCAAATCATATGTTTCTCGTTAACTAATCCAGGAGTAGACAGCCTTTCAAGAACACCTATTTCTGAATCTTGTGGTTTTTATTTCTAAAGCATTAAGTGATTGGATTGATGTGACCTTAGTTGAGTTGGGCTTGGATTCCTGAGGAGACCAGTTAAGACAACCATACACTTCGCTTTTTTTGGTTATATTTCTTATAAAAAAATGAACTGATGGCAATCCTTCCATTATAGGATTATTTTCTACCAAATTTTTGATGGGACAATTTGTGTGAGTGTGTGGGGGAGAAATAGAGATTTGCTTAAAGGACTTTGGGAAAAGCATATGACCTTTGGGCTGTAGGTTTCTCAGCTATGGATTAAATTTCAGATTCTATTTTCTTCTTTTCTCTAGATAAGTATATCACTGGAGACAAAAATGTACCTACAGGGTTTTTTTTCTTTTCTTTTCTTTTTTCATTTCACGGTGTGAATGTATGTGCTTCCTATAGTCAAACAATGGCAGCACATTTGCTTTATCAGGATGCTGTTACAGAAGCAGTAGGCATTTTATGTTTTGTGGAGAATGATTGAATTTTTAATGTTGCTCAGATATCAGCTACTTCACTGGGGCCAAAATGCCATTAAACACATTGTCTGAGGCAGTAAAACAGATGAACTCGCTTTTTCAGATACAAATCAGCTTCAGTAACTAAATCTGTGAGCTAATTGCTTCATTTCTTAAAACAACCATTTGTCAATCACTTACCGCAAAAATTAAATACACTGGTTAAAGATTTTGATACTACCTGGGGATTGAATGGAATTCTTCCCTTATGCAGTATCACTAATTAGAAACATGCTCTTTTAGTTCACTGTGCTGAGATTAATTTAATTTCAGGGAAGACATAGTGCTGTGCCTTTGATTTAAAAATTGTTAGTACAGATGTTTCTGCAGAGAAAAATATTCTAAAATATCTCCTGGCTGCAAGGTTTTCTGAATTTGTGCCTAGCAGGGCAGCATGACTATATTTTTTAATAAAATAGTATGTGTGTGTGTGTGTGTGTGTGTATCCATATGTATATTTATACATATAAATTATATATATAATCACGTGTGGAAAAGACGTGATTGGGCAAAGAGATGTTGCCAAAGGAAGAGGCAGATAAGAGACAGCATAGCTTACAACTGGATAGTAGGTGGGGAAATAGGCATAGAAGACACTCTCCCTAGTTTTTCAAGCTGTAAAGCAGATGGGGAGGGGGTAGAGAAAATTGTACTTTGAGACTTGCAAGATGGATGTTGTCCTTGCAGGGTAAACCAGATTGGAATCATAACCAGAGGAGCTAATTTTACATTATTGTAAAGCTACATTGAAATGATTTTTCAAGTCTGAAAGTATAATTCTCCTCAATACACACACAAACACACACACACACACACAAATCCTGTTTGCTTTGCAGTCTGAGAAAGTAGAAAGAGTCTCTTCTGAGCCTATTGCCCCACCCACCTTCCAGTTTCAGGCTGTGCTGTCTCTCACTGACTATTCCCTTGGCAGTCTCTCTCTCTCTTTTATATAACAAATTTTATTGGTTTTTTAACTTTTACAAAAAAAATGCTGAAGACACACCATGGTGGTTAGGTGATTAATCATCCAAAAACAAAATCATATAATAGCTCAAGTAAATACATTATTTATTTTATTTAATTATTTTCCGATTTCTATACTGCCCCTCTGCCGAAGGACTCGGGGCGGTGTACAGCCAAAAACTAAAAACATATCAATATACAAAAATTAAAATAATTAAGAATAAATTAAACAATTTGGCCATAAATCCCATTTAAAACCCAATACATTATATATCTTAAAAATAACTCAATCCCCTAAAACAATTTTAACCTAGCTGGAATGGGAGTTTCTATGCCAGGCCAGCCTGTCTAAAAAGGAATGTTTTCAATTCCCGACAGAAGGTACGTAAATCCGTCATCGTATGGAGTTCGGGGGGAGCTCGTTCCAAAGCGTAGGAGCTCCCACAGAGAAGGCTCGTCCCCTGGGGGTCGCCAGCCGACATTGTTTGGCTGACGGCACCCTGAGGAGGCCCTCTCTGTGGGAGCATACCGGATGGCGGGAGGTATTTGCTAGCAGCAGGCGGTCCTGTAAGTATCCGGGTCCGATGCCATGGAGCGCTTTAAAGGTAGTCACTAACACCTTGAAACGCACCCGGAAGGCCACTGGCAACCAGTGCAGCTCGCGCAGGAGCGGTGTTACATGGGAGCACCATGATGCTCCCGTCACTACCTGTGCGGCCGCATTCTGGGCCAGCTGGAGCCTCCGGGTGCACCTCAAGGGGAGCCCCATGTAAAGAGCATTACAATAGTCGAGCCTGGAAGTGACGAAGGCATAAGTGACTGTGCGTAGCGAGTCCCGGTCTAGGAAGGGACCCAACTGGCACACCAGGCGAACCTGATAGAACATCCTCCCGGCCACGGCCATCAGATGGTCCTCTAAGGACAGCCGTGAATCCAGGACGACTCCCAAATTGCGAACCCTTTCCGAGGGGGCCACTGTTTCGCCCCCAACAGATAACAATGGAATCAATTGGCTATACCGGGATGACAGTAGCCACAGCCACTCGGTCTTGGAGGGGTTGAGCTTGAGTCTGTTCTTCCCCATCCAGACCCGCACGGCCTCCAGGCACTGGGTCAGCACGGCAAGGGCATCATTGGGGTGGTTCGGCGTGGAAATGTACAGCTGAGTATCATCAGCATACTGATACTCCACACCAAAACCATGGATGATCTCACCCAGCAGTTTTACATAAATGTTGAACAATAGAGGCGAGAGGACCGACCCCTGAGGTACCCCACATACGAGGGGTCTCGGGGTCGACCTCTGACCCCCTGTCAACACAGACTGTATCCGGACAGAGAGGAAGGAGAACCACTGCAAAACAGTGCCCCCTATACCCAGCCCCTCCAACCGTTGCAGCATGATACCATGATCAATGGTATCAAAAGCCGCCGAGAGGTCCAATAGCACCAGAGCAGAGGAACAACCTCTGTCCCGGGCCCGCCAGAGGTCATCCACCAACGCGACCAATGCTGTTTCCGTGCTGTAGCCAGGCCTGAAGCCCGACTGGTGCGGATTCAGATATAACGATTCCTCCAGGTGCCGTGGGAACTGTCGGGCAACCACGCTCTCAACAACCTTCGCGAGAAAGCGAAGGTTGGAGACAGGATGATAGTTTGATAAAACAGCTGGATCCAGGGCAGTCTTCTTAAGGAGGGGCCTCACTACCGCCTCTTTCAAGGTGGCAGGAAAGACACCCTCACTTAAAGAAGCATTAATAATTGCTTGGAACCAGCCTCGTACCACCTCCCGGGATGCCAACACCAACCAGGAGGGGCACGGTTCCAATGAACATGTGGTCGCCCTAAGTCCCCCCAGCAACCTGTCCACTTCCTCAGGAGTCATGTTACCTCAGCCCAGGTAATAATCTCAGGACTAGACTCCGCCTCTCCCATTGGACATACCCACTTGAAGTCAAAGCCTTCCCGTATCTGAGCGATTTTATCATACAGATATTTTATGAAATCCTCAGCTCTACCCTCTAAGGGGTCTCCTCTCATCTCCTGATGGAGAAAACAGGTCACCCTAAACAAGGAGGCTAGGCAGTTATCTGATGACGCGATAAGAGCAGTGAGGTAAGAACACTTCCCTGCTCTTATCGCCGCTAGGTAGGACCTAATATGGTCTCTTACCAGTGTTCGGTCAGATTTGGCACGGCTCGATCTCCAACTGCTCTCTAGGCGTCTTTTCCGGCGTTTCATCTCTCTCAACCCCTCATTATACCAAGGGGCTGATCGAGACCCACGCCGAATCAGAGGCCGCAAAGGCACAACTCGATCTAGAGCACCGGCAGCAGCCCTATCCCAGGCTGCCACCAACTCTTCGACCGAGTCGTGTATCAGAACCTCAGGAATTGGCCCAAGCTCTGCCTGGAACCACTTGGGCTCCATCAGCCTCCTGGGGCGGTACCATCTCACTGGTTCCTCCTCCCTGTTGTGGGGTGCAGCAGTCAGAAAGTCCAAGCGAAGAAGAGAGTGATCAGACCATGATAGGAGTTCAATAACTATATCCCCTATATTCTGATCACTCAGCCACTGTCCAGAGACAAAAACCAGGTCAAGCGTGTTCCCCCCTGTGTGTGGGGGGCCTTGAATTACCTGGGCCAGGTCCATGGCTGCCATGGAAGCCATGAACTCACAAGCCTCCCCGGACACCCCACCCACAGACGGCAGGTTGAAGTCACCCATAACTATTAGCCTGGGGACCTCAACCACCACCGCGGTGATAACGTCCAGGAGCTCGAGCAGGGAGGTTCATACGTGGCAGGGAGCCAGGTACATAATCAACACCGCCCTCGGACCCCCAAGGTCCCACTTTACCAGGAGGGATTCACAGCCTGCCGTCTGAGGAACAGTGGCCTCTCTTGGCCTGTAATCTTCCCTGATCACAACCGCCACTCCCCCACCCCTGCCCTGAGCTCTCGGCTGATGGAATGCAAGGAAACCCAGTGGGCACATTTCCACCAGAGGGACACCGCCCTCCAGTCCCAACCAGGTCTCCATTATACCTGTCAGGTCTGCTCCCCCTCAGAGATTAAATCTTGAATGAGGGGGGCCTTATTCACCACAGACCTGGCATTGCACAACATTAGCCTACAGCCAGGGCCCTGTGGTTCTGAATAACCCCGAGAACAGGTGGGGCCTTGGGGGTCAGAGCGCATGACCACTCATAAACAGTGGGTACGTGCTCCCTTATTATAATACGGCCCCCTTCTCCCGCCATATCTGCCCCTTCCGCTTATGGTACTAATTGGAATTAAATTAGCCTTAATCAGCTCCCCATCCGAACCCGCAGGATTCCATCCCCTTCTGTTGCGTGGCCTGTCTTCTAGCTCCCCTCCAACAATTCCTTCCCCCACCCTAAACACCCCTTCCCCACCTCTTCCCTCCCTTAAAACTTTCATTAAATACCGATTTAAAACCCCCCAAAGCCCCTTATTTGATGCTTGCCATCTCTCAAGACTCCAAAGTCCATCCTCGAGATGGGCCCTTGATAAAACAGAGGGCCATAATTGCGAGAAGGGGAATCTCGCAATGCAAGAAGAGTCCACCTCAAGTAAGGAGCCAGTCAGGTAGAATACATCGATGGGATCCGGCGAAAAAACCAGGCAGTTCAGTCTAAATTAAAATTAAATTAAAATTAAATGTTCCCTCTCTATTTCCCTCAAATAATATAAGCTATTTAACATAATCCATTTCTACATTACATATCTATAAATCCTAATCCTGTTTTGAGCTTTATTAATTTACAATTACCATAGTCCATTTTAATCTTAGATAAATGTATTATCACTTCGGGTATCCCTTCTAAAATACTAATCCAGATATATTCTAATTCATAATCTCATAAATCATTGATTTTATCACAGATCTCTCTTATTTCTTCAAATAGCATTTAAATCTCATTCAAATAATTATCATATCTAAAAAAGAACACACCTATTATTACACAAAACATCGTCTTGCTAACCTAACACACTCAATTAGTTGTTAAAGCAATCCAAATTTCTAAAAACCTCTTTCATATTCTTATTCTCATTCCATTACAAAATAATTTTCATACAAATAAACATATTATTCCAAAAATACATTCTTACTCTGTTTAACATATATATTCTAATAATCACAAATTTTCAACTCTAAATCTTAATCCTTAAATCAATCCATATTTCTCAAAACCTTTTTAATCCATTACATATAATTTTAAATTTCTTTTTTTAGTCTTATTCTGGCTTTCTTTTTATGCCAAGAAGGTTTCCATAACAAAGCCTCAATTTCAGCAAATAGATCTCCCATTATTGCTTGTAATATCATTTGGGTCAGTAAAAGACCTCCTATCCTCTGTTTTTGACGCCTGGTTCCTGTCTGCTGGATAAAACATTCAATCATGTCCAATTTTATAATTAGTAGTTGATTATCAAAGTTGTCATAATTTTCCAACAGCTGTAATTTCAAGTCCATTTCTGTTAGTTTTGCAATTGTAGATAGTTTAGTTACAATCATTTTTTGGTCATCCAAAGTCTCCATCGGTTGTATGTAAATTAATTCCTCTTCTGTTGCTTTTTGGTATGTAGAATGATCAAATAGAGCAGCGGTTCTCAACCTGTTTCAGGCTGCGACCCAGACCTGCGCCACGCATGCGTGGTGCTGCCGCTGCGCCGTGCATGCGTGGTGCTGCCCCTGTGTCACGCATGCGTGGTGCTGCCCCCTTCACTGGCCGAGGTGTAGGTCGCTGCCCGTTCAGGGCGGCGGCAGGCAGGCCCAGGTGCTCAGGTGCTCCTGGGAGGTAAGCCACCCGCCGGGCCCCACACGCGCCAAAAACCTTCCCTGCGCCTGCTGCTGCCCCGCTAGCCTTGCCTTCGCTGCTGCCCGTTTGGGGCGGTGGCAGGCAAGCCCAGGCGCTCCTGGGCAGCCGTGGCAGCGATGGCGCAGGGCGACCATGGGCTGGGCCACCAGCTGGCTCAGCCCAAGGGAGGTAAGCCACCCGCCAGGCCCCATGAGCGCCAAAAACCCTCCCTGCGCCCGCCGGCCTCCCACCTCCCACCCCTGGCCCTCTTTTACTTACATTTTTAGTAGTTGCTCAGCAGGGAGGGATGGAAACTTCCGGAGAGCTCGCCTTCGCTGCAGACAACCCGCAGCACCCTTTGCAGACTGGGACCTTTGTCAGGCTTAGCAGGGCAGAGACAGCCTGGACAATTCCTATTGGCCTTTGAAAGCCAATAGAATTAGATTCTATTCAAGAGAGTCTATTCTATTGGCTTTCAAAAGCCAATAGAATAAGAGGGAGTAGCACAGCTAAGGAAAAAGGAAAAAAATGGCGGACTGCATTGTTTGGCGACCCCCGTGAAATGGTTGTTCGACCCCAAATGGGGTCGCAACCCACAGGTTGAGAACCACTGAAATAGAGTCTGAAGGTCAGTTTGTAAATTCACAGTAGAATTTCTGTTTATTATTTCTGCAGTTCTCTCTCTTATTTGGGAACATATTTCCTTAGTAGCTTCATAAATTTTTTTCCAATATGAGTTTACAGTTGAGTTGTGAATATGGTTTCTCCATTTCAGTAATAACACAAACAACAAATGGTTGCAGTTAAATTTCTCCACAAGATGTCCTCAGTAAACTATGAAAGTCTCTTCCAGACATCAAGAATGAGATTAGCAAAGTCAAAGAGCTATGGAGTCTCTTTTCCGGCTTCTCATAGAGTTGTTGTTGTTGTTGTTTTTTCAAACAATAAAGATTTATCCCTTTAAAAAAATAAATCCAAGACATAGGAAAACAATATTCTCCAGCTTAAAAGATATAATAATAAAGTTTTATGATAAGGATTTTTCCAGGGCTCCCAAGTAACCAAAAATAAAAATACTCAATAAGAAGTTTTTACCTTTGTTATGGAAAGGTCTTTTCCCCAGATAAACAAAGGCAGCTCTTTCAAAGCAGGGAAGTAATTCCAAAAGGCTGTTAACAGGAGAGTAGTTAGGCAGAAAAAGAGAGGGAAAAGTCTCACCGGGATCATCCACAATGGTTTCTTAATGCTTAATGCTTAATGATGTTCTTTTGACTTTCGGCTGGAGCAGCTAAATAATCGGCCATGTTACTGGCCGATCTTTTCTCCGTCGGGGCTGAGGAGCTGCCTCGGACCGTGGAAGGAGCTGCCTCCTCCCCCCGCAATCAACGAGAGTCCTCATCGGTAGTCACCCTTCCAGGGTGACTTTTCGACCCGATTAAGGGTCTACCAGTAGAGGAAAAACAGGTAACAAAGAGAGAGCCTCTTCGTGTGCCTGCACCCACTGCAACCCAAACCGGAAGTCGGCAGTGTCTCTCTTCATCACTATGTCATATGAAAGTCCTGAAACAAATTGGAACTTTTAGTGACTCGGTTAGCAAGTTGCTTCGCCCCCCCCCACTTCAAAGCTTTGTTCATATCCCTGTAGACTGTATTTATCTTGCAATATAAGCATATAAAAATGTTTCAGAATATATTAACTCATGAAATCAATCATAGAAGATTATATTATTTTTGCTTTTGGATGACCTGTTTCAAATCGTGTCCTTTGGGATCCATATTTTTTTATCATAATTACAAGGAGGGGGGCGGGATTTGGCAATTAGTTCAGCAATTGCCCCACTTTTGCATTTTCAAATGCTTGACCTATTTTTTTTAATTAGTGTAATCATTGATAAGAATTTCCGCTGTTGTCAGTTACTCTTTTGAAAATAAATAATCCTAATTTAATTTCTGATGTATTCTCTTTTATCTCTTTTATATAAATTACTGTCACTACTTTGAAATTAAGGTTGCTAAGGCTAGGAGAAGATACTTCTCTGTCATAACCTCTGTTTTGTGGAATAGCCTCCTGTAGGAGGTTTAAGCTTTTCCAGCCCTGCTGACTTTTCAGAAGTTGGTCACAACGGAACACTTCTGAATGTTCTTAATGTATTAATATAGCATTGTTGCACTTGCTAATTGTTATCAAGGTACTGTTTTAATTTTACGTTAATGATAATATTGTTATGTTTTTACTATGTGCTTTATATTGCTGTACTGCTGATGTTTCAGTTTTGTAACCCAATAATAGTCCTACGATTGCTATACCCTAAAGTCTAATGAAAATAACTGTATAGCTAGCTATCCAACTAACTGCACAAAAAAGCAAATTCCATACAGAAATGTCCCATTTCCTCTTCAGAACAGTCATTTTTTGAGCTACAAACTGGATTTTTGGGATCAAGATGTTTCATTGTTAAAACTGTGCACCTTTAATTGTTAAGAAAAGTTTGATGTTGCAAAAATATTTAGAATCGTGGTACATGGAATGTCAGAAAAATGTGAGAACTGTGAAGCAAGGCAAAGTGATATTGTCAAAGACAAAATATTAAAACTGAATGTCGACATTCTTGGAATTAGTGAACTAAGGCAGAATTGGAATAGTTTACTTCACATTGAAGAGCACCAAATGTTCTAATGCTACTTAATTTTTGCTGAAAATTCACCTTTTGAAATAAAATAAAATAAAATCTATAAGATCACTTTTTGGGGCCTGTGATGCTGAGATATGTGGGCAGGAAAATAATCCCTTTCTTTTTTCAGAAGAAAAAGAGAGGGGGGAGGGAGGGGAGGATTCAGTGGTGAAGAAGATAGATGTTTAAATTACACTTCACGACATAAAAGGATTTATAAAAAAATATAGAGATAAATATAAGGTTCTGGGCAGAACCACAAGACAATATTGGTCTACTCCTAATTTAGAGTCAATTCTTCTCTAAACTGGTTTCAAGTTGCATAAGGCACAGCATTATTGATCTTATAAGAAAGCAAAGATATAAGCAACAAAATAAGCTTATTATGCTGACTTTAGAGACCAATCATCATAACTGTATATACCACAGAAGTCAGTTCAGATGATAGTCCTGCTAAAGAATCTCTCCTGAGGTTTTTGCAGAGTTGTAATATATAGGTTTCTACATTTAAACTTCTATTATTCCATTTAAGCTGGCTATTTCTGAACTGCTGAAATCAGAAATATTAATACATCTTAATTTTTGCATAATTCCTATGAGGATTTAGCAGAGGAATGGACAGTGTATTGGCATTCAAGCTTCTGTGCCATACCAATATTTTAAATGTGGATCTGAGCAGAAAAAAAGTGAGTAAAACCAAAGATGAGAGATGTTTATGCTAAAGGAGGAAAAAGAAAAAATAACCCTTTTCTAGAATAAGATATAATCAATCAAGCAAACAAACTAGACAGAATAAATAATCAGCTGAACGATTTTCCTCCAGAAGTTGTAGTGTTCCAGCATTGCAGGTTTTTAAGAAGAGGTTGGACAGCTATTTGCCTGAAATGGTATAGTTTCCTGCTCGAGTAGGGGGTTGGACTAGTACAGGGGTGTCAAACTCACAACATCACGTGACTTGTTGCGACGTATTGTGACTTTTTATCCATTGCCAGCAATGGGATGGGCATGGTTTCAGCCTGATGCATCCAGCCCGCGGATCGGCAGTTTGACATCCCTGGACTAGTAGATCTCCAAGGTCTCTTCCAACTTTGTTATTCTGTTATTCCATTAAAATAAGTATTCTGATTTTAGAGATGGCCAGACAGATGTTTCTAAGAAACTTCCAAGAACATATGTATGTCTTAGGAGACATACTGGTCTACTCCTAATTTAGAGTCAACTCATCTCTAAAGTGATTTCACATTGGCACAGCATTTTTGATCTTGTAAGAAAGCAAAGGTACAAATAACAAAATGCTGGATTGAAGTACAGTTTAATTTATTTTTTATTAAAATAAAAATTAACCTTGTATAATATTTTAACTATTTTAATCCATCCTTTCAGAGATAGCTGTTCATATATTCATATATTTCTGAATTAACTGAATTAACTAACTTATTCCTCCAGACGTCTGGAATTAGTTAATTTTGATGTTGCTTTTAGAGGAAATGAACTCAAGGTTGCTTCTCATCTTCTGTCTTTATTTTAATAAGACAAAGTTTTTCTCTTTAATAGAAAGGGAGAGTGGGTATCTGTGTGTACCCTTGCATGTAAAGCATCCCCACCTATGCCTTAGTCATATGTGTATGGAAGTTCGAATGTATTTGGCTACCCACAAATGTAGGATTGCCTGTCTGTTCATTGGAATATTATATAAATGCACTCTTTATTCACTAGATCTGCAGACTATGTATTAGATACCATGCAAGATGAAAGAAAACTCTAAGCATATTGCTGTGAAACGTACTAATAGTCTAAATTTATCCTTGGCTTATTATATTGTGTGGGAGCATTCTGCAGTTGTTGTTGTTGCTTTAATTGCAGTGGCACTGTAGAAATTATTGTGCCTGTTCTTTGCATGATGAGAGGGCTAATTTGGTTGTGTGTGTAGGTAAAGTGTGAAATTAAAGACAAAAGATAGTTTCAATTACAACATCCAAACAAAACTGAAACAACAGGGATATTCTCAGATTCTAAAAACAATACAATCTCAATCTTTTTTTAAAAAAAATACAGCTCTTTTATTCTCTTCACATTTGGAATAAACAACTTCCCCAAAAGGGAGAAATTAATAATCTCTTTAGAATGATGCTATTATTGCTGAATAAACTTAAAACAATGGAAAAGTATTAACAGCCTCTTTTGCTAGATGACAAATCAGTGCAATAATGCATGAGTGATAGTTCTTCACTCCCTCACAATAGACTAAATAACAAAGAAAGGAACAAGACTTAAGAATTTATAAAGTCAGCCAGAATTATATAGAGACTACTGTGTTTTTCTATAACATCTAAGAAACACAGACTTTCCTATTGTGAAAATGTACATGGTATTCTAAAGTGCTTCATGAAACATGCTATTATGAATTTCTACAATTTTTTAATATTTAATACAAGCAACAACAAAGGTGCTTTCACAGCCTTAGAATTTTGCAAAGACACGATTTTGAGAAGGTGTGGTTTGTTCCCATTAACACAAGCCTCTTCCCTATGTTTAAATAATAAATTTATCAGGTATTAAAATCAAATGGGGGAAGACCCTGGCACAGCTTAGTATCATATCATTATTACATGCTTTGCCAAGCTTGAACACAATATATTCTATGTGACGAGATTGTAGGTAAGTGTGATGGCTCCCTCTGGCACCCGTTCCAACAATAAGGAAGAGCCGGTTCTGAGAACACTGGAGACAGACTATGGGGAGCACCAGGGGACATGGAAGGCTCTGTGGATGGATGGTTGAGGCAAATCTGTGCCAGGAAAATCAGAGACAGTGGCTGGATTAACAGCTTGCTGTGCAGGCTGGAGAAGAGGCTTATCTGTAGTTGGTCAGCACAAAAGAGGAAGAGTTGCTGTACCCATCTGATCTCAGGCTGCACAGAGCTGAGCAGAGGAAGGTGCCACAGAGGTCAGTAACGCTACTCACAAAGAGGCAACCCTACCCCTCTTAATGAGGTGCATTGGTTGGCACCTATTTAACTCAGCACTTGGAACCTGATAGTTGTCAGAGACAAACATTTGTAATCCATACATCCATGAATGCTTGCCTTGATCTCATTGAGACTGTATTGCCATCATTGTGCCTTGCTTCCATTGAAGTCAAGTTACCGCCATCATGCTTGAACCTGTGGGATTGTCTGGCCTTTGTCATGCCTTGAACCTTTTGAAGCTAAGTTGCCTTCCCCATGCCTGGAGTCTTCGGAGAGTTGTGGTTTCTTTCATTGGGCCTTGCAATTGGCAGTTGGTGTCATTCTGCTTGGAGTTTATTAGTTCACCTTGCTGTCATCCTGCCTAAAACTCATTGATTCACTTTGCTGTTGTGTTGCTGGGAGTTCTGAGTTCATCTTGATGGTGGTGTTCCTGTGCCTTAGGTGCAGAAGAGACTGCGGTTTGTCTTGTTCCCATTACTTTTGCTATGTCTGCTTAGTGTTTTTGGGAGAGGTAGTTTGGATCTGACTCTAAGGAATACACACAGACAGTTGGACCAGAATAAGGAATAAACATGCTTAATCCACTTGTGGGAATCTGGACAAGGCAATACCCAATACAAGCAGTAATGGTCAATTTAGTTACTTAACTGCCTATCTTCCTATAAAATAGCCACCATATATAGTTGTTGGTTGCACAAATGTTACAGTGGTAAACTAATTAATTCTGGGTTAATATTACTGTAAGCAAGTGTCTGAGAATATTTTATATTGCTTAACTTTAAAGTCATTTCTTGTTGCAATGGTCTTCACCTGGTTGTGATCTGTAATCTGCGGATGACACTCCAGGAATTGTAACTGGGGGATTTTTTTTGCCAGCAATCAATAGAGAGAAAAGCAAGCATGGGAAATAACATGAAGGGGGAAGAAGCTGAATCAGCCCATATTTTGTAATTAGTGTGATCTAGTTAATGGAATAGACTGGTACAGTTTGTGTTCCACTAAAAGATAAGATATTCAGTTGAAACACCTGGTAGTATGTGAAAATAACTGTGAGGGTAAAGAGTTGCTTTTCAGAATGAAATGGGTAACATATAAATCTAATAAATAAATAAAATTAGACAAATAAGAAATTATGTTTATTTTGATGCCAATCTCAAGGCTATTATTGCTCCCCCAATTTTTCTACAATGTGTTTCAAGTTGCTCTATTTTCTGACAGCATGATATTGCTTTTTATCTCAAGCTGTAGATAAAATAGATCAGAACTTTATCTTTTATGGTGATAGAAGTCAGCAAACTTAATCTTACGTTAGTTGTTTCAATAAACTTATTTATGCTATTTTAAATTGGCTTATTTTGAGATAGGCTTCCAATCACATCTACTATTTGTACCGTAACAACAATGACAATATCAGTATGAAAATTGGGAGTAAATAATACTTACAGTACATAAAACTGAAAAGGATCTGAAGAATGAAACTCTAGTTCCCATTTTGTACCTCTTTTGAATAGTGTTTCAGTTAAAGTATAGCAGGCTTAGGAGTATTCATAAGCTTGGTAAATCAAATCAACTTTGATGTCTGGTGTCTACAGGAACAAGTACCTACTATTTTCTTGGCAACGTTTTCGCAAAGGGCATTCATAGAATCATAGGGCTGGAAGAGACTTTGAAGGTCTTCTAGTCCAACTTCCTCCCCATGGCAGGAGACCTTATATCATCCCAGACAAATAGTTGTCAAGTCTTTTCTTGAAAACCTTCAGCAACCCAGAGAGGCAAACTGTTCCATTGGTTAATTGATCTCACTGTCAGGAACTTTTTCCTTAATTCTAGGTTGGTTCTCTCTTTAACAAACTTCCACCTATTGCTTCTTGTCCTGTCCTCAGCAGCTTTGGAGAATAAGTTGGCCCCCCACCTCTCTTTGGCAGCTCCTCATGTACTGAAAGACAGCTATCCTGTCACTCCTAATTCTTCTCTTCATTAGGCTAGAAATACCTAGTTCCCTTAACTGTTCCTCATAGGATTTATCCTGCAGACCCCTTATCATCATAGTTGCTCTTCTCTGCAGACCTTCTCTCTAGAGCTAAGAGAGAGTGACTGGGCTAAAGCCACACAGCTGAATTCATGCCTAAGGCAGAACTAGAATTACTGTTCCCATTTAGATACAAAACTCTCACTTGTTTTATAGTACTGACTGAGTGTTTTAAGAGTATCCATGTGTAACTGAGTGTTCCTGTGCACATCCAAGGACATTAAAAAAACGAGAAAAAGGAAGGTTAAAAAACATGTATCTTAGCAAACAGATGAAATCTAAGAGCATAGCATGTAGACAATTAGGGTCTTCAATTGGTACTGGCCTTGCAGTTAAACTTTAGCTAATTCTGATGGCTTAAACAGCTTGTTAACAGTAAAACAAGGTTTCTACTTCATTCATAATTATTAAACAGCATTTTGTTCAATATAATCAGTAAGTTCATGAAAGTTTTACCAGGAATGTTTTCATTCCACATAAGCAATTGGCTATAATGACTCAGCTTTACTTTAATAATTAACTCTAAGTGGCTTGTTTTCCATCTCCCCCTGACCCTTTATAGAGGAGGGCTATTAAACAAGGGGGGAAATCTTTACAGTACAATTAATTTATCTTCTGATACAGTTCAAAATCCTACTGTAATCAGATGTGAACTTGGGAAATCCAATGTCAGGCAGAATTGAGAATTGCACAGTTAGAAAGAACCAATGACTCTCTGGCCCACCTCCTCTTGGTGAACATAACTTATTGCTACAGAATTTGTCCTCTAAGAAATCTGATCAATGGAGAATCTATCACAGCCATTATATTTCATTGCTAAATACTTTTAGCCCTTTTCTCATTTATTATTTGTTCAAAGCAGAATAATGTTTTTATAGTTTTATTTTTGCATTATTTATATTCTTTTTCCAGTGAAGCAATTTAAAATAGTATTGTTTATTTGTTTAAGTCCAGGCATGATAATGTTGACCCATGTGTAGCTTGTGGTCTGTGAAGATCTGTTTTATATAAAGAACTTAAAACTTCAAAATATTTCTACTTTTTGATTTTACATCTTAATCAATATAAAATAAAAATTCAAACATGTTAAGGGCTGTGTGTTTTTATACAAACTAGCTTGAATTACAATTGGGATTAAGACACGGTTAAAACATTTTTATTTGCATCTTGCAGTTATGCAAGTATCCCATAACTCATCCCCTAGGCATACACAAATAATAACATTTAAATTCTGGTATCAGCAAAACATCCATACAGAGTTCTCAATTTTTTATAGAAAAAAATGTCTTATTTTATCCTTGGTCAAATAAACCAACTTTGTACTCCTTCCTTTTGCTTCTGTTTATCTTAATCTTTAATTCATTCAAATGTTCTTATAGTATTTGATTTTTCTCAGTTTTTCTTTTTTTCCCATCTCAAGGCTTTAGCAAATGTATTTGGTAAACCCAATAAGGAGTAATTATCCAGGTCATTCTTTTAGCTTATCATTTGTATTTATATTTTACTGTAATCTGTTTTATAATATACATTTTTTTTAAAAAAAATCCATTAGTTCTAACAATTTTTCTTTTTATTCTTTCTACAATAAATCAAATGAATTTTGTTTCAGCTATTTATCCTGTAGATATTTCAAGGTAATTTCTTTCACATCTGTCATTGTTTAATTGACATCTTTTTGTACAAAGTCCTGTCATAAAAGCAGACATCATTGCTGACAGTACAAATGGTACTTTTTGTACCTATTTTGCAAATACCTCCTGGAATATATTAGATGCTGTACCATTTTCTATCATTTTGTCCAATGCTGACCAAAGACAATCCCCTTTCCCTGTTTCTTTTACTTTTATGATTGGAATCTTTAGACTACTGTCCAATTTCTTAAATCATAACATGTCAAATGTCTGAAGAAGCTTCTTGGATGAGAGGCGAAATGTCTTCAAAGAAAAACAAGAAAGTCCAGTTGCCTTATGAAAAAGCACTTTTGGGATCTCAAATGTCTGTTACAACTTAAAGTAGTCTAACAATTTGGTCCACAATTGTTTATTTATACAATTATTTTCAAGAATATCACTTATGGTTCAGTAGATATAGAACATGCCAAAATTCTTATTTGTCTTTTTTAAAAAAAGAAAAGATACATTGATGAGTATTGATAAGGAAAAGCCACAATTTTGAGGTAGATTGCATTCCTATGATAATACCTAAGTAGGTTGAAACTAATATTCTTCAGAGTTTAAGCATGAAAAATAGAAGGCGTGGAAGGCTTTTAGTATTCATGGTATTTTTAATTTCATATCTTTATTAAAGATCCCAAATTGCTTGTGAAAATCTCAAAAGGTGCTTGAGATATATTTTAAGTATTATGACCATGGAGCATCAAGATATTTCCCTAAAGCCTAAAGTCATAGTTAATCAACACAAATTAATGTGCTTTAATATTCTCTGGGCCTAATTAATCATTTGTTTCAGAGAAGAAAATGTCAGATATTGATCCATGGACCTTCATATGTTACTTTCATGTGTACTATTAACTTTAACTACTGTTAGAATGGTAGACTTCTGCATATAATAAGAGGAAAGTAAAATTGTCAAAATGGCTTAGCCTTTTCACTTCAATGCAAGAAAATAAGTGCAGCTAAATCAATAGGTAATTGGAAATTTGATGTTAAAAATTTATCATGGAAATAATATATGAACTCCCCGTTCTGTTATTATCTAATAAAATGAATTTAATTAAAGTTTTGCTTCTAAAGAACACATTCTGCAATTTCCCTGAAGTTAATTTCTTAATTGTACATTTGTTTTCTGTTTTTCAATGCTGTTTTTAATTGCTGTGAGCCACCCAGAGTCACTTAGGTGAGATGGGTGGATACACAAATTGAATAAGTAGCATAAAATAGCATAAATTAAAATAAAATACCATTCATGTTTTCTCTTCACATTAAATTCAGTGGAACTTTAACTCGGATAAAAGAGCTTAAGATTTTAATTGTACTCTGCAGAATTATTTTAGATTCACAATCTTTCAGTTTCTCCTGTGAGTAAAGAGATTGAAGCATGAAAGTTTGAATGTATTGTATTATAAATGCAGTCCTGGTTTCTTTGTTACTTTGTTCTAGCTGATTTGATGTGTACTCAGTCTCTCCATTGCTAACTCATCTATGAGATTAAACTCTTACACTCAAGAGAATGATAACAGTGAGATATAGAACATTACCTGGAGAGAATTAGTTCTTTATGTTAGATGAGTTTTAATCATCACTCTTCAGAGGTTTCTCCAGGGTTTACCCTAAGCTTGTACCCAAAGAGATATAGGAGCAGGTTCTAACACAAAACAAATATATATTTGATTACAGTGTAGTTTAAAAGGTTCCAGATTATTTAAATTACACAAATGTATCCCAGAAGTCTTTATCTGCCAATCATACTTTGGCAGATGAAGAAGATTATACAAGAATATCTGTACATCTCAAAAATAAAGTGCCTTCTTCTAAATGGTATGTCATCAATTTAAGTTGTGGAAATAATTGCTGTCTTCCCATATTCATTTTTTTCCCTTCACAAGCCCTATATAACAACTATAGCACTTAAACCCTATGTTATGATAAAACCTATTCAGTGACTAATTCCGCTTGCACATATCCCAAGTTTCTTTCCCCTATACACGACAAGGAAAAATTTAGACGACTAATCATCAGCACCACAAATTTGATAAAAGAAAGCATGGTCAATAGCAAAACTGTTAAATCCTTGATAGGAATATGTGCAATATCATCCAATCTTGAGATATTTTATTCTGGAGTCTCCAAAAATCAGCCTTGACTCAGATAAAATAAATAAGCTAAAGATGAGATGACTAAATTAGACCTAAACTGGGCAATGCATTGCTTGCATAAAATCTATTGCTTTAATAAAATTTGACAAAAATAATAAACAGAAATATGTCATTTTTGTTTAAATGCAGTTTGGCAAATACTCAAGCCAAGGGTATAGTATTTCAGATTCATGTATTTTGATTGAACAAAAGGGGAAAAAATCTAGAAAACTTCAAGCAATTGTTTTTAGGCAATTATAGTTTGGAGAGGGGACAGTCTTTCTCAATAATTATGGCCGGTGCCATAATAACACTACCAAAATGAGGAAAATGTAAGTATCAGCACTTTCTTGTGATGGAGAGAGAGAATGTGGGAAAGGATTGTAGGATATTAAGGACCAAAATAGGTTCACTGTTTAATCATTTGTTTATTTTTTAGCTATCAACATAAACATTTTCTTGTGGGTCCAAATCAGTAGATTTGTTGCTAAATTTTAGTCACTTGATCCAAAAATATTTGAAATTACAGAATGAAGATTTGGCAACTGAAATATACACTATTAATAGAATATGTGTAACTTATTATTTATATAAGGTCTGTTTAGGAAATTTTCAGATTCACTTATGTAAAAATGTACATCCCTTCTCATGAAATGAAGGGACTGGTATATATTAACATTCACCTCCATAGAAGTAAAGACTAGCAATGTAACCTATATGTGTGGCTATTTACAAATACATGAATATTTGATGTTAAGAAGTGAAAGGAGGGAACTCCAAAAACTATACTATATAATTTTTAAAAATCCCATAAATGGTTGAAAAATTACTGTGGGTGACTTTCTATTTTGTTTGCACCAGACACACTTCCAGTCAATCCATATATCCAAATCAGAGCAAGCACAAACACAAACACACACATACTCAATTCAACTAGCAACAAAAGTGGCCTTATGTTTATTTATTATATTAAGCATTTAAAAAATGGCAGCAATGGGATAAAAGACAGGCAAAAGAAGAAAGAGAGAAAGTAGTAAACAACAGGCAACCATTTAAATTAATTGTATCTATCAAATGAACATAAAATTTCCACAATTGCAGAAAAACAAAAATGAATATTTAGCATGGGCAGTCCCAAAGTGTGTAATTTTTTATTATTCCAGCTTTAACCCTTTTATGTACAAAATAGAGATGGAAAATAGAATACTGGGTAATTCCTCCTCTATTCTGCCCCATGTATGGGAATTATGCAGCAAATGCATATCATAGAGTAATTACAGCTTTCTCACTTTAATTAATGTTCCTTCTATTTATTAGAACACATTGTTTGAATTCTACTCTTTAGAATACTAGAGAATTATGAATTATTCAGGTGAAAGTGGGTGCATGTTCCAGAATAGGAAAGGAAAATTAAAAATAGGTGTTAACCAAACAATCTAGAATGGTGTCTTGTGAGTTTTCTTAGAATGGGAAATACTGATTCCTCACGTTTCCCTTTTTTATCACTTCTAAATATAAATAGAAAAGGAAGGAAGAAATGTTACAGGTTTTCTGTACTAAGCTCTTTTACCATTCTCAGCTGCTGTTTATTAAATTTAATTAAAAGGGAACCTTTTTTTAGAATTTGTGCAAGCAAACATGGAATAAAGCATCCTGAATGTTTTCTGTAGAGCTTTTTGGCACTGTACAATTTTAAAATAGCTAAGCAATCTGTAGAGTGTTTAAAGTAAAAAAAAATGTAATGAAGCTGACAATTTGGACAGCAAACCGAAGTAAATGCAATTTAAAACAGCAGATTTAATATCCTGGTTTTGGAGAGGGGGAATGAGGTTTTAGATTAGAAATGCTTGGCATATCATTAATTAAACTGAAAGGTGCATTCCTGTAGTACTCTAATGCCTTATAGAAAACCCACTGAATTTATGTGAGTATAGAAATTGGTAAATGTTTGTAGCAATGGTTTCTGGCTCATTTTTGCTTAGAATGCCTGAAAGTTCTTGTTTGGTTTGGTTGGAAAGCTTGGTTTCTGTTCAGAAGAAATCCAAATCAATGTTCCTGTTGTAGAAGGAAAAGTTTTCATCATGGTTCAGTCCAAGCCGGGAATAAACAACATGGTGACTGCTTTAGAAAGAAGGTTGCAGTTCATTGAAGTAGAGAGCCAGACAGAAAGATGGCTCTGGAAGAAAAAGAGAGATTACATGTAAGGAGTGGGTTTTATACCCTCTTTGGCTTTTGTCTGGAGTTGTTTCTTGCTCCTGTTTGAGGCTTTGTATTTCCTGTGTCATGTACTTTGACCTGAGTCTGAGTGTGTCCCTTTGGCATCTGTGGGTTAATCCTATTATGTCCTGTGTTATAGTTTGGGTGGGGTATGTAGATTTTAAGGTTCTTTGTCTTTCCAAGCTTCTAGCTGGAGGGCTACAACCTTCCTGAATGAAGGAGACTTGGGACTATTAAGAAAAACTGGGCATGCTTTTCTGCCTCTTTAAGATCCTTTGAGGAAATATAATTTTCTGCCCTTTTATTTCCTTCTCTGGGGGGCTGACTTCCCACATTGTGGTTGCCTATAATACATAATATTCTTATAGCTAAGGGGCAGGACTTTTTTTTAATCTGATTATAATTGTTGGCTTTTATTATTATTATTTTTACTTCAGTAGCCAAGGATGGATAGATGACTGTATGGTATCATGCCAGTAGGCAAGGCTGGAATTTCTCTCTTTCTCCAGCACTGGGAGATGGAGAATCCACCCATGGGTTATGACTGTATTCCTGCCCTATCAAATCAAGTCATCCAAAGCTGCCACGCCCCCTTCCTGGACCTTATCCCCAGATTTGACTTGATTTTGCCCAGGAAGGACATGAAGCGTGGCTCCTAGGCAGATACAGTCACCATTGGTGAATTCTTCTTTAGTTAGAAATCCTTGTTAGGTAGAGAGTTGCAGGCTAAGCTAGAACAGTAAATAGGCTTAAGCAGAGGTTGGGAGCTTGCTCTCCTAGCCTCCTCACACATCTCCCCCCATTGGATTCCCTTCCAACTCCCTCATCAAACTGTAAGTACCCCGGTGGGCGCGGGGGAGGGCGGAGGGGGCGGCGAAGGGGAGGGGGGTCCCCTCACCCTTCGTCGCCATTTCCCCCCTCCGCAGGGGAATCGCGGGGGGATAGCCCCGGCGCCGATCAACAGATCGCCGCCCCGAGCGCTGCGTGGTCTCGCGGCTTGATCCCAAGCCGCTGAGCAGGAACGCCGACCAGCTGTTCGGCGGCCACGCGGCCCTAGAGGAAGCCGGCGCCAACCAGCTGATCGGCGCCGGAGCAACGCGCGGCCGCTGAGAGCCCCAGGGTAAAGCCAGCCAGCGGCCCGGCGGCCTCTCGCTCGCAGACCGGCGCCGGCCAGCTGATCGGTGCCGGAGAGCCGCGGCCTGCCGCCTGAGTAGAGAGGCCGCACCGGGCAGCGGAACCGATTTAAGATCGGTGCTGGGCGGCCGCGGCCATTGGACACGCGGCCGCAGCGAGGAGAGAGGTCGCAGCCGACCAGCTGATCGGCGCCGGAGCAGCCGCGGCCATTGGACACGTGGCCGGCGGCGGGAACAAAGCCAGCGCCGATCAGCTGTGCGGCGGTGGGGCGGCCCACTGCCATTGATCACGTGGTCGGCGGCTGGAACAAAGCCAGCGCCGATCAGCGGTGTGGCGCTGGGGCGGCCCGTGGCCATTGAACACGTGGTCGGCGGCTGGAACAAAGCCAGCGCAGACCAGCGGATTGCTGGAGGCCCCACGCGGGGGGGTTTCAGCCAAGGCGGCGTAGAAATGAGGCCGGACCCGAGCAGCCGCTCGGAAAGCGAGCGAAGGGGGAAGCTGAGCGGGCCACAGCGGCTGCTTTAAGCCACGTGGCACGAGCCCGCGACCCCACAGGCCGGGCACAGCCTCAACCCCGTTCATAGAGCAGGACAGCGGGCCCCAGGTAGGACACCAGGCCCACTGGGCTCCGCAGCCAGGCCTACCTAGGGAGTCCAGACATAACTAGGCCAGCCCGTACACTCAAACTCCCATCCCAAACTTGGTGTCTCCCATTGTCCGATCGTTAGCTCCCTGGCCTTTGGCCCTTTGGATCTTGGGTCCACTTGGAGTCCAGGCACCCCCATCAGCGTGCCTGTCGTTATCCGAGCGCCTGGCCTGACCCTTAGATCTTGGCTCCACTCGGAGGCCAGGCACCAACATTAGCGTGTCTGGCATTATCCGAGCAACCCTACATGGATCCCAGGCGCCCCTCCCCACAGTGGGCTTGCGGTATCCAAGGGTTCTCTTCTAGCGGACTGCAGGCGCCCCCCATAGTGTGCCTGCCCCATCCGTGCACAGCCGTTGTGGGCCCCCAGCCATCCAGGCAGTGTGCCGCCCTTACCCACTCTTAGGCTGCCCCTGGGTGCCAGGAGCCCCTCCCACGCACCTGTGACAACCCAGGGGGCTACACCTCCTAGATACCCGGGACCCCCTCTCGCGCCTTGGCGACATCGGAGTATGGAAGAGGCTACCTCGCCTTCTTCAGGAGCCCCGCCATCCTCATCAGGTCAACCTGGTCTGGAAGGCAATAGCAGGTCGGCAGCCAAATCTAGCGTTAGATCTGCCACTATGACCTCTAAGAGAGCAGACAGACAGGACAAGAGGAGACACCAGGCATTGGAAAGGGAGTTTTCCAAGGTGCAGAAAAAAGCAAAACTAGTGCCGGAATCACCTTTGGGACCGTCTATAGACGACCCTCAGGCCATGGGCAACGAGCAAGCGTCCCTCCCAAATGAGGATCGCCTGGCTCTGCTTATCGCCCAGGCGGTGGAGCGCGCCCTAGAGGCCAGAGCACAGGCACCCGCGACTCGGAAACGCAGCCCTCACTGAGAGACGAGGGTGCACGATAGTCCCACATCTCCCTCAGCCTCTCAGGCCTCGGAGGAATCGTACATAGAGGAGGAAATGGCGGAACAGGGGGTGCCAATGTCTGACGAGGAGGAGGACCCACCGGAGACTCCCACCTCCAAAGGGCTATTCAACCCCTCCTCCTTCCTGACCTTGCTGCGCAAGGCTGCATCCACTGCACACCTGGGGCCCGAAACCCCAGTGGCAACAGGCTCCGACCTACAGGAGACTGATGCAGAGGCACACCCCAGCTTCGTGGAACCGGTCACGACCAAGCATCACATCCCCTGTCCCGCCATGTTCCTGAAAGCAATCAAGACACAGTGGAAATCACCGGCCTCTCTTCCCACGCCGAGCAGTACCAACAAAAAGCTGTTCGGCGTGGCTCCAAAATTGGAAGAGACACTGGAGGTACCTACAGTGGACGAACCCCTAGCGCCCCTAGTGTCGTCCACCACCTTCTCAGGAGACCTAGCTGAGGCCCTCAAAGGTGAGGATCGCAAAGGCGAGGCCACGTTCCGCAGAACGCACCAAGCAACCGCTTGGGCAATCAGAGCGTCCACCTCCGCTTCATTCTTCATCAGGGCCGCCCACGGTTGGCTCCAGGAGCTCCAGGGAAAGATCCCTGTGGAGGACTTCCGCACGCAACAGGATCTCAGTAAGATCGTGGCGGCCGCAGAGTATGCAGCAGACGCAACTCTCCAGGCCGCTCGGTTCTCATCCAGAGCTATGGCTTCCAACATCACTGGCAGGCGTTTGCTCTGGCTGAAACACTGGCAGGCGGACTCTATATCCAAGTGGAAACTCGCAGCGGCACCATACCAAGGGGGAAAGTTGTTCGGGGACGCCTTGAACCCCTATACAACAGAGAACAAGGACAAACGCAGGGTCCTGAAACACGTGTTCAGGAGGCTGGACAGACGCTCTGGAGCCTACCCACGGCAGCAGCCCTTTCGGGCCGGGGCCAGGTACAACCAGTACCAGGCATCTCAGTTCTTCCCGGCCAGGCAGGACAGACAGGACAAACAGGCAGACAGGCAGACAGGCAAAGCCCCAGACCAAGACAACAGCCGCAGGGCAAGCGGCCCTTTCGAGGCTCCAACAGGCCCTTCCGATGATCAAAATGACACCTCATCAGGACCTCCCATCGGGGGCAGACTCTCCCTGTTCGTCCACCAGTGGGAGGTCACCACCACAGACGCATGGGGTCTCAACATCATCCGCCAGGGCCTCTTCCTAGAATTTGTCTCCACCCCCCCAAACCGGTTCCTCCCTTGTCCAAGCCCTCACAACCGAATAAGAAGGAGGTTGATGGACGAGGCAGTAAACCATTTACTCCACATACGGGCCGTGGAACCGGTTCCACTGGACCAGAGAGGTCAGGGATTCTACTCCATCCTCTTCGTAGTCCAAAAGGCATCAGGGGGATGGAGAGCCATACTAGACCTCAAGGGACTAAATTACCACTTGGCATACCACAAATTCAAGATGCAAACGCTCCAATCAATCTTGGGAAGCATCAGAAAGGGAGACCTCCTGACATCTGTCGATCTCACGGAGGCGTACCTCCATATCCCAATCTCTCTGGCCCACCGACGGTTTCTCCGGTTCGCCTGCAGGGGGCGCCACTTTCAGTACAGGGCACTCCCATTCGGCCTGTCCTCCGCCCCAAGGGTCTTCACCAAGATCCTGGCAGCCCTAGCAGCCAGTCTACGGATGGTGCCAATCAGAGTCCAGTGCTACCTGGACAACATTCTAATTCAGTCCGCGTCCACCCAGGCTGCCGAGTCAGACCTGCAGACGGTGGTAGGACTACTCCAAAGCCACGGGTTCTCCGTAAATTTTCCCAAGAGTCACCTAATCCCCTCAACAAGGTTACTGCACCTCGGCGCCATCATAGACACCGTAGAGTGCCGGGTCTACCTATCCCAGGAGCGCCGGGAAAGCATAAGAAGCTTGATCCTCCAGATTCGCAGAAGTCGATCAGTAACATTGGCCAGCCTATCCCAGTTGCTAGGAAAGATGATTTCGGCCATTGCAATAGTGCCTTGGGCCAGGCTTCACTCCAGGGAACTTCAATGGTTCCTGTTGCCTTTCCAGAAGCAAAATCTCAGCGCCTCACCACAGAGAGTTCACCTCCCGCCAAAGGTACTACATTCCCTCAGATGGTGGCTATCACCAGCCATAAGCAATGGGTCAGACTTCAGGGAGCCGGACCGCATAGTACTCACCATGGACGCCAGCCTCTTCGGCTGGGGAATGCACATACAGTCACAGTGGGCACAGGGCCGGTGGTCCAGGGCGGACCTCCGCCACAGCATCAATTGGCTCGAGTTACGGGCCATCCACCTTGCCCTCCGTCACTTCCAGGACCAAGTGGCACGACAACACGTCCTGGTCCTCACCGACAACGTGACAGCCAAGGCTCACGTAAACCGTCAGGGGGGCACTCGGTCCCAAAATCTCATGGCAGAGGCTCTCCTCCTGGGGACCTGGGCAGAACACAATCTAGCTTCCATCAGAGCCGATCACATATCAGGGGAAGCGAACACTCAGGCCGACTTCCTGAGCAGAACAATAGTAGACCACTCAGAGTGGCGACTTCACCCGAGGATCTTCAAGGAGATCTGTCACCGATTCGGCTTGCCACAAGTGGACCTCTTTGCTTCCCCACACAACGCCCAGCTGCCCCGATTCTTTTCCCGTTTTCATGACAGGAGGGCGGAACAAACGGATGCCCTCCGGAGCCCGTGGCCACAGGGTCTTCTTTACGCCTTCCCTCCCCTGCCCCTCCTCCCAGCAGTGATACGCAAGATCATCAGGGAACGAGCAGTGGTACTCCTAGTGGCCCCCCATTGGCCAAGGAGACCATGGTTCGCCGACCTGGTGAGTCTCTCCCTGGCAGAACCCTGGAAAATTCCCCCGGAACGGGTGGCACTCAGTCAGGGAGGCATCCATCACCCAGATCCACAGTGGCTCCAGTTAGCCGCCTGGCACTTGAGCGCTCGATCCTGACGGGGGAACGCTGTTCCCCGGGGGTCATAGCAATAATACAGGCCTCCTGCCGTCCCTCCACCAACCGCATCTATGATGCCTCGTGGAAAAACTTCCAATTGTGGTGCTCCAGGCGGCGGCTGTCGCTTGGGGAGCTCACAATCGCCCATATTCTGGACTACTTGCTAGCCGGACTCAACAGGGGCTTGGCCCCAAACACACTGCGCAGACAAGTAGCAGCCCTGGCAACGGTGCTCACATGCGACTCCGCAGAGACCCTGAGTCGCCATCCCCGTATCAGGTCCTTCTTAAAGGGAGCCTCCAACGCCAGACCACCCACGGTACACAGGTACCCCTCATGGGAGCTACCACGGGTCCTCCAGGCCCTCACGCAGCGGCCCTTCGAACCCCTAGCGACATGCGACGTGCGCTACCTGTCCCACAAGGTGGCGTTCCTAGTGGCGATTACATCCGCACGACGCATCTCCGAATTAGCTGTGCTCTCAGTCAGGGGAGACTTGTGCGTCTTCCATCAGGATAGGGTGACCCTGCGCCTGGACCCCACCTTCATCCCGAAGGTAAATTCCCTATTCCACAGGTCGCAGGACATAGTACTACCGGATTTTTGCCCCAATCCGTCTAACGATAGGGAGCGACAGTGGCACAGCCTCGACGTACGTAGGGCGCTGAAGTGCTACATTGCCCGTACAGCGGAATTCCGTAGGTCTGAGGCTCTGTTCATATCGTTCCACCCCTCTTATAGGGGTCGGAAAGTATCCTCCTCCACAATTGGCAGGTGGATCAGGGCGTGTATAGCCGGGGCGTATCAGGCGGAAGCCTTGCCAGTCCCAAGAGGGATCACGGCACACTCCACACGAAGTGCAGCTACCTCCACGGCCTGGGACACACAGGCATCCATCGAGGAGGTATGCAGGGCAGCCACATGGACTACACCAGTCCCTTTCATTAGAAACTACAAGATCGATAAGTTTGCCTCGGCCGAAGGCGCCTTTCGCCGGAGAATTATCCAACAGGTTATTCGCCAAAGTGCCATACCGGACCAGTCTATTGCCCACCCTTAGGGACAGTAGGCTTTGGTAGGTCCCATGGGTGGATTCTCCATCTCCCAGTGCTGGAGAAGGGGCGTTGTCTTACCTGAACGCCTTTCTCAGCACGGAGATGGAGAAGCCACCCCCACCCTGGTAGGCCAGTTAGGCCTAGGATTAGCATAGTAGAAGGAGCCACGATGTCGCACAGTCATTCATGGGCTACGCTCGCGTCAAACCTGGGGATAAGGTCCAGGAAGGGGGCGTGGCAGCTTTGGATGACTTGATTTGATAGGGCAGGAATACAGTCATAACCCATGGGTGGCTTCTCCATCTCCGTGCTGAGAAAGGCGTTCAGGTAAGACAACGCCCCCCCCCTCTCTCTCTCTCTCTCTCTGTGTGTGTGTGTGTGTGTGTGTGTGCGCGCGCGCGCGCGTGCGTGCTACATGTTTACATTGTTTTTTCCTCTTACTACTTCTCCGAACTGAGTATGAGATTCTGTTGGTGATATTTAATTGTTTTCCCCTTGACTTTTGGCAGTGCTACCTCCCAGGACTCCAGGAGCCAGAAAAAAAAAATCTGTAGGAGCACATGCATGTTACTAATTGCCTATCTGAGCTTTGGTATCTATCAATAAGTATAACATAAACTACTGCTGGAGGCATTGGGAGCTCTTATTTTCATACAGAAGCAGCCAAGTACATAGAGCCCAAAATTATGGTGTTTTATTTTTTATTCTTTGCTTGTCTAAAAAGAGGGCACATGAGTTCCTGCAAATGAAAGTGGGTGTTGGTGACATCTTCTCTTCCAATCCAATATTATTTTTAATACAACCATTAATCCATATATGGTGTGATAACAGAGATGCCACACAATTTATCTTCACTTGTGATAAAGAGATGGTCTAATCAAGCAAGCTATTTCCAGCTAAACCCTGATCTCCCCAGTTCATAAAGACAAATGCCATAATAGTAAGGTTCAGATGTCAAGAGTCGTTGTAGCTACAGATAGATAGATTAGGTATCACTGTATGTGCATGTTACTTTTGTTCTCATCTAATAGAATTGTGGACACACAACCTGGAATCATGATATCGTTATTTGTCTTATAATGAACTGCAGCATTATGTCTGGTCAGCACTTGGAGATCACAACGTGCAGGGGAATACAAAGAATTGCAGGAAATAATGTTTTGATTCATTAAGTGCTGCTTCCCCACCTCTTTTAATTGGCCTAGGCTACGGCTTAGAGCCAAAGGACACTGTACTGTTTGAAGGACTTCTTTGCAATGAGACCCCAAGGCAGCATCTTTAACACTTCAGGTCATCAACATTTTTGTGATAATTTATATTTTTAATCAAGCCCTACCGTGCTGTTATATTTTCCTTAGTTGCTAATATTAATCTTTTCCCAGGAGACAGGTGCTTTTTAAAGAAGGGGTAACATGATATGCACATTATATCTAAGCTAAATAGAAGCTTATAAAATTCCTTTGGGACGTTTTCAGATTAAAAATGAAAAGCAATTTTTTTCCCCATTGCTGCTCTGCTCTTGTAACTATCTTACCTTAAAAAAAAAAGTGTGCAGATTTTTTTTTCTGGCTAAATACCACAATTTGTCTTTAGATAATGGGTCATGAGACATCCTAAAAAAATTAAACCAACAAGAAGGCAGTATAACCAAGAGTTAGAACAAAAAACTGGATTTAATTTGAATGCCATTTAATTGTTTAATATAGTTTAAAAGATCACTAAAAATAGATTAATCATTTTCTCTTCTGGTCTTTGTACTATGGAATAGGGAGATCTGCCTGCAAAGACTTTTCTTATGTTTTGTTTTGTTTTTAGTGCTTTATATTCAGTGTAGCTCCTGGTGGTACTATTTTTCAGATTCATAGCCTATCAATGTCCAATAGTTCCATAGTATGAAATTCTAAAATTGTGCTTAGCACCCTGCAATTTTGCCAGTTCAGAGAGGATGGCCATGGACCTCCTGAATCACACAGCATCCAGTTTAGGGACCTAGCTGGCACTGTCTCCTTTTTCTTTGGGTCCTTGCCCTTTATTGGGTCCAGCTGATTGTTCCTTGGTGCCATGCTAGTAACGTGAAAACAAGATAGATTTATGATAATTGATTCCTGCAATTCCTGCACTTTTATTTTTCTTAACTAAAATTCTAGTACCTGTTTTTGTGAACCTCGTTAATATTTTAATTGATGAAGCTGCATTAGCTAAAATCCCAGAATGTTACATATATTCTGGAATGCTGGGAGTATTATAAACAGTTGGAGGATTGCTTGTTACATCTTTTTTTTTCCCCTTGAAAGGGATTATGAGAAGGAAATGGTCAGGATATACATTAAAGCTGAGAAAAAGAAGTTAATGAAGAAGAGCCAATTCATCTAATGTACCACAGGGAGGATGGACCCAGGCACAGACCTAATTGTTAATTCTGTTAAAACAACACGCAATGATGAACATACTTAGCTGGAGTATTCATGTTCTACAAGGCACTGAACACTATTTATTCCACCATGATTTTGATTCTGATAGATCCTAGGTGGCCATTATAATTAACACCGATTTATTTGTATTTTATTACTGCTTTTATTCTGTTCTTTATTGATATTTGTTGTAAATTGCCCAGAAACATATGGATTGCCATTTAAAAGTTAGTTCATCTCAAAAGAACCTTCAGATAAATTATCTGAAAAGAAATACATGGTAGTAGGAAGCACATTAAAGTAGTGAAAGCATATGGAAACTAATCAAAGAGAGAAGCAACCTAGAACTAAGGAAAAATTTCCTGACAGTTAGAACAATTAATCAGTGGAACAACCTGCCTCCAGAAGCTGTGAATGCTCCAACACTGGAAGTTTTTAAGAAGAAACTGGATAGCCATCTGTCTGAAATGGTATAGGGTTTCCTGCCTGAGCAGAGAGTTGGACTAGATGACCTCCAAGATCCCTTCCAACTTTATTATTATTATTATCATCATCATCATCATCATCTGAAATATTCCCAATACAACAGTATCCATGAGATAAAAAAGGTAGAAAAAGTAGACAATAAACTGAAGATTAAAGTCTGAATGTGATTCAATCAATTTCTTCCTTTAACTTGGCTTCAAACTGATTGTATATTGATATGCTGATTCAACTGGGTGTTTTTAGAATACATCAACAATTTATAGCATGTATGTGTCTGAAAAACAACATCTTTTAATGAACTAAATCAATAATTTAAATCAAATGCAATTCTAAGATTCACAATGATAATTAGATTTGAGTGGACGTCTTGCCAAACCAACAATCTGAATCCATATTAGATTTCATTTAACTTGTTATCAAATCAAAATTGTGAATCAAAGTCACACAGCCTTAGCATTTAGCACAAATAAAGTTGGGTCAAGGAAGTTCATTTTGTCATGGAGCTAGAATATAGTATACTGGTTCAGATATTGTATTGGTTACAGGATCAGACTGAATGGATAACCTGGGGCTAGTCACTATCACTCATACTAAAATCTCAAAAATGATTGTTGTGGGGTTAAAATGAGGAGACCCATCTTCCCTAAAGAATCTTAATAACTCGGAAAGCAGGTAGGATAGAAATGAGAGGATGCAATTAAATATATAGACAGCTGTTTTAATGAAATAATATCTTCCTAGTAACGGCTATCACCAGGTTTCATTCAAATCTTATTTTCAAGATTCTCTTCAAGGAAATCTTAATAACAATTTTTGGGCAAGTCCTAAGAGTTTGATAAGATTACTGAATTTTTTTAGAGAATTTTTGCAAAAACACTATAGAAGGATCAGGCATGTCTTTTTTTTTAAAGGGTATATATTTCTTTCTCATGCAAATAGTTTATAAATGAATCATTATTTATACATCAAAGTCTAGAAAAAATATATTTTGTTGTTATTCCAAAATTCTGAGATACAACATGGGATTGTAAGGATAGGAGCAAAATAAAATACCCTTGATTATATTTGTAGATGATAGATGATAATGCTACTAGAAATAAACAATTTTAATTTTTGAAATTATACACTAATTGGAAATATATCCTCAAATAATAACAATGAACTTCAATCAAGATTATTCCTTCAGCATTCTTTGAGGACTTATGAGCATAAAGAACAAATGCAATTGAACACAAATCTTTATCATACATAAATGCTGTGGCTTTACAGTAAAGTAAAGTGGCTATATTTTACACTATAGTAGTTATTGATTGTATAAACATCAGAGAGTATGACCATCAGTTAGTGGGGAAACAATAGGTTTTACCTAATAAATGTGATCCTTCTTGCCCCCGTTAATCAACAAACATTTCATTTAAATATATTGCCATTGTTACATATGAGATGTTCAGTTCTTCATTCACAAAGTCATTTATGAATGTTGATCAAGAAAAAAATAGAATTTGGATATAATTTCACTCCCCAACTTCTTAGACTTTCATACTACTGTAATGTTGCCATTTTCCGATGAGGTAAAAGTGACTTCCTTTATTAGAATCCAAATTAAGACAATTCAATTTTCATTAAAATAGCTGGGATGCACTTTGCAGAATTAGAATTATTATTTTTTATTTACTATAGTGAAAAATGAAACATTCCCCCCCCTTTTTTTACAAGGGAAAATTGTTTAAAGGGCTTTGAAACTCATCAAATTTGGTACTCAATGCATTTTGACACAAACATTTTTGTCCCAGTACTCATCATTTGTGTGGTACTTGACTCACAGCTAGAACTTGTCGATGTCAGCTGCCTTGTGACACACTACATTATTCCTTATGGGGAAATGTTGTTTGGTACTCATTGTTTTTGAACTCATTGTGCCTCCTGGAATCAATTACCAATCAGTACTGAGGTACGACAGCATATCCTTTGGCACAGAAATCCATATTTGATATTATTCCAAACATTATTTCTCAAGAAGCTAAATTGTAAGGAAAGTTGTAAACTTTTCTAGTGATGGTTAGATAAACTGAAAAATTGTTATCAGTATATTGTTTAGGAAGACTACCTTGGTCATTTTCATTAGAAATTAACTATATATATCAAAGCCCCTCTGTGATAGGAATTTTAGAATGAGATATGATTTTAAAAAAAGTTAAAATCAACAATGTAAAAGAAAACACATTAATAAAACAAAAAACATTAAGAATTTAATTAAAATATTTTATTAATAAGAAAGAATTATGTGGCCTTTCTATGAATCTTAGTGGTCTCCAAGAAATGGACACAAAGCTATTGATCAAAAAAAGAGCAACACTAATTAGAATATGGATTTCTTTTTTTAATATGATCAGTGAAGATCCTTATCTTCAACCACAAATCTTTGGATCCATCAGTAATATTATGTCTCATCCTCCATCCCAGTTTTGAGAGACACCATCTTTAAATATACTTATTTTTTGCGTGTTCATTTTCCGATGCTTCATGATCCCTTTCTGATTTTCTTAGTACTTCTAATTTCATTTTCTTTACTCATGTAAACTCTTCAGATGAATTAATGTACTGTACTCACCTGCAATAATCTAATATCATATGTTGGATCAGACTTGGCCTCTTTACTAATCCAGGCATTGAATAGTCTTTTACTGTTATATTAAAATTTCTTCTCCTGTGAAAAGATATCTGAAATATCTTAGTAAGTAGCTCTGGCTACAAATCTACAGTGAGATTTGCATTATCTCACTACAGAGATCCAAACTGAATTGATCATCCATGTTGCTGTAGCATAATTTCTGTCACTTAGAGAAAGTTAACTGGCATTTTACCAGTTGTTTCTTCAACCTTTGTACAAGAATCTTTGACATCTGTGCTAAGGCCTTTGGCAGACTTTTCTAATTCCCAAAGAATGTCTCCAGCTTATTCAACCAGCAGTCGGTAGGGTTTCTTCTGAGTTATCACATAGCTTTGATCTTAATTTTATGTCACTTGTTTCCTCAGCTTTTTATGTGGTAATAATCACACATGTTCACATATAATATGGAGAAGTGCCTGTAAGCTGTTCATTGCTCAGCAGTGATAATGTGCTTGCAGTTCTCACTGTGCGGTACTTTGCAACACCCGGAGTTTAATTGAAAATACACTCTGACCTTGGTTTTCTTCACTGGGCACAGAAAGGACATAATTGCTGTGAAGCTACTGAGAGACATTATTCCAAAATGTCATATTGCTAATTTTAGCAGTAGAAGTCCCTCCTACTAAAAGAAAAATCCCAAAATCCAAATATAAATATACAATGTTCTGTATTAATAAAACAAGTATTTTTTAAATAAAAAATCATCTTATTTCTCTGAACCCCTTTGTTATTTTCAAAATGCCATGGGACTGCACTCATTTGATTTCTTCTAGTAATCTATTCCTCATTTATTATTACATAAACAGCTTGTACACTGCAGACCACAAAAATATCTGTACTCCATTTTACCTTCAAAAGGTTTCCATAGCTACAAAGGACAAGATTATAATTAACATTTGCTGGACAGAGGATTCTTAACAGCATTTCCACTTTCATAGATAATTGTGATTTTCCTCCCAAATATATTCTGTCAGATAAACTGTGATTTTGATGGATTTTCTATATGTCTATAAACATTATATTTCTGTAGTCTATAAACACTGCTCTCTGAATATGTAGAATGTTTCTATTAGTGGAGGTTTTCTTTAGAATTCCATGATTAGTTTTCTTATTTTGTTTTATTTCCTCCATGTATATTACTTCCAGTGAATGGTTAGGCAGCTAAAATAGTAGAAAGACTTCAGAAGATCAATGCCCTTTCAAGAACTACTGAAATGAGGATTAGATAGGCCAAGGATCAACCATCCATTAGTATAATGAATCAGCTGCTTTGTAACTCTCCCTAATCAGTGGAGATTACAAGTTTACAAGACCTGATTTAAAATGTCTTGCAATGAGGTGGAAAAGTAAGTTATTTTCCAAAGGTCAAAGTAAGTGATACAGGTTAGTTTTGTTGATGACAGTGTTTACTCAATTTCTCAGTAGGAGTAAAATCTAAGCAACGTATCTGATATTCCCATATAAATTCATAAGTTAATTATTTTTTCTAACTGGATTGCTATGTGAACAGTAATATATTTTACCCTATTTTTCAAAGTACAAGATTTCTCCCACTGATATAAAATTAAACTGCTTGAAGCTTTAAAGGAAAGCCTTTAGCAGATAGTATTTTTGTTCTACTAAACATGTGTATTGTATATCTGTACACTCTGGGTAAGTAATGTGCTTAGAGTTGCTGTAATTTATAAGACTTCACTTGGGCTGATTTATAGGAAATTTCATTAATCTCTACAGCACAGGGACCTTGCAGTGAGCAATAGATTCAAAATGAATCCAGAGCTGGATTTAGGTACAATCACAAATGAATCAGCACTCAGAGACTTTGAAGAATAATAATAATTTGCGAAGTTGAAAAGTGAAATAACTGAAACAAGCAATTTTGGAAGGTAACTCTGAAATTGCCAACCCTTTATTTTTGCATTTGGGACACATTAGTAATGACAGTTTCTGTCTTCCAGTGGTCAAAATATGAGGGTTGGGGACAATGTGTATGAGGAAATAAAATCACTTGAAGCTTTTTTTATATCTGTTTCCTGAAGTAAGCAAACAATAAGTATTCTGTCAGCAGATGTATTCAAGAAATAAAAGCTTTTGGACATCCCTTGGCATAAATAATTAAAGACATTTTCCTCCTTGGAGGAAAGATTTGCAAACCTAATATGATTCATAGAAGAATTTTTTTCTCCTAAAACAATGTGTTTTGGGTAACTTAACCCACCTCTCAAAACTTCTGAAGAGTACCAGCATGGGGAAGTATGATATACTAAGTCAGTGGTGGCGAACCTATGGTACAGGTGCCAGAGGCGGCACTCAGAGCCCTCTCTGTGGGCACCCGCACCGTCGCCCCAGTCCTAGGCCTTCAACTCGGTTTTATAAAACCTTTTTGCCTTAGGTCTTCGCCGCCCTGTGCAAAAAAAAAAAAAGTTCAATCAGTCAATTTCAACTTCTCGCGGAAAAAAAATCTTGCAAAGTTAGAATAGATTTATTGGAACTTTTTAGTCCCACCCAGTCTGCCATTACCACTGCAGCCACCCCCATCCAATTGGCCATGCTCACCCAATGGGTCACACCCAGCTGGCACTCGACGATGCATAAGTGGGTTTTGGGTTGCAGTTTGGGCACTCAGTCTCTAAAAGGTTTGCCATCACTGTACTAAGTACTTAAATTACATATAAAAGTAGAATGTATATTAAAAGAATGCAGAATGAAGACTGCATTTAAATCTGCTTTTAAATTTTTTTTACTTTTGGTCATTTTGTGGCTTAATGAACTAGAGTTAAAAACATCACAACACATTTAAGAAACATATATACAATCAATCTTTTAATCTCTGTTTCCCTTTATGTATGGTTTTGCCTATCCGTAATTGTAAAAAAGATTTCAAACCTAAGCATGCATGGTAAGGGTTTTACATTTGTGTGCTTTAGGGCTATGTTTTGTTACTTTTGCATGTGCAAAATGGTAGACAGGCTTTGGCATACACTTGAACATGCATAAAAAGTACACTTGTCAAGGTCTTATTAGACTGATTCATCATTTCTGAATGTTAAGCCAGTATGGAACTTCTGCAATAAGGATATTATAAGCTATTTGTTCATACTTTTCATTTATCTTGCATCCAAATGTTTAAACAAAGAAAAACTGGTCAGATATTTTACTTTTGATGGGCATGGACAACTTGTATGCTAGACTGCTTTATTTGAAATTCTTGCTAAACCCTAGATGAAAAATATAAATTTCATTTTGACAATTCAGTCATCATTTTATCCTTATCCAAAGGTTAATGTTATGGATCTCCATCTTCAGTTTTAGAAGTTCTGCTAAAAATGGATATTAGTTTCCAACTGACCTGTACATCCAATAATTAAAAATCTCTGAAAATAAATTACAGATAAAGGTTCTGAATGTTCTTCTTTAAGTAATGTGATTACAGTAGTGAATTATCCAGTAATATAGTTGTCTTTAAGTTAATTATAAATGTTTTAATAGCCTTTTAGACTTAGATTTATTGAAATGAATAATTTAATTCTGATAATTTAGCTTAATTTTTAGATTGATTTTATAAGTGGATAATTCAGTTTTTGGCTGGTTACCTTATGTTGGCTGGGAATTTTCTTAATTCCCAGCCAACATAATAGTGGTTGAGAATTGGATCAGCAAAAGTTCAGTGTATCTGGAATGTCTGCTGAAAACAGTGAGTTGGCTTAAAGTAATGTTCATAGTTCTGTAATCTTGGCCAAAACAGTAGTTTCAGTAGGCATTTTCCCTAATTGTTAGAATTAAAATTTAATTTTACAGTTTATTTTCTTCTACAAGATATTTTTTGCACGCAAAAGAAAAACCTCTAATGACCGAAGGATAATTTTAATTGTTAACTTATATTAATAGTTAATCCCTGAGAAGTTTGTTTCTAGGTAGTCATATATACTGCTTATGTGTAAACATATTTTTAAACTAATGTGTGAATACACAATTATAAGTATGAAATAAAAATGCAATATTTGATACTAATATTGCTGTTTTCTTTTTTCTTTAGACTATTGCAACTCCTGAAGGACCAACTCCAAATAAATTATGAATGTTGAACAAGATGAGCTTACATCCACAGCAGATAATGATAGGTCCTAGGTTTAACAGGGCCCTATTTGACCCGTTGCTTGTGGTGCTACTGGCTCTTCAACTTCTCGTGGTTGCTGGTTTGGTCAGAGCTCAGACTTGCCCTTCTGTCTGTTCCTGTAGCAATCAGTTTAGCAAAGTAATTTGTGTGAGAAAGAATTTGAGAGAGGTCCCTGATGCTATATCTACTAACACTCGGTTATTGAATCTCCATGAGAACCAAATTCAAATAATCAAAGTGAATAGCTTCAAACACCTGAGGCATCTAGAAGTCTTGCAGCTGAGCAGGAATCACATTAGAACAATTGAAATTGGGGCCTTCAATGGTCTGGCTAATCTCAATACTCTGGAACTCTTTGACAATCGTCTTAGCACCATTCCTAATGGGGCATTTGTGTACTTGTCAAAATTGAAGGAACTTTGGTTGCGAAACAACCCCATTGAAAGTATACCTTCTTATGCTTTTAATAGAATCCCTTCCCTGAGGAGGTTAGATCTGGGGGAATTAAAAAGGCTTTCATATATCTCTGAAGGTGCCTTTGAAGGTCTATCTAATTTGAGGTATTTGAACCTTGCTATGTGCAACCTTCGGGAAATTCCTAACCTCACACCCCTTGTAAAACTGGATGAGCTAGATCTTTCTGGGAACCACTTAACTGTTATCAAGCCAGGGTCTTTTCAAGGATTAATGCACCTGCAGAAATTGTGGTTGATCCAATCCCAGATTCAGGTGATTGAAAGAAATGCCTTTGATAACCTTCAGTCATTAGTAGAGATCAATCTGGCCCACAACAATCTAACACTACTGCCTCATGACCTTTTCACACCTCTCCGTCTGGAAAGAATCCACCTGCATCATAACCCTTGGAATTGCAACTGTGACATCTTATGGCTCAGCTGGTGGATTAAAGACAAAGCACCCTCTAACACTGCATGCTGTGCCCGTTGCAACACACCTCCCAGCTTGAAGGGAAGATACATTGGCGAGTTGGACCTAAACTACTTCACATGCTACGCTCCTGTAATTGTGGAGCCACCAACAGACCTCAATGTCACTGAAGGCATGGCTGCTGAGCTTAAATGCCGAGCATCAACATCCCTGACCTCTATATCTTGGATTACTCCAAATGGATCTGTTATAACACACGGGGCTTATAGGGTTCGGATTTCTGTGCTCAGTGATGGCACGTTAAATTTTACAAGGGTGACCGCGCAAGACACAGGCTTGTATACGTGCTTGGTGAGTAACTCTGTGGGGAATACAACAGCTTCTGCAACTCTTAATGTAACCGCACAGGAGTGTATTACTTATTTTTCAACCATCACAGTAGAAACTGTGGAACCTTCTCAGGATGAGGCACGGACCACAGAACAGGTTTGGCCCACACCAGTTATTGATTGGGACACCACTAATGCGACAACCTCTCTCACACCACAGAGCACAAGGTCAATGGAAAAAGCATTCACAATTCCTGTGACAGATTTAATCAATGGGATCCCAGGAATAGATGAGGTTATGAAGACTACCAAAATCATAATTGGTTGTTTTGTGGCAATCACTCTTATGGCTGCTGTGATGTTGGTCATTTTTTACAAAATGAGAAAACAACATCACCGGCAAAATCATCATGCTCCAACACGCACTGTAGAAATCATTAATGTGGATGATGAACTTACAGGTGATACACCTATAGAAAGTCATTTGCCCATGCCAGCAATAGAGCATGAGCACTTAAACCACTATAACTCTTATAAATCTCCTTTCAACCACACAACAACAGTTAACACAATAAATTCCATACACAGTTCAGTGCATGAACCATTATTGATCCGAATGAACTCTAAAGACAATGTACAAGAGACTCAGATCTAAACCATTTACAGATTTAAGGGGGAATTTAAAACAAAAAAAGACAGTTTATTAAAAAAAAATGACACAGATGACTGGGCTAAATCTACTGTTTCAAAAAAAGTGTCTTTACAAAAAAAGAAATTTATTTATTAAAAATTCTATTGTGAGCGAAAGCAGACAAAATTATGTGTATTCCTCAGAACTTCTTTTTGCTGCATTTATTTACCCTACTCTACTGATTTACCTTCCCTTCTTTCCCATACCTTCCCTTCTATTCCATTTGCCATATTTTTCATAGAACAACTTGATTCTCTAAAGAACTGGTCTAGGAATTTTTGTAAGAATTCTGTTAATGCTTTGGGAATTTTTATGGTGAATTCTAGTGGTGAGATTCGGTCTATTTTGTCTTTTTTATTTCATTTTCTTCTCATTCCCTTTTTGAAATGGTTCAGAGGGGAAATGGATGTTAGCAGTAGATTTACGAGAACAATCAAGGAACAGAAACAAACAAAACAAAATATTTTATTTTTCTTTTATTTTTTCACATTTCTGTATTTCCTGAAGGGACAATTCTGTGAAAGGGGAAAAAAAATCCAAGAAATTAATTTTCATGTGAGCATCTATAAAACCCATGATCTTTTAAACAACTCTAGAACCAGGATTTGTAGTTCAAACACTAAAATAAGATTATAAATAAAATATTGTTGGTTTTTTTCTGTACTCATTTTTAGTGTGATGTTAAAATGTCAAAAGGTCGTTCCACATTTTACATTTTTTTCATTCATCATTCCATGGCTTTCCTTCAAAAACATTCAAAATAATGGTAACAAAAATACTATAACAACATTTTGAATTTTAACTGAAAGTAATAATACACTTTTTTTACTTAATAACCAGCATACCATGCCTAAAGGTTAATGATCACAGACAATAATTCAGGAAATTTACTGGGATTAAATAAATGAAATGAATTTTTTGATGAAATGAATGAAATTTATCTTCACATTTGATCAGAATTTTTCATTAGAAAAGTCATTTTATTCGTGGAATGCTCTAAAAATTCTTCCTCAGAATTTTGGTTGAGCAATTTGTTCTTCGTTGGACACCAAAGGATTTGCTTATCTTGTTAACAAAAGTATGTGTGTGGGAGCATCCATTTTATATTTAAAGGTAAAAAGGAAGAAGAAAAAGAAAGAAAGAAAGAAAAGAAAAGAAAAAAGAAAGAAAAAAGAAAGAAAAAATTGAAATGGCATTTTCTATCCAAAGTTCTAAAACCACTGGTCCAAATAATTTGATCCAGCACTAATCTTAACCATGTGTTGGAATGTGGCCTTAATTTGTAAATAAATGTTATAATTAACCACAAGTATTATTCATCTACTTTTTCTGCCTTTGTTGGTGTCTTCTATAGCAAGTGAAGGACATCAGCAAAAGGTTCAGATTTCACAAGGCTTGTTTGAGAATATATTATTAACCTATAGTTCTAGCCAACTTTTTATTAGTGTTCATATAAAATGAAGTTTTTATTTTGATTGCATGAAAACACAGCTGCAAATATTGATGCTGTTTGCTATTTAGCTCAACTGAAATATGATCGAGCAAGATAAGCTAACAAATAAAATCGTGACACTGAAAACATCCAGGAACAGTATTCAACAACAGGAATTATTGGGGGGGGGAAACAGATTCCCTTAATTCTTTTTATCTGATGTAGACCAATGCTAAGTATCAGAAATTCAAGTGAGAAGTAAACCTCAATAGGATTTTTCAATGATGAACCGAATTCCCTAATTAAAACAATATGAAGTGTGGTTCAGAAGATCCATTGGAATTGTTCTAGCCAGAAGATCCATTCAAGATCATGCCTTTCCATGCCATTTATGAAGCAGTTATTATTTTTCAGAGTTATGCAGAAACAAAATCAAAACCCAAGCCACTACAATCCAAATCTCTGAACTCACCAAGGGTTGTCTTAACTCATCAAGGTTCATCCCAACATTTCTTGTAGATTAGACCTCAGCCTGGACAGAAAATTTGCAACTCATTAAACCCTTGAAAAGCTGATCTGTTTTCCTTTCTCCCTTTGACAAAAATGTTTGAAGGAGGAGAAAAATATGGATATCCATATAACTAATAATAATTAAACTTGTGTTAATAATATAAATATGTTTTTAAAAGCTAATCATGGAGTTTTTTTAAAAAAAGGTTCAAATGTTGGGCTTTATGGCTCTTCTCATTTGAAAATTATTGTTGTGGCTGAGTTATAGTACAATAATTTCTCCTCTACAATATCCTTAAATAACGCATCTGACTTGGGTAATGGAAAACAAGAGTATATATTAAAATTCCTATAAATCTCATATCATATAATAATTTGTTCTTCGGCAAAGTTTGGAAATTTACTTGTGAAGTTTTCAAATCTTGAACCAAATAAGATGAGCCTTTAAAATGCTGGATGTACCTGAAGCATTTATTGTTTTCTTCCCTATTGTACCCCTAAGAACTTCTTCTACAAGTCATCAAATTTGCCAACACTTTTTCCTTAAATTTATTCTTTCAGGCAAGAAGACCATGAAATAAAAGAAGCCTTTTTCCTGCTGTCTCCCCCACCCCCACGACACCCGTATCTTATGTTCTGTTCAGTATACATTGGCCTATTGCAAATTTCCCTATATTCTTAGTGAAATTCCATCTCCCTTACATCTCCAGGAAAAATTGTTCTTAAATATTTATTGTGTTCTTCTTCTTCTTCTTCTTTGATATCTTTGTGGCCAATTCATGGCATGGGAAATAGTGGTTAAGGTATTGGAATGGAACTGGGAGAAAACCATTCAAATCTGCCTTCAGCCACAAAAGCTCTCTGAATGACTTTGAGCCAGTCACTCACTCTGAGCCCAGTCAACCTCACCTGCTTTTTTGCTGTGAGAACTATGAATGTCACTTTGCACTTCTAAACAAAAGACAGGATAAAAATCAAATCAATTCAACTGGTTTCAAAATAGAACTTTGAATAGAACTTATTTAGAAAGTAAGCAGCCACAAGCCAGGCAGACAAAGAAGCGCACTGACAAGGGTAGTGATTTTTTTTTTTTTGCTCTTGTATTGAATATGGTCAATAGAATCAAACTAGACACAAGCAAAAAAAACAAAAAGATCCTAAGAAACTTCAGTTCTGAAAAGGAATCCAGGTCACTTTAGTTTCAACATGGGATTCTGTTGTTGGATTTTCCAAAAATGAACCTTAATGTCTGTATCCTAAATTAACTATTCGATTCAGCTTAATAACATAGCTTTGTGACTTGCTCCAAAAACTTAATTTGCACCATATCAAGGACTGTTTTGCATCCAATAATTCCAACATGGTTCATCCATTTGCATCTACACAAACCCAATAGGTCAATCATAAGCCTAATATTATCAAATACTTGATGTCCTTTAATGAAACTGAATTGTCTCAAGTGGCTTATTGAATGTAATGCTCTCCGCAACTATGTGACAGATGTACGATAGCTGTTAAAAGATTGGCATCAACCTTGGAGAATAACAATTCACACAATTGCTGGGATCCTTTCTTGATTTATTGTAATGTTCCCTCATAGTTTTCTTAAGCTAAGGCCTTATTTTTGAAAGATTTCTTGTGAACTCTAGCTAGCACAATGAGAGGCATGCGGAAATTCCATCTCTCCTGGGGATTGCTGAGAGGGAGCGGGGGCTTTCCAGATTTTTTTTGTTACAATGGTGTCAAATATTAGTTCAAGGTGCAGCTAACTCTTTTGAAAGAACATGATCTCTGGAAGATTTTATTCTGTCTGAAAAATCATGTTTCTCAATGAGCATGCTTACATTTCTGGAATATAAAGTTTTAGTATACTTCAGAAACAGAAAGCTAATTTTGTTGTTGTCTCTGTGAATTATTCCTCCAAAATCTCTTTATTGTGGATAATCATACTTTGATTCAATTGTTTCATATAAGAAGCTAATATTTTATCAGATTTTTTCCTTGTTCCCAATAGAACTATTTAATATACTTCAATACTTATTTAGTATTTAAGAGACCTAATTGATCAAATTCTAATTTAAATAATCCAACAGGGGGATCTGCTTCCAAAGTATGCTTTCTACAGTGCATATTCAATGTTTTATGGCTGTTTCCAGTATTTTACAATATGAGACTTTTATTTTTATCTTTCAAGAGACATAATTTATTGTCTTATGCTGTACAAATGCTTTAAAAATTGGCATTACACCATTCTATCCACCTACCCTAATGATAATGGACTTGTAGTCAAATATCTTACTGGAAAGACCAAATACATTAATCTTTTTAATCTTTTGTTTATCTTCCAAACAACCAATTATTTATTGATTCTTTGCCTGGTATGTGGAGAAAATCCATTGGAAATCCAGCTGAAAGTACAGGAACAAAGTCCAGGAATATAATTTCTATCTTCAACTGCAAGACTATGTTTTCTTAAAATTTCAGTTGAAATACATCTTAATCCCTTCAAGAAAGTAAATCGAAAATCGTTTCAAGGAATTTCAAAGTTGGATTTGTTTCATTGCAATGAAAGCAATATATTCAGTTGCTGGAAGTCAACATCTACAAATAACAACATTCAAAATGTGGCCTTGTTATTTACAATAAATTTTCTGTCTTCATTGATTTTCAGTATTATGATTCTCATCATCACAGAAGTAGATTTTTATGTAAAAGGTGAATGTGAATAAGCCTTATGTTTAGAAATATGAATCTAACATTTGTTTTGTTGAAATCAAGTGAAGAATGATTGGATCTATGCCAAGACGACACGTAAGGAGAAAATATTAACAATACAGTATAAGCTTGATTGAATCTCTAGGTAACTCAATATATTTCAGTAAGCAGTAAATTGTTGCAACCAAATCTAGTAATCCAAATAATAATGATGATTTCAATGTCAGATCTAAAGTTGATTTCAGATTGTTTTATTTCCGTCAGTTTAATTGGAATTTCACACATGTGCTTTAGGAAGAACAGAAATATAACAGAACACACCTTCTATTTTTATTTATTTATTTACTTACTTACTTGTCTATATACTTTGTATGAGGAGTCATTTGTCAAGGCTATCTTTGCCAGAATTGTAAATCTGAAGGTTGGTGACAAATCTCACCTGGTACATGATGTCTTTATTAAATGGTCACTCATAAGCTCAGACAATAACTAGCTTTTGTGGACCCCAGATCTAATCAAAAATGCAAAAAAAGTCTCTTGAACCTTATAATTTAGTTACATGTATTCATGGAATCTTCTTGAGCAAGCAGCTATGGTATGTTTTTGAAGTGTGGCTATGAAAATTGTCACAACACACCCAATCTTGGGCATTAGCGAAACCAGCATTTAATAGAAAAAGTTCATCTGCTTGTAATTCAGCAGAAATTTTATGAAATATGTAATTCTGATAATTTAATCTGTGATATGAAATGTGTTGCTTCTATAATAAACAGAAACTCAAGTCTGAAAAGGAAGGTAAGTATGAACTACCCTGTACAATAAGCATAACAAACAAACGTTTTAATAGTTTCGTAGAATTTTTCATTTATTCTTGAAAAATAACTTAAATTCCAAGGATTTTAATTTCTGAATAAGTGTACTGAAATCTTTAAGCACAATGATTTCTATATTTCCTGTATAAGCAATATGTTTATTTTCCTTTCCCACTCATATCTTAAAAACACATTCATGGTCCTGCTCAGCAACTGCTTATTCATTCATTTCAGGACTATTGTTTCTCCAAATAACTAATGCAAGTCATATATTCTGAAATCAGTTCCAAAGTTGTTGTCTAAACTAAAATATTTTTTTTTAATATTGTGGCTTGTTTCTTATTTTCATTATCAATTTGTCTTCTGATTTTACTAGTTTGATAGTATTTCCTTAACATTTAGATTAGCCATATGTAAATTGGTACTATTACTTTCTTTTATTGTTATTATGACCTGCACATTATATAATATAATATAGTATAGTATAGTTATCGGCACCTTAAAAAAATACAGAAACATAAGTATTGCACACACATGCTAAGAAAGGAAAGCATTATTGCAGTGATAACCTTTTAGAAACCGAGTGCCCAAAAACTGGCCCTGCCACTGCTCCACCCCCACTCCACCCCACCCTGCCTGTCCACAGGGCCACTCACTGTCTCCAGGATCCGCTGCAGATCGCCCAGGCAGCCTAGCAGCACCATGGCGGCCACGCCCTCTGCCCATACCCTGCAGCATCAACTGTGATCATTAGGGCAGAGTCTTGTCTACGCTGCCTGGCTGCCATGTTCTTGGCTGCGCTGCTCTGTGGGACACGCTCGGGTGACTCTCCTCCAGGGAGGCTGCTGGTGGGGTCGCGGGCAGAGGCAAGGCTGGGGCAATGGCATGTTTGCCCACAGAGGGCTCTGAGTGCTGCCTCTGGCACCCATGCCATAGGTTCGCCACCACTGCATTATTGTATCTATAAAAAGATAGCACATCATATGAAGTAACTATATTAGACAAGATTCTGATCAATTCACTGCCTAGTGAACACTTTCTCTATAAAGCCAATACAATTGGACGAGATGACAGTTAATCTTGTGGAAGAAAGAGAGAAAAGAACAGCCAGAGACAACCTCGGGAGACAGGTGGAAGAGCCACAGACTACACCACGGTCAAACAAATGGTAACTGAGCTTGCAGAAGGAATGGGGATATGGCAAATGTCTCAGTAGGGACCCTTCATATTTTTGGGACTGTAAAAATGAAGCAGGAGAAAGAAAGATTAATGTAACTTTACAATGAAGTTAATGACTAGAGAATGGGGAAGTCCAAGTTCCCATCAGAAATCAGAGAAGAATACATTATATAATTCTATTTTTATTTGAGAATAATCATTGTGTCCATAAGCATTAGCAACACAGAAACTCCTGCGGCTTTTGTCCATGCATCCTTTCCATATCCATCCATTTGCAACAATAACCCTGGATCATTATATTGTAAAAAAACAACAAGAAATAAAGAATGGTAATTGGAAGCCCAAATACTGATTGGAATGACTTTTACTTCCTCCAGAAGAGATGGGAGAAGGACCTCGCCTGGTTTGAAGGAGAACTTTTACTAATTCTGGACCATTAATTTGGCTGTGTATTTAAAAAAGAACAGCAGATCACAAACCAAGTAGAAATGATGCAATGTGATCTATTCTTTGATTTACAGTGTTCTGGCATATTAAAATCTTATGCTTCAAGACATACAGAATTAGAATCAGAATCAGAGTAGAACTGGAAGGGAATGGGAGGTCTTCCAGTCCAACCCTCAGCTCAAGGAGAAGACCCTGTACTATTTCAGAGAAGTGACTGTCCAGTCTGTGGTTCAAAACTTCCAGTGATGAAGCACCCATCTGGATCTGGATCAATCTGGGAGCTGGATCAATGTAATATTTACTAATTTGAGAAGCTTTTGAATCTCTTAAAACTCTTTTTTAAATTTTGTTTCTGCCTAAATGCCTATCACTACAGATGTATCTGGTGCTTTATAAAGTGAACGAAGTTTGCAATGTAACATATTATTCAGGGAGAAGAACAGATAAAAGAAGGTAATGAGAGACAGGTAAATAGAGAAGTAATTGGTTGTTTCTGATGTGTGAACACCAGCTTAATTACAGTAGGACAGCTTCCTTACCTTTGACTACTGCCACACCATCTGTTTTATTTGTAACACATTCCCATAGCACTTTAAAGCTAACCCATGTTTCCTCCACTTTATCTTTACCATCTGCAGATCCAAGGCACATTCTACACTGTATTGGCATATGCTTCTAAGTCTTGAGCTCACAAAGGACACCATCAGCTGACACATCACTAACACAACAGGCAAAAGCTAGCTGAGCCTAGTAGGAAGTGAATTAGTTTCTAGAGCTCCCATTTGCACATATTTCGGCAAGAGTCCATATTTTGGTGATTTGCAAAGAGATGCTGTCTGTAGATTGAGATCAATTTTAAAATCTGAAATAAACTGTAAAAGTTTGTAAAACACCTTTTCTGCTTGAATGTAAAATGAACTGTATTAGACGATGCCCCAAAGGTGCTTTTTCAAAAGGCAACTGCACTTTGGAAGAAAAACAGTCCAGTTGCCTTTTGAAAAAGCACCTTTGCGACAACCGTGACCTGGATGATTAAGAATCGCCATAGACATTATACTAGAGGATATTCCATGCACCACCCAGGTAAAAGGGACACCTAACCTCCTTTTACAAAAAGGGCAAGAAAACAAATAATTTGACAGTTTGCAGAATGTCATCATTGACTTGTTTTAGTACTATATCTTGATGTATGCTAGATCTTGTATAAGCTGGGCTGAAATTACAGTGTCACAATATATCTGAAAAGTATTTGATGGAAAAAAGGCTATAGATGAAAATGGAGAATTTGAATGGAAATTTGTGTAGATTTTGGAAAGAGTAATATTTCTATTAAAATAATCATTAGCTGTAGATTTTCTGTTACAAATAAGGGAGAATGGATTTTATTATGTAAAATTCAGGCCTATGAATGCATTATTTGACATCAATAATAGCTATTACTAGGATGAAGACATCCTAAAGAGATAAAGCTAAACTTATTCTTTATCCATAGACTGGCTATCTTGATATTTAGTGTTATGACAGCTGAGAATTATAATTGAAAATAAGATTACACAGTCTTGCCTATAGACCAGAAGGATTAAATTCTATTAACAAATATGAAAGGGAGATAAGGCTTCCTTTTTTATCTGCTTCCTTTTTAATTTTTACCTTGAATTTTCCATAGGCTTTCAAGGAATTTGATATAAGAATGCTAGTAATAAAAATAAACAGGCATATGTACATGCTTGGGGTGATATACAAGAATAGTTTATGTATCGGTGGAATTTTACTCTTTCTTACTGGCAGACCTTCCTTGGGTTACAGGCAGAGTCATTTCTATTCCTTATTCCCAAGATCTTCTTGTGATGATGGCCAATGTTTAGGATATTCTTCACATAAGTATGAGATGTGACTTTTGTAATGTGGGAAGTCAGAGCCCCCCAGAGAAGGAAATATTAAAAGGGCAGGAAAATATATTTTTCTCCAAAAGAATTTTTAAAAGCATTTTTTGAAAAGCAGAAACCTGCCCTCAAATCTCTCTGTCCCAAAGCAGGAGCCAGCCTTATACAAATGCAGATGTAAAACCATCAGGAAAGCTGGAGCTAGGGAACTCAAGAAGACAAAGGGACTTAAAATCTGCATACCTCACCCAAACTCTAAGTCATTAGCCCAGCCCCAGGGAAGCAGGATATGACTTTTGGGACATAATAGGACTAACCCATTACCATCAAGTATACCAGAGAGGCACACCTAGACTCAGGTCAGAATACGTGACACAGGAAATAGCCTCAAAGTTCATGCCACAGGAACAGGAAACTATTCCAAACAAAAAGCTAGAGAGGGTATAAAAACCTACTGACCATGAGCTCAGCCCTTCTCTCCTCTGCTCTTTCCTGCAAGAATCATCTTTCTGCTTCTTCAATAAACTGTAACCATCTTCCCAAAGCAGTCGCCATGTTGCTTATTTATTCCCGGCTTGGATGAACCAGGATGAAGACTTTACTTCCAACAGTAAGATGCATTTTCTTTCCCAAGCATGAAAGAAATACTACACATATGTGAATACTTATTTGAGTACTGTAGCCATGTATGCTGCAAGTGAACTTGCTTTAATTGATAAACATCTAACAGGATATGTTAGATGTGTATCAATTAGATGTATATCAACTCAACTGAGCAGTTTATAATAGGAAGATTTATGAGATTGTTTGCACCATTCAGGGTTCTTCAGGAGCAAAAAATAGAAAATATAAAAATTATATTGGAGGGCATCATATTTTAACTTTGAGAATATCCATGAATGGTCAGATCTCTGGAGCTCATCTAATAAAACAGCAAATTCAACATTTGGGGTAACATAATTCCACCTTTCTAGGAGATACTGTAGATATAGTTATACATTAGATATACAGATAGATAGATAGATAGATATACAGATAGATTAGATAGATAGATAGATAGATAGATAGATAGATAGATAGATAGATAGATAGATAGATAGATAGATAGATAGATAGATAGATAGATAGATAGATAGATATGTACATACATACATACGTATGTACATACATACATACGTATGTACATACATACATACATTAATAAACAAGTGAGTTACATGCATACTCCCTATGTCAGTGGAAAGCTTCATTTCCAGGCCTAAATTTGCCAGTGCATTTCCAAATTTTTCAGATGAATATCCATTGTTGCCAGATTAGCAGTGGCTGGATTGTGCTTGTTCAGTGGAACATCTTAAAAACCTGATCCTGAACAGATATGTTAAGTGAACACAAGCAGACAAAGGCATGGAATAAGTCCAGAAAAGCAAACATCTTACGGAAAGTCCTAGTTGATACCATATTAAAATACTATTTTGATGGACATTGTATTTCAAAATGATATAGGATCTATAAACCACACTAGTTAATTAGAAAGATGAAGAGAGAATTTCCTGAATATATTTTGAACAAAAGAATTTATTCTTTCCTGAGAATAAATTATGGGGTTTTTTTAGATGTTTGACTGCTTCTTGCTGAGTAGCAGACACTGCTGTAGGGACTGTGTGGAAATATAAGACATCAGTTTCCAAGTGGCAAGCTCATTGAGTGACTGAAGAGGGAGATCTAAGAAAGTTTGGAAATACAGTTTGTCTGGGGAATTAAAGGGAATAAATTCCCTCTAATATAAAGAGCACTCAGCTAATCAGATTCCCTAATAAGAAAACAAGAATTCTTGCCTTAATAAAGATGACTTGAGTTTATAGGTCAAAAAGGTGAATATAATTCAACAGATATAAAGGAGAACTGACAGAATGTCTTATGTAAATGCTGAAGCTAGCAAGCTAAAAATAGAGTCTTAGGTCACATAAGTCTGTTATCAAAACATTGCAAGTTCCCTCAACCTCCAAAGCTGAAGACGGGAACAAAAGAATTGTTTTGCTTGTTTTGTTTCAAAACACAGGAAAAGAGATTTCTCCTTCTTGCAGTACATACTCAGGAGGAATGAAACTCTGGTTTGCCCAAAGAAGAAATGGAAATCAGTTCTCATGAGCAAGCAGGAGAAAGAATGACCAGAAAATCCAAAGGTGGGGAAACTCTGGATTTGTCCACATTGCCCAGTGGCACAATGATTAGCATTTATTTCTTGAAAGCAACAATGAGTGACATTGTTCTCTTGAATACTTGACCATCTTATATTCTTCAAATGCTCTTGGATAGAACACAACAGTTTGTTGCTGGCTAACTCCAGCACTTCATTGCAAAGGAAGGAATGCTTCCTCAGCTGTGTCAATGCTGTGCATATTTTGGAATAGCTTTCGGAGTTACATAAATATCATGGTGTCTCTAGCTATTGCCTTGTAAATTGAAAGTTGGTGGTTTAAATGTGACAGAAACATGAGGGGATGTTCACTTAAGGAAGAAGAGTTTCACACTCAGGTCCCAGATAACTCATGGGAAACTCAAGAAACCCTTCTACCTTGACTGGAAAAATGATGTACCTGCACCAGTGGAAATATATAGATATTTTAAAATAGTGCATAGAAAATTAAGAAGTCAAGGGAAAGAAAAAAATTGAAAAAGAGAAAATCATGGATTTCTAATGAGCAAGGTTTTATTTACAGGTGAAGAGTTAAAGCCATTGGGCTACTACAGGAGTATGGAAAATGTATTTCTAAAAAAATATTTAGAAAGTAGTAAAAAGGGCGTAAAATCTTGCTGTGCTTGCATTTTGTTGCTTTAATTCTGTTTTAACTATACACACACACAAATACAAAGACACCTACCTACATAAAAATATAAATGGCTTTTCTACAGAAAACAAAGTGATTGCCTATTACTTGTAACAGAAAAAAAAGGGGGGAAAGGCAGCAAGGACATATTTTAATGGGAAGATGTCATACCCAGCTGTTCAGACTGAATATCTTGCAAACTGTTGCTAAACTCAATCCAGATAGATTTTTTTATTAATCTAGTTTAGACTAAGTGTTATTGGCATGAACACTGAACAGAAGTAGCTTAATGGTAAATGTGGCTATGCTATTAGATGGTTGGTATTGATGGCTGGATGGAAAGAAAGGGTGAAATGCAACCCTTTCCAATGTCCTTCTTCTATGACCAGAAAAAGAAAAGCTCTAAACTATGCGGGGGGGAGGGGGGAGGGAAAAATAATATGAAGGCTGAAGCTACAAAAATTAGAAGTAAAGTCTGAGACCCAAAAAAAACTACTGCTAAAATATACAGAAATGACCTCATTTAAGGTTGAGAAAGGATATTAAAAAAAACATTACTAGGTAAATATGAGAGAAAAAGGCACAAGCCTCAGGACTTAAAGTATCGACAATAAAATCAACAGTAGCTGATCTCTTACCATAGTGGCAAATTTATTTGTTTGTTTGTTTGTTTGTTTTTATCTTTAAATCTGCTGCTGCTAAGTTCATGACTCTGTGTTTGTGCAGTTAGAAGAATATTTATTGTTGTGTCCAATAAATCTCTAATATCTCATGTGACTGAGATATATCAATTGAAGTACACATTTTTTCAGAAGAAAAATAGAAGAGGAGGAGGAAGATTGTTAAAAGTATCTAAACATATTCCCAAAATCAAAGTGAATTTGGCAATGCTGCATGATGGTAAGATCCGTGTCACCCCCACCCTCTCCGCCTTTCATAAATTGCTTAAAACATACTTTTGCCGGCAGGCCTGGGGCAGCCAACACCTTGCCCCTAGCCAGTGTATGTTTGTGTGTATGTTTGTGGAATGATTGGTTTTTCTTTTTTAACTTAAGGGTTTTTATATTTATGTATTTTATTGTGATTTCTATCATGTTGTGAGCCGCCCTGAGTTCTCCAGAATAGGGCGGCATAAAAATTAAATAAATAAATAAATAAATAAATAAATAAATAAATAATAAGTGGAGGAAGAAATAATAGTATCCATCCAACCAAAAAGGAAATGTGGACTATATGTTGAGTTCTTGGTGCTCTTTGAGCTAGTTTATTTCCTTAGCGATGTTTCATTATCAGGACAGGCAAAATCAATGTGCAAGAGAGTGAGATTAGCTAGCTATTTATACTGTATATACCGGTAGTACTTGTTGCTTGTCCTGACTGTCTTGGTTGGGATCTGATTCCTTCTCTGATACTTCCTTGATTAGGGTATTATTTCCTCCCTGGTTATTTATCTGGTGCTGTTTCCTGATAATCTGGGTGTTGGTTATTAGGAGGGATGGGACGTGTTCTAGGCTAGTTGTTGTCCTTCTACGCTTTTTTGATTGTGTCTTTTTCTCTTAAGTTTCTATTGATGGCTGATTTCTCTGAATGGCAAGCTTCCAGAAATTACTTAGCAGTTTTGGATTATATGATGGCTGGTTTCTTTTCAGATCGTATAAATCTTTCGCCTTTTAAAATAATCTATTGATTGACTTTGAAGTATTTCAAGGTTATATCTTTCTCATATAACTTCTCTCAGGTTATAATAGTTATGTTGCAGGGGGTTATGTAGTCATATATATTTGATAAAGTTATGTGAGTATTTGTTACGTTGGAAGTCTATTTCTGGCATTCCAGAATACTACTGTATGTGATTGTTGCAAACCCAAGAAGCTCATAAAATACAAAGAATTTAACAGTTCAGTCTTGAACTACATATATTATCTTCAATTGGATGTAGATTATGTTTTCAAAAGCAACCTGCTGTTATAGATAATTATAAAACAGTAATGACTGAGCAGCTTAATTAGCCCAAAATTTACTACCATCCTACCACCACATGGACACAAACACAAACCTCTTTCTTGAACTTCTTGACTTCCCTTATAGACAAATTTTGCCTTCAGTGAATGAAGGAAGAACAAGAGAATAAGCCACTCTCAGTGGCAGAAACCAATAGGGAAGAATTAATTAAATTAGTGAAAGTAGCATAAATATTACAGGAAAAGTATTCTGATGTCAGAGTTGCTGATTTTAAGCAAAACTAATGTTAAGTGAAGTTGAATGTATACAACAGCCTTTAGAAAAGTTGATTTTAAGAAACTTAGAACTAACTGGTAAAGAGGCTCAAATTGGGTAGGATGTATTTTTTTTTAAAAAAAGAAGATAGTAAAGGTACAATTAAAAACATTCCAATGAAGAAAAAGAATGATTTTCCAATGAAGACATCATAAGAAGGTAACATGGCTGCACAAAAATTAGTGAAGATGAAAACAAATAGGAAAACCCATAGAATGGACACATAAGACCCTGGGACTATAAAAGTAGTTATAGTTTATATATGAAAATAAAACTACCAGATCTGAAATACAACAATCCAATTTATTACTATATGAAACTAAGAAAATAGCCCTATGAAAGGACAAAAGCTCCAAATGAATGAAGATTGGCAAAGAATATCAAGAGTAATGAAAAGGGGTTATTCAGAAGACAGTTCTACTAATCTATTTTGGTTCTGCCTTTTTCCAACAAGAAGGCACCTCTTTCACCATGTGGCTTCTAATTTTGTACCTTATAATTTATATCATGTCTCACAGAGCTGAACTGGAGCAGTGAGGAAAAAATGATAATATTGATCCCCATCCTACAGATCAGAATGTTTGAAATTAGTCATGTGCAGCAAGAAGGAGCTAATCAAAGAATACACACAGTAAGTCTACTGTAGCAATCTTAGCATCAAGTAGGGGGGAAAATGACATTAGTTTCTGGAAAATGACTGAAAAGGATGTCTAATAATGTTAGACATAGTCACATATTTTTAAAGCATTTGCAGAAAAAAAGAGGCTTATATGATTTTGAGCACATCAAGTGTGAAAATGCCCTATTTGCTAGGAACTTGTGATTCATGTTTATATTAGGTTCCAATTTCCTCTTGAGAGAATATTTAGTGATATCATAAACAAGGACAGAGAAATGTGAACGTTTTATGATGATTTGGATATATATACTATGTAATTTACTCTGTTAAGTAACTGTGTTGGCTTCCCTGGTCTTTCCTGTAAATCATTCATTAATTTTACATAGTTATAATCCTCTTGTTATATTTTTTTTCTTCATTGGAGCATGATATTCTTTTAAACACAGTTGTGTTTACTGACTATATTTTAATGACATGTTGAATCCAAAGTAACCAACCTAGCTAAAATGCACATTGAACTTAGTTCCTATAGTTAATTTATGGTTCAGTGCTAGTGAATCCAAATACTGGGCTGATTCAGAAAACCTTGATTAGATAATACAAACACAGTCACTTCTAGGTGGATTTTATGGAATTACACTCAGAACAATATGGAAGGAAGGGAAGGAAGGAAGGAAGAAAGAAAGAAAGAAAGGAAGGAAGGAAAGGAAGGAAGGAAGGGAAGGAAGGAAAGGAAGGAAGGAAGGAAGGAAGGAATTTGCTCATTATAATCACATTTATTGTAATGCTCCTCTGCTTTCAATTAACACGTTGCATTGGGTTTGAATTTTGCTCATTCTAGAACAGCGGTTCTCAACCTGTGGGTCGCGACCCCATTTGGGGTCGAACGACCATTTCACGGGGGTCGCCAAACACCGCAGTCCGCCATTTTTTCCCCTTTTCCCCTCGGCCGGCGCGGGGGTAGCACCGCTCATGCGCGATGCGGGCCCGTCGCACCGTGCATGTGCGATGTGGGCCATCGCGCCGCACCGTGCATGTGTGATGCGGGCCGTCACGCCATGCATGCACGATTCGGGCCATCGCGCGCACTGCGCATGCGCAATTCGGGTCGTCACACCACGCATGCACGATGTGGGCTGTCACGCTGCACATGCGCAGCGCAGGTCGGGGTCGCACCGCGCATGCAGGGGTCTCGGCCTGAAAAAAGTTGAGAACCGCTGTTCTAGAAGATAACTGATAACTTGCCTTAATCATATATGATTATGGAGAGAAAATTTAGAACATAAGTCTGATGTTCCTGTTTAGGTGGGAAACTATATAATCAAGTATCTTGCTTTGTTCCTGACCATAATAATACAATAATAATATTCATACATAACATAATAACACATAAGATCTCTCTTCTTCCCAACTTCAACAACCATTTGATACGCTAAGTGCTTCTACATTAAAGATATATTTAAGAACCTACACACAAACATAAACTTTATTTTTTTAAAAAATAAAAAGTAATATTTTATTATTAGCATATGTTATTTTACACAGTTATATAAATGTTAAAAAGATAGTATGTCTAATAAATTAAGCAGAAAGCAAAAATAACAGCTAACTCCTATGTGACAATGAATTATTTTGTAAAAGAAAAAAACAGGATTACCTGCAGAAGTCCAATTAATGATCAGAAAAACATGCACAGGTAGCACATACACTCAGTGGAAAATACAACAATTATAACAATTGTATACAATATATATTTTGTTTTGTTTTTATAAAATTGCAGACGTGAAGATTGAACTATGAGGAAGTAGTACTCCATGGATATTTGTATCATTCAAAACAGTTCTTTATCCTTCTATGTATCTATAGTACATTTATGTTATTTCCATAGCAACACAGAGATCTCCCTTGACAACACTCCCTCCTCTCCTATATGTATAAGCTTGTCCTTCTTTTTCAAAGATATGTACATGCTGAGGAAAAGTAGTATATTCAACTTCTACATTTCCCACTAACAAATATAAGTCATTTCTTGTCTGACTTTCAGAAACAGTATTACTAAACTGGGTGAGAAGAGGAAAAAGAGATTTTTCCTTGAAAGCCTAGTAACTTTAATGTTCAAATTGGAAAATTGTGTAACCTGCTTACTCAGAAACAATAAATGTGGATAAATAGAGATTGGCAGTGATATAAGATGCTGATATTTATGGGCATCTATGCTCCCAATGCAGTTTGAGCTATAATATATTTATTTGCTTGTTTGAGAAAGCAGTTCTAAACAGCTTTGAAAGAATCAGTTTATGATCTGCTGTCCTTCATTGCAATATTAAATATTATTTCCTATTCATTTCTCACTTCCTTGCAAAGCAGTGCTATTATTTGTTTGAGAAAGTTTGTTGTTTGAGAAAAGCAAAGCATAAATCACTTCTTCAGAGATTCAACAGTTCTCCCACTGAGGCATCATGCTTGTATAATATGCCATGATCCCTATACTTCTCTGGTTTCTCCATAGCCAAATAACTTAATGGGGTTTCATCTCGGTATATATTCTTAAAGTAGGAATCTCACATTCTTACCACTTTCAATTGCACATACAGTCATTTACCCTTTTTCTTTATCTTCCTATTCATAGTCTCTCCTTTCTTCGTGAAGCGATTTCTCATACTTGCCTTCATCAACTCTCAGAAAAACTTTGATGCAACAGGCTTAATGAATGAGCTGCAGACCAAATTTCCAAATTAAGATTAAAGTTATCTGCAGGATGCAAATGATTCAACTTACATTATTTCCATTTATTTCCATCAATTATATTTGTATATATTGTGATATGTACAATATTGTGATGTGTACAATATCAAAAATGATCTCTCCATTGCTCTATTTTGTGATTCAGTGGACATTACTTAATAACGGACTTCTCTTTGCCCCATTGGTCTGTCTATCAATAGTGCATCTGTATGAAAGTAAAGCTGGGCTCTGAAGAAGCAAGCTAGAAAGATTACTGGAGATTTTGAATTGTGATATTGAAGAAGGTTCCTGAGAACACCATGAATACCAAAAGAAACAATTAAATGGATTGTAGAACAAATCAATCCAGAGTTTTCATTCAAGACACAAATGACTAGACTCAAATGATCGTATTTTGAATACAATATGCAAAGATTGAACTCCCTTGTGAAGTATGTATGCATGTCTGTCTCTCTGTGTATACACGTATACCTACATACACACATAGATACATAGATACATACATATATTTAAACACCTGGTATTTTACAGCCCATGTAAATGTCAATGTTTTATGACATACAGCTAGACTTTCTCAAGGATAACATCTCAATCTGTAGATCTTCTTGAAGATGATCTCTCCCCCCACACCAAGCCTTCAGATCTTCCAATGATGCAACCTAAAATTATTAAAAAGAGATAATATATAATAAGATAATATGCATAGATTTCCTCTAACAGGTTAGGATTTATGTTATTACTCATTTGCACAGGATTGCAAACTTACTGAGATATTGTATTTTACAATAATGTCCAGACTGATCAGTTACTGTTATGTTATAGAGCCATGATGGCACAGTGGTTAGAATGCAATATTACAGGCTAACTCTGCTCATATTGCCAGGAATTCAATTCCTTCGATCCTAACTGGTTCAAGGTTGACTTAGTCTTCCATCCTTTCAAGGTTGGTAAAATAAGGACCCAGATTGTTGAGGGCCATATGCTGACTATGCAAACCACTTAGACTCTGCAAAGCACTGTGAAGTGGTATATACGTCTAAGTGCTAAGTGTTATTGCTATTTCTAAACAAAACTTGATTCCTTATCATAGCCAAGTACCAGCTTTCTGTGTATGTATTAGAACTATTAGAAGTAACATGAAGGTGACCTAACTCACTTTCTGAAATGGAGAAGCTGTCTAATTCAACTTGATGAAGCAGTTTGGGTGTCCTTAAATCATTTCAGATTAGTGCTTTGAAAAAGACTCCTTAAATTTTTTTCTCCCTCAGTGCTGTCTGAAATGCTTCTAGAACAGACAGCTTCAAGAATGTTTACTAACGCCTGAAAGACCTTCAATATGTGTAGCCTGGAAGATCTTTAGTAGACAGATGACAGCAGAGGGGATGAATATTCCTCTCAGTATTTCATCCAGTGCTGACTGAATGGTTTTATCTTGCATTTTCAATTAGCCAAATTTTAGTTTTTGTACTATTGCAAATGTAGTTTATTTTTTCTAGATAATACATCTTCCCCACTGTTGTACAAATTTATTATAGTGTTGCTAATAATGCCAATAATATCACCAGATCTTAGATGTATTTGTTCCCTTTTTCTCCTGCTTGTGATTATTTGAATTACAAGATCTTCTCAGGTTTAATTTAATCAATGGTTCCAGATGAATTGCAAAATTGTACATGTGTAAAGCAATGTAATGTAATTGTTTAGTGGATATATAATCAAGGGAATACAATTCAAAATTTAATCACACATGAAACATACTGCACAAAGCTGAACTAGTTACTAAGTCTTAGTCTAATTCCCAGAGTTGTACATATATTAGAGAGAGAGATGATAGATAGATAGATAGATAGATAGATAGATAGATAGATAGATAGATAGATAGATAAACTTTAACCATTAACCTCTAACATTTAGCCATTTATAACATTCCTATAAATGGTTTTATAACTAAAAGTAACTCAAAGTCAAATGAGTTAAAGACTCTACCAATTTCTTACTGGTATATTATTTATTTATTAATGATCAGATATCCATAAAAGTTTCTTTTTGGCCATAAATTATAGGTTCACAGACATACATACATGATTATTAGGGATGGAGGGCACAATAATTATACATCCATGTAGCAATTATAAATAGGTAAGTGAAGAATTAAGCTGTTCCATTCCTTTTGTTTTGACCTTGAACTACTAAGGGCAATTAAAGGCAAATTACACTTATATGGGTTTATTAGGGATAAAATAAAATACTTAAACCTATTACAGGTAGGCTATACCTACTCAGCAGACCTTAATAGCAGTCCTTGTTTAATTTTGTATTAATATAGCTTTTTCATTAACTACAGAATTTAAAATATGAAGTCCAATTTATAAATTCTAATTATTGGTGGGCGTTTATATGACTAGCAACAGTTGAAATGAAGGGTGATATTATTTCCTTGATTGCTCTCTCTTCCAGATGGAAATAGCTCAGGAGGAAGGGGGTATAGATTTCAGCATACATGCTTTACAGTGTAAAATGAACTATATTCTAGACCAAAAAAATGTGCAGACTTAAGCATACAGCAGAAGCATGGATCTGGGTAGTTGTTGAATATAAATTGTGTGAAATTCTGGAATAAATTCGTAGCAGGATCAATACAGAAGAATCAATCACAAGCAAAGTTTTAATATTCATCTGCTGGCTCAGGAATTTTGGGAGTTGAAGTCCACGAATCATAAAAGATCCAAGGTTGCCTACCCCTGGGTTAGACAGTCACTTGTCAGAGATGGTATAGGTTCTCCTGCTTGAGCAGAGGGCTGGACTAGAGACCCCCAAGGTCCCCTCCAGCTCTATTCTATTCTATTCTATTCTATTCTATTCTATTCTATTCTATTCTATTCTATTCTATTCTATTCTACAAATTAATTTAGAATTAGTTGGCCTATACATTAAATAAATAAATAGTATACTTCCCATCATGATTTAGGTCACCTTAACTAGGGCTGCTGCAGCTATCAGCAGACATTATAAGAACAGAAAAATATTGTTGTTTCACTGCAATATAATGAATAATCCCTGATATGGATTATTTGTGATTGATTGGTTCTTCCAAGTCTACCTCCAATAATGTCCTAAGCACTTTTTGCACTTTACCTCCAAGAATTGGTCCTGCTCCTGCTCCTGATCTTTGGCCATTGCACTGACTCTAATACCACCACCATTTTTTTCCTGCTCTCTTTGTTATTGTTGGCCCTGCCTATTTCTGCAAGCTTCCTTTTCTGTCTAATGTCTCTGTTGATAATATGCAGGCATCCAGTGGTGTCTGATACTGCAAACACTTTCAAAGGTCAATAAAAGCTACACTACTAGCCCCTGTACTTGGTAAAGCATCCCCAGGTATCCTCAAAACAATTAATTTGCCCCTGTTCTATGTTTAATATAGTCATGTTTAAAAGCCTTACAAATGCATTCATTAAAATCCTTATAAATGCATCACTATCACCCTTGCATCCACAACCTGAGTTCTGACTTTCCAGCCTGTTGAATGTGTATATACTAAGATACCTGTTTGGTTGCCAAACAGGAATAGTCTCAGAATTACCTTATTCCTAGAGCACAGATGCTCATATGAAGACACTTCCATACAGCTGATGGCCATTTCATTTTTTTTTTTAGATTCATTGGTTTATTCCTTTGTATTATAGATTTCCTTGTGTGCCTACAGTACAACTGAATATGGTGAAAGTTAAGCATTAGGTCTTCAGACTTTAGGATGAATTGAGATGCTGATCACAACATTAAAGCTGACCTTATGTAGACTGAATCAAATTGATCTGACCTCATTGCCTTGGGCTTTTCTCTACTGTCTAAATAATATAAATAGGTTACCATAGTGCACAGTATCTGTGATATAACCATCATCTGTCTTCCAGACTCCTACAGCTCCTCTTTTGTCTGTGGGATTTATAACAGCTTTTCCTGCTTCTTAAAGTATCACAGTAAATTAACAAGAAAGGCCACCAATTTTAGAACAAAGAAAACTGCAAACAAAGAGGAGACAGACAAGAAAGCCAAAACTGTTTTTCATAAAAGTTAAGTACCAAAGTTTCCTTTTGTCACTTATAATTGTTGTTTCTTTATTTAACCAATTTATATGGCCTCATTATGCTTGCATATTTTGATTTTCTGATACGCTTAAATATAGCATTCCTGGACATATTTTAATGACATTTTATTCTCAAATAAATGTGCATAGAAATTTAAAAATAAATACATTACAGAGAGAAAAATTCACAATTTCAAAGATTTTTTGGGTGGTTCTTTCATATTATTGTACAGTATTCCTGTATGCACATATTTACTATATTACATGTTTCCTTCATTTTATCTACAAGTACGGGGAAGTTTATTATGTTCTACTGAAATGTCCCTAAGATATAAATATTTTGAAATAAAACATAATCAGATTTAATACTCTAAGGTTACTTTTGTTTGATTGATGATTTCTTTTATTGTATAAAATAATTATGTCATCTTCTTCTTATATATACATAGATAAATAAATAAAAAACATAAAGGAGTGAATTTCATTTCTTTAATTTTTTTTTACTTGTTAATGCTCCAAGAAATTAGAAAGACATTTTGTGATGGCATGAGTAAACCATTGCTCAGTTTTTGAAAGTATTTTGTTACTTCAAGGTTGGGGAAATATGTGACCTCTGAAATTGTTCAGTTTATAACTGCATGACTATTCAGTGATTGAAAAATAATTCCCAACCATTTATTGCTGTTGTTTCTCTTAGGAGATGATTGGAAACTGATACATTTCAACCATGTTATGTCTGGCTTGGCCTCTTTCTTTCTGTGTAATATGTGGAATTACAACAGAAGTACAGTTCTACTGACCTTCCAGAATTTAGAATTTACAGCAATCACCACCAGCGTGTCCAGTACTAAATACATTTCAAACATGGAAGAATACTTGTAATTAACCTGTAGACAAGGCAATCTGAGCAAACATGGGGTAATATTTAAGGTTTTTGGCATATTTCTATCACTTGGTGATTTTTATTTTTATTTTTGGGATTTTCATAGATCAATTCTGATACTTCTAGATCAGAGGTGGAAAACTATGGCCCCTTTATGACTTGTGGATTTCAACTCCCAGAATTCCTAAGCCAGCCATGTACACTGTGAAAACAATGGGAAAAACTAACTTTCAAAATACCTCAGTGAGATTTGAACCATTTTTTATTTAGATTATCATGTGGAAAGGTAGACTCAGAGAGAGTAGAAAGGATGATAGACAAACATGAAGCTTTTTATGAACTGAAATCTTTAGTAACATGGACTGCTTCATTTTAGCAATTTGTCCTCTTATTCCAAAACCCCACAATGGTTCACAAGCTCAGATCTCCAAATCTTAGATCATATCTCCTGTTATTCCATAGACAATGGTCATAATAGAATTATAGATAGAGTTCTTTAGGTATCCTTTGTAGGTAGCATCCAATGGAAAAACAATACTCATAAATCGCTGATCAATTTGTATTGACAGTGGATGACCCTGTGAGTACTGCTTTCTCATTTTTCACACAGTTCCTGGTAGCAACCAGTAGCTATCTGGAGACAGGGAATTCAGTATCTGCACTATAAATTGCTATTACCCAGTGGTGACGGTTGTGCAGCATGTATCAGTAGGGTGAACTACACTGAAACTTTTTGTCCTTAAGAGCTTTCTGGTTGATGTGTCTATGGATGAATGGGTTTATAGGATCTTTTTTGTAAAGTATTTCAGCAAAACAGGATTTTCAGATATGTGGACCTGGAGAGGTTAATATCCAGAAAAAGATTTTTTTAAGCTGGCTTTATTTACAATAGTTCACACATGGAAGACAAGAAGCTGAAGGTTGCAGTATAGAAAAGTCCTCTACAGTATATTGTCAGTTAGCAAAAAGCTCAAACTTTGGTCTTTGTCAGGGGTCCTCAAACTTGGCCCTTTTATAACTTTTGGACTTCAATTACCAGAATTCCTCAGCCAGGCATGCCTGGCTGAGGAATTCTGGGAGTTGAAGTCCACAAGTCATAAAAGGGCCAAGTTTAAAGACCCCTGGTATTTGTGATAGTGGGAGAGGACCATTATGTAAAAAGCTTTGTAACGCTTGGAATCTGTAGAATTTTTCTTACTTTTGAGCCAAGTAAAGTTTCTCATGTTTTTAACATATTTGGGTTTACGTTTCTTTAGGGCTTTGCTGAGCTTTGAAGGGGTGCTTCAGTTCAATAAAAAAAAAAATAATCAGTGAAACACTCTTTCAAAACAGATTCTTGGAATAAAGCATCATTTTCTTCAAAGCAGTGGGTTATAGAGGTTGTACTACTTGAATCAAGATACTTATAAGGGAGCAGTGTTCATGTACTGTGCAGGCACAGAAGTCTCTCCACCAGCCAAAATGGCCAGCTAAATTGAATCAGCCCACTTATTTCAACCCTTATTTTTTCTTCCACCATCTGACTGATGAAGTTGTCAGTAAGAGAAGACAAAAAAAAAGTTGGACTTTTGACTCTTGGCAAAATAAGATTTTTCAGCATTTGTCAATATCTCTTTGAACATTTAGTGATTAGATATAAAAAGCCCTCCTCCATATCTTCTGCTTGTCCAGGTGGGCCTATAATAAACTCTCTTAATGATGCTACATTTGTTTCTTCTCTTTTATTCTTACCCAAACACTCTCAACAGGATGTCCATACTCTTGTTTTCTGAGTTTCTGTGCAGCACATGGTTTCTTTATATATACAGTGCAGCATCCCCACCCTTTCTGCTAAATCTGTTCCTTCCAACTAAGTTGTAGCCTTCCAGGTTCCTTCAGCACCCTGAGATGCAGGCCATCTGGGCTTGAATTCATTGAAATTAGCTAAGTTTTCTCTTGCCTTCTCCTGCAATTCCTTCTTTTTTCCCCAGTGGTCAACCATGGTCAACTAGGGCTTCATTTCCCTTCTGAGAAATATGACGTCAAAATAAAAATGAGAATTTGCTTTTTGACCATTGCCCATATTGTTCATTCACCATATTTTCTTCACAATAGCTTTACAGTCTTTTTGGATTTGTTTTTATCTCTAACACACCCACATGTCTGTGTTTCATCATGTTTTTCAGGGCTGGTTTTTTTTCAGGGAAAGTGAGAAAATAATTTTGGAGAACTAATATAGGATAATTTTGGATAGCTATTTTAGCTTCAAGGGAGTTGTGCAAGAGCTCTTGGAGACCCTCCCCATTTTTTATCATTTTTTAATGAAAATAATGTATTTGAACTGAGAATTACCATTAATTTTAATGGTAGAACTGAAGCATTCACATTAATTTTGAGTAGGTTGTTATTCATGTTTGTTATGGAATGATTTAGATTCAACCCAGGAAAGGTGTTTTTGGAATGTTCAAACCCTGAAACAGACAAGGCTGTTTTCACCCCCCTTCTTCCCTTCTTTGGCAATTTATATAACGATGGCCATAACATAAACATGTCATTAAGTGAACACTGGGGACAGGGAAAATGGAGTGAGGCTATAGCTCCTCCAGACAGCAGCATTTTGGTTTTACTTCCAGTAGAAAATTAATGGTCATGAGAAACATGCAGGAATAAATTAGCCTTGGTTGTATCTTCAAACATTGTGTTAGTCTAAAATTAAAAGCTAAGTTAAACTGAATTGTGGAATGCCATAGGCTCTTTCTTCCACACAGTTTCTGTGATTTAATCTACCCTTTCTTAAACCATTTACCTCATGTTGGAAGTACATGGCACAACACTTCATTTTATTCAGTACCTTTAGGCAACTTCAAACAGTGAGTTTCGCAATTGTGATTATGGCCATGATTAAATGAAGAAAATATTGATGTGAAAACACTAGAAACAATATCAGTATTATGGATGTTTTGCAGGCATATTAAAAATTACTATCATAGGTAACATAATAGCTCTGTGCACTAATATGCTCATGGACCACATCTTTAATATCTACTCAGTTGTCTAACTCACTATTTATATTAACTATTTTTTCTTAAAAACAAACAAAGAAACAAATAAAAACTAAATGGGAACTGGAAAATTGGAAAACAAAATCCCAGTCTTTCATAATATTCTTTTGCATTTATTTTTTAACTGTCTACATCTGCTGGGTCAGCCATTTTAAGAGACAAAGTGTACCCTTGACATCATTTTTTTTAAAAAAGTACCCATAAAATGGTCTCAATATGCCAAAAAAAAAAACAAAAACCAGAGATCCTAGTGGTTACCAACTTTTGCTATTCAGTTCAATTCAATTAACATTTCCTTGTGTGCTTTTATTCATAAGGCTCCTTGAGAGAAGGAGAAAGACCCTGTATATGTAGATCAGGGGTTTTCAAACTTGGCCCTTTGATGACTTGTGGACTTCAACTCCCAGAATTCCTCAGCCAGAGGAATTTTACTTTTCCAATGTGATGGATGTGCATTGACAGTGTTTAGACATGGATACCTAGTTTAATCACATATCTTTCATCTCCTTGTAAATGGAAAGAAAGTAAAGAAAATAAAAGAGAAAAGAAGGAAGGAAGGAAGGAAGGAAGGAAGGAAGGAAGGAAGGAAGGAAGGAAGGAAGGAAGGAAAAGAGAAAGAAAGAAAGAAAAGATTGCTGATCTAAGGATCTATGTCTGTTCTGAGTACCTGCAATTATAACCTCCAGGAAAAGAAAGAGCTGCATCACAATTGCCTTGGCAACAGCAGTCATTTTTACAAAACGTGTGTTACCTCATTTCAAGCCACAAGAGTTCTATTCAGCCACATAGGAAGGATAAAACAATGGGTTCTTTTCTTTAAAAGAAACTGTAAGGAAATTGTTTCTGAAATATATAGCCCCTTACAACTCATCATGGCTAACTCACCACAGGAGAACTTGCTGCAAAGACAATTCCGTGCTGTAGTAATCATTTCATTCACTCACTTTTATTATTGGTGATCATGTTTTCATCAACATTGTTCTAACTCTTGTATTTCTAGTTTGACTTTATTTTATTAGTATTATTAGTTACAGTTCTGTCAAAATTAATTTAACTTTTGAATTTGTTGAACTGTCCTACAGCAAGTTGTCCAGTGGCAAGTTGGCTGTGGTGAGTTGGCCATAGGAAGTTGTCCCACCCTGGATGGAAAAGTGCCCTTCCAATGTTTAGTTTCAATAGCTCTCCCTTTGGATTTGACCATAATAGTGATCAGCCATACTTCATGAGGAATAACTCTCACATACAGGGTTTCCCAAAGTGCCAGGTGAGCCACCTTTTGATGTAGATTGAAAATTAAGAGATGACCAAGAATCTTTCTGATTAATTAATGTTTTTCTGGACTAAGTTGCATGGCTGGTAAACAATTTCTAAATCCCACAGGTGAAAAATGGAGTTTTCCCAGACTAATGCCTGAATTGTAATTGGTGAAAAGAATGACCAAACCATTTTGTCCCTTATAAAAAAATATCTATAAACTATAACAAAAAAGTCTATATACTACTAAAACTATGAGGTCTGTTTAACTCTTTGTAATGTGCAATTGGGTGAAACAGTGTATCATATAGCAACAGTGGGCTAACCTCAAATGGGCTAAGTTACAGAATGCATCTAAAAACTTGGGGCCCGTGACTGCTGTAGAATTGAAATTTAGCAAAGTTGTGACTGCTTCAGCATTACCATGACTTCTGACAATATTTCCCAGAAACCCATAGGTTGCATAGTGCAAGGGAAGATGGAAAATGTGTATTCCCCACTCTCTTTCCCACCTCTCTTTGGACCCTGTGACCAGTTTTGATATAGACTGAAAATTAAGAGATGACCAAAGTTCTTTCTGGTTAATTAATATTTTTCTGAGCTAAGTAACTTGGTTGGTAAACAATTTCTAAATCTCAGAGGCAAGAAATGGAGCAAGACTCGGTGGTTGAGTGGCCATTGTCTTGTTTTGGAATCAAGGCTGAAATTTGAAAGACCATTAAGATAATGGCCAGTGAGGAAAGAAGAATATAATGGAATGTGGAAATGACCATGTGGAAATACAGGAAGATTCTGCCTAGGAAGCAATCAGACAAGAGAGGCAGGAGCCCCCAGTGGCTAAATGGTCAGAGAAAGACATTTAGGAACATCCCACCCTTTTGGCATGCTCAAAAAAAGGGGTTATGGAGGTTTTTAAGTAGGGGTTTTAAATGTTTTTAAGGGGTTCTGGGGTGGGGGGTGGGAAGATTAATGATATTAATGGTGTAGGCCTGGGGGGAGGTCTACGGGATAGGGGAGGGTTAAGGGGTGGGAATAAGGAGGAGGAGAAACATGGGCCAGGCAACGGGTGGGACCAGAACCACGAGGGTGCGGATCAGGGAGGGGGCAGAGGTGATTCAGTTCCCATCGGTTTTGTAAGTGGGAGGGGCAGATATGGTGGGAGTAGGGGGCCATGTCAATTTACGGGAGCGCGCCCCCGCTATCTCCGAGCGGTGCCGCGCTCCGACCCCCGCGGCTCTACTTGTGATCTGGGTTGTTTAGAGCCAAAGGGTCCAGGTTTTAGGCTGATGCTGTGCAATGCCAGGTCTGTGGTTAACAAGGCCCCCTTGATACAAGACTTAATTACGGAGGGGGCCGCAGACCTGGCATGTATTACGGAGACCTGGTTGGGACCAGAGGGAGGTATCCCTCTGGTGGAAATGTGCCCTCCAGGCTTCCTTGCATTTCACCAGCTGAGAACTCAGGGCAGGGGTGGGGGAGTGGCGGTTGTGATTAGGGAAGGTCTTAGGCCGAGGGAGGTCACTGTTCCTCAGACGGCAGGCTGTGAATCCTTCCTTGTGAGGTGGGACCTTGGGTATCCGAGGGCTGTGTTGCTCATGTACCTGGCTCCCTGCCACGTGTCAACTGCCCTGCCCAAGTTCTTGGGCGTCATCGTGGTGGTGGCGGTTGAGGTCCCCAGGCTGGTAGTCATGGGTGACTTCAATCTGCCATCTGCGGGCGAGGCGTCTGGGGAGGTTTGGGAGTTCATGGCTTCCATGACAGCCATGGACCTGACCCAGGTAATTCAAGGCCCCACACACACGGGGGGAAACACGCTTGACCTGGTTTTTGTCTCTGGTCAGTGTCTGAGTGATCTGGATACGAGAAATATAGTTATTACACCTCTGTCATGGTCTGATCACTCTCTCCTATGCCTGGACTTTCAGACCGCTACACCCCGCTGCAGGGAGGCGGAACCAATTATTTGGTACTGCCCCAGGCGACTGATGGAACCTGAGAGGTTCCAGACGGAGCTTGGGCCAATACTGGAGGCTCTCACACACAACTCGGTTGGGACGCTGGTGGCTGCCTGGGATAGGGCAGCTGCTGATGCCTTGGATAGGGTTGTGCCTTTGCGGCCTCTGAACCGGCATGGTTCTCGATCGGCTCCCTGGTTTAACGGGGAGCTGAGGGAGATGAAGCGCTGGAAAAGACGCCTAGAGAGCAGTTGGAGGGCGAGTTGCTCTGAGTCTGACTGAACACGAGTAAGAGACCATATTAGGACATACCTAGTGGCAATAAGGGCAGAGAAGTGTTCTTATGTCACTGCCCTTATTGCATCATCAGATAACCACCCAGCCTCCCTGTTCAGGGTGACCTGCTCCCTCCTTCATCGGGAGGCGAGGGGGGATCCCTTGGAGGGAAGAGCTGAGGATTTTGTGCAATATCTGCATGACAAAATCGCTCAGATTCGGGAAGGCTTTAACTTCGACGAAGGAGGTCCAGCAGGAGTGGCTGAGGCCAGTCTTGAGACTGTTACCTGGGCTGAGTTTGACTCCGTGACACCTGATGATGTGGAAAGGATGCTGGGAGGTCTTAGAGCAACCACATGTTTACTGGACCCGTGTCCCTCCTGGTTGGTACTGGCCTCCAGTGAGGTGACGCGAGGCTGGCTCCAGGCAATTATCAACGCTTCACTGAGTGAGGGTGTCTTCCCTGCCACCCTGAAAGAGGTGGTGGTGCAACCCCTCCTCAAGAAGCCCGCCCTAGACCCAGCTGTTTTATCTAACTATCGTCCTGTCTCCAACCTTCGCTTTATTGCGAAGGTTGTTGAGAGTGTGGTTGCTCGACAGTTCCCTCTGCACCTGGAGGAATCGTTGTATCTGGACCTGCTCCAGTCAGGCTTCAGGCCGGGTTACAGCACGGAAACAGCTTTGGTCGCATTGGTGGATGATCTCTGGTGGGCCCGGGACAGGGGTTGCTCCTCTGTCCTGGTGCTATTGGACCTCTCAGCGGCTTTTGATACCATCGACCATGGTATCATGCTGCGTCGGTTGGGGGGGTTAGGTATAGGGGGCACCGTGCTTCGGTGGTTCTCCTCTTTCCTCTCTGGCCGGACGCAGTTTGTGTTGACAGGGGGTCAGAGGTCGACCCCGAGGCCCCTTGACTGTGGGGTACCTCAGGGGTTGGTCCTCTCACCCTTGCTGTTCAACATTTATGTGAAGCCGCTGGGTGAGATCATCCGAGGTTTTGGGGTAGAATTCCATCAGTACGCTGATGATACTCAGGTGTACATTTCCACCCCGAACCACCCAAATGAAGCTCTTGACATGCTGACCCAGTGCCTGGAGGCCATGCAGATCTGGATGGGGAAGAACGGTCTGAAGCTCAACCCCTCCAAGACCGAGTTGCTGTGGTTACCGTCGTCCCGGTATAATCAGCTGATTCCATCACTGTCTATTGGGGGTGAGTCAGTGGCCCCCACGGGAAGGGGTCGCAATTTGGGAGTCCTCCTAGATTCATGGCTGTCCCTTGAGGACCATCTGACGGCCATGGCCAGGAGGATGTTTTACCAGATTTACGCCAGTTGCGCCCCTTCCTAGATAGGGACGCGCTATGCACGGTCACCCATGCCTTCGTCACTTCCAGACTGGACTATTGTAATGCTCTCTACATGGGGCTCCCCTTGAAGTGCACGTGGAGGCTTCAACTGGCACAGAATGCGGCCGCGCGGGTGGTAGTGGGGGCACCCTGGCGGGTACGAATGGCCCCCATCCTGCGTGAGCTGCACTGGTTGCCGGTGGCTTTCCGGGTGCGCTTCAAGGTATTGGTTACCACCTTTAAAGCGCTCCATGGCATAGGACCCAGTTATTTACAAGACCGCCTTCTGCCAGTAAATACCTCCCATCGACCAGTTCGCTCCCACAGAGAGGGCCTCCTCAGGGTGCCATCGGCTAAGTAGTGTTGGCTGGTGGCGCCCAGGGGGGAGAGCCTTTTCTGTGGGGGCACCGACAATGTGGAATGAGCTCCCCCCAGAACTCTGGACGTGTCATGATCTCCGCACCTTCAGAAGAGAATTGAATGGGCTTCCGGTGGCTCCGCCGGCGTCGATGGAGCCTCTAACGTGAGGCTCCGGTCTCTGAATCAGTATAGCCGTCAACAACAGCGCTCATCAGCTGTTTGTTGCGGCGAAAAAGCTCCCCTTCGGGCAAAGAAGGGGAGTAGAGCATCAAGAGCCGGGTTGAGCCCTTCCAAGACCCCTGGAATAAATTTTCAGGGGCAGAGAAGGTGTGCTCCCCAGGCACTTGAAAAGCTCCTGTTCAGAAACGCTTCTGTCGGCTGACAGAATTAGACGTCGCGACCGCCTCTGTTCTTTCAGGAAGAATAATAAGGGCTTTATTCAGACGGAATGGATACAGGAGTCTTTTGAGTATCGCAAGTATATTGTTACTTTGTTTCTGCCTTTGTATCTACAAACTTTTTTGAATCAATATAACCTTTTTAAGATGGCGTTTGCTTTCTCTGCTGAGTGAAAGTGAAAGATGAAAGTGTTTATTCCGCTGAGAAATTGAAACGGAACTTTTTTTCTTTTCTTCTGAAGACCTGTTTGAGAGACTATTTGGACTTGATTCATTTATTGATTTATTTACTAAATTATAAAATAATTGGATTTTTAAAAGAACTTGAGAAGGGCGGAAGTGGAAAAACTTTTTCTTTTTTTTTAGTTTCCCTTTCTTTGTTTCAATTATGACTACAAGACAAAAGGCAGCTGCTAAGGCGGCTATGCCCTCTCCAGGACAGCTTGTTAAATCACAGTCTGCTCCTTTAGAATCTCAAGAGCCTGCACAGTCCTCACAAATGCTCACAATGAAAGATCTACAGTCTGCTTTAACAGATGTAATATCCTTTTTTAATGATAGGTTTGATAAATTGGAAGATAAATTTGATGTGAAAATAGAGGAAAAGATGGTTGAGCAGAAAAAAGACTTTAAAGCTATGATAGAAGCCTCTAATCAGGAGATGAGAGAAGATATTGTAGATGCTATTAAAGGTGTCTGGGACTATACTATTGTTGTTGAAGAGAAATTAGAGAATGCTGAGCAACATTTTGAAGAAAAATTAGAAGAAATTAGAAGCGATGTACAAGATCAAGCTACTTTGACACAATATCATCAGATGCAGTTTGCGGTTAGAATTAGGGGATTTAGAGATGTATTAAATGAGAACCAAGAAGATTTAAGAAAAATTCTTTCTGAAGCTCTAGCAAAATTTTTGGATGACTCAGTTGAGAATGTGGCCTGGCAGATTGAACGATTGTTCAGAGTGAACTCACGTATTGCAGCACAAAGGAATTTGCCTAGAGATATTGTGATATATTTTAATACAAGAAAATATAGAAATTGGGTTCTATCTATAGCCTATAATAAACAATTGAGTGTTGCTGGTCAAGATGTACAGGTTTTGAAAGAGATACCTCCTAAGATGTTGAGATCAAGGAAAGATTATGCCTTTTTGACGGAGGAGCTTAAAAGAAGAGAAATACAATATAGATGGGAGGTACCAACTGGACTTTCTTTACTTTTCAAAAATAAAAGATACCGTTTGTTTACTGTAGCTAAAGCGAAAGATTTTTTTGAGAATATATTGATGGCTGATAGATCCACTTCTCCAAAACCTAAAGGGGCAATGTTGGTTAAAGATTTAGAATTATTGCAATCTGCGGAACTTCAACAACCTCGACTAATTTCATCGGTTCTTTTGGATAAAGCAGTTGAACAACCAGTGCAGTCAATTGATATTTTTCAACCTTTGGCACTAGACAAGCCTAAAGATCCAAGGCGTGTACGTGAATCTACTAAGGCTACTGAACAAAGAGAAAAAATACAACCAACTCAAACCAAGCAAACTGATCTGACATCTATGGAAGCCATGGGAGCAAGACCCAAGAGGCAGGAAGAAGTGGAATGGTCTTTGCAGAAGCTTTCACGTAAAGGCCATGTCAAATAAGTATTTGACGTGGAATGTCAACGGTTTAAATTCTCCACAAAAAAGGAAGAAGATATTTCATTATTTGAAGCAATGTAAAAATGATGTAATCTGTCTACAAGAAACTCACATTAGATTTTCAGACCAGAAATATTTGATTAATAATAAGCTGGGTACACACTTTGTGGCATCATCTTCAGATAAAAAAAATGGAATTGTTATTTATGTTAAAAATAACATAAAAGCTAAGTTAATAGAAGCAGATAATCAAGGTAGATTTTTAGCTATAGAAATTTTACTGGATGGGAAGAAAGTTCTCTTGATGGGTATATATGCTCCAAACCAAAAACAAGGCATGTTTTATAAATCATTACACAAAAAGTTATTAGAGTTGGACTATAGATCTTGTATTTTAATGGGAGATTGGAATGGAATCCTTGATGCTGGTTTGGATAAGAAAAAGATTTCATTAGTTTCTCAATCGCGTTCAATTTTACCTAAATCTTTCTTTGATATTAAAGATGATTTTAATTTGTTAGATATTTGGAGAGAAAGACATGGTAGGGATCAAGAGTTTACTTTTTTCTCTGACAGACATCAATCATTTTCTAGAATTGATTTTATTTTAACTACTAGTGATTTTATGTTAAATTTAAAGAAAGTTAAAATCTTACCTAATGTATTGTCTGACCACAATCCAGTTATGATGGAATTAAGGTCTGGCCAATTTTTAAGCAGATCCTGGAGACTTAATGAAAATTTGTTTAATTATGAAATGTATGTGCAAGAATGTAAAAAGGCTATCAAGGAATTTTTTAGGTTAAATAAGAATGTAGGTTTACCAATAGAAGTGGTGTGGGACTCTAGTAAGGCCCACATGCGTGGAATATTAATTGAACTGAATGTTAGGCATAGACGTAAACAGGAGGAAAAGGGGCGAGTTTTAGAAGCGGAAATAAGAAAGAAAGAGTTATTATTAATAGATAAACCAGATGATAGTAATATTAAAGAAGGGATAAAGGTTTTACGGAAACAATTTGATATTTTGATGACCGATCAGGTTGCCAGGAATATACAATATGCTAAACATAATACATTTTTTAATGCTAATAAACCTGGCAGATGGTTGGCTTATACATTAAGGAAAAAACAAAAATCCCGTTTAATTGAGAAGGTTGAATATAAAGGGCAAGAAGTATTTCATCAAGAAACTATTAAGAAGGCTTTTCTAGAGTTCTACACCAAATTGTATGCTGAAGAAAAAGTTCAAGAGAAAGAGATAGATGCCTTTTTACAAAACCAAAATGTTTCGGAAATTACTTTGGAACAAAGAGATAGATTAAATGCTTTGATTAAGCCAGAAGAAATTATTGATGCAATTAAGCAATTGAAATTGGGAAAATCTCCAGGAACTGATGGTTTTACCACGATTTATTATAGGTGTTTACAGGAGGAAATGGTGGAACATATGAGGGAGTTATTTGTGAATATACAAGAGGGTGGTCGGGTTCCACCCTCCTGGAAAACGGCTAATGTATGTTTGATTCCTAAAGAGGGCAAAGATAATGTTCAAGTAGAAAATTTTAGACCTATTTCTTTGTTGAATACGGATTATAAGATTTTTGCAAAAATTTTGGCTAATAGATTAATGTCAGTTTTGACACAGAGGATTTACCTGGATCAAACTGGTTTTTTACAAGGGAGACAGATGAAAACCAATGTTAGACAACTTGTTAACATATTGGAATATTTGGATAAACATATCCAAGTACCGGCTGTTTTAATGTTTTTAGATGCAGAAAAAGCTTTTGATAGACTGAATTGGACATTTCTGCAAAGGCTTGTGGTAAGGATGGGAATGGGGGACCAGTTTATTAATTCTATATCAGCTATATATCAGAAACAAACAGGACAGATTATAGTGAATGGACAATTAACAGATTTATTTAATATAGAAAAGGGTACTAGGCAGGGTTGTCCCTTATCCCCCTTATTGTTTGTTTTAACTTTAGAGGTACTATTGAATAGGATTAGAGCATCAGAGGAATTAAGGGGGGTACAAATTAGACTACATGATTATAGATTATGTGCCTTCGCAGACGATTTACTTGTGACGCTAACTCAGCCAATACAATCGGCTCAGAGTTTAATGGAAATTATTCGAAATTATGGAAAAGTTTCAGGTTTCAAACTAAATTTATCCAAGACAAAGATGTTGGTTAAAAATTTTGATAATAAATTAAAACAAGATTTGGAAAGAATAACGGGATGCGAGATAGTTAAAAAAGTTAAATATTTAGGAATTTATATAGAAGCTTCAAATGGTAAATTATATAAGAATAATTATGAACTCTTATGGTGTAAAGTACAAAAAGAATTGGAGAATTGGAAAAAATTACAATTATCTATGTTGGGCAGAATAGCCGCTATCAAAATGAATGTATTGCCGAAATTCTTATTTTTATTTCAAATGTTACCAATACTTAAAAAGGATGGAAATCTTGAAGAATGGCAGAAAGGTATAAACAAATTCATTTGGGATGGCAAGAAACCAAGGGTCAAATTTAAAATTATTCAAGACACAAGAGAGAGAGGTGGTTTGAAAGTGCCTAATTTTAAATTATATTACTATGCAGCAGTTCTAGTGGCTATAAGTGATTGGATTAATCTAACAAATGAAAGAATATTAAATATAGAAGGATATGGGTTAGTATACGGGCTCCACGCGTATTTAGTTTACGATAAAAAATTGGATAGGGGTTTTAAAGAGCATATAATAAGAAACTCTGTCTTGCGTGTCTGGAAAAAGTATTATTATAAGTTAAATGGCAAAATTCCTTTATGGACAGTTCCCAGACACGCAATACAGAGCGTAGGTATACAACAAATTCAAGACGTGGTACCCTATGATAAACTTTTGAATAAAGAAGGGAATAGCCTAGAACTGAAATCATTAGATAGGTTAAGGGAGGAAGGTATAGCTCATAATTGGTTTTATCATGCACAACTTCAAGCCAGATGGCAAAAAGATGTCAAGATGGGTTTTTCTTTAAAGGATGATGAAAAATTAATTATACAAATTAGAGATCAAAGAATGATGCATATTAAAAGAATATATGATGCTTTAATTGAAATTGACTCTGGAACTGAATTAATTAAAGATTGTATGATTAAGTGGGAAGGTAATTTTGGTCACCCAATTACGATGGAAACTTGGAAAAGAATATGGGTGAAAAATGTTAAATTTACACAAGCTCAGCATCTAAGAGAAAATTTTTATAAAATGTTTTACAGATGGCATTTAGATCCAAAAAAATTATCGTTTATGTATCCAAATTTGCAACCCAAATGTTGGAGATGTGACTCTATGGACGCTACTTACTTTCACATTTGGTGGTCTTGTAAAAAAATTAAGGCTTTTTGGATAAAAATATGGTGGATTCTTCAAAATATCTTGAAAAAGCGTATTGAGTTTGTACCACAGTTGTTTTTGTTGGGTATTACAAAGGACTGTTCCACCATAGAGACTAAGTTGATTTTGAACTTGACTACTGCTGCAAGACTGTTGGTGGGACAATATTGGAAGTCATCTGAAATACCATCTATTGAAGAATGGACATTAAAAGTTACCCATCTTGCGGAGATGGCCAAGATTTCGGCATACCTGAAGAACCACTCAAATGAAATGTTTTTGATGGACTGGAAGAAATGGATTGATTATATGCAAAAGAAATATCAGTTGAAAGAGTTAGATTTGATATATAGTTAAATAGTTTAACATAGTAGTTTAGTGGGGTTTCTTGTGTTTTTACCCTGTATTCATTCTGGGAAGCCTGGGGGGGAGGGGGGAGGGAGATAATATACATTACTTTATGTTTCTCAACTGTAGTTGGGGGCTTAGGGATTAGATAACTTTTGTAGGATGCTCGGTAGAATTTTAGTTAGCGTTTTGGATGGCGAGCTGGAGGAGCAAAAATACAAGAGGAGTGGGCTGGTGGAGGGTGTTGTGGAGGGGGGTTCCGAGCAGCTTTTGTATTGTTTATTTTTATTATGTAATTTGTTTGTTTTCAGTTGAGTTAATAGGTTATTATGTTATAATTGTTAAAAGTTTTTTAAAAAATTTAATAAAAAAAAAAAAAGAAACTGACATTTAGATTCTAATAAAATAAGATTTGTGAAAGAAAAAAAAAAAAGAAGAGAATTGAAGACTCATCTCTTCAATCAAGCCAGCCTGGCCTAGACCTCTTTGGGTTTTATGTAAATCTCTATGTAAATTTTTAAACAAGGTTGTTCGGGTTTTAGAATTGGGATTTTAACAGGTTTTAGTAACAACCATGTATTAATTTAATTTATTTTTAAATATTTATTATTATTATCTATTTTAATTGGGCTGTAAACCGCCCCGAGTCCTACGGGAGAGGGGCGGTATAGAAATTTAAGAAATAAAATAAATAAATAAATTTAAGAAATAAATAGATCAAGCAGTTAAAAGGAAGAGGCAGAAGGTTTGTACTTTCAGATTTGCAAGATTCTGTTAATTAAAATCAGTTCCTCTAGTTCTGTTTACTATCTAGTTTACCTGGCAGGCCTGACAATGAAGAAGTGATTCAGACACCTGTTGGCAAGACAGAATTGGCTGCTAGATGCCAGTGGTTGACTGGTAAGCTCTCTTCCTCCCTGGAGAGAAGGCGCCCTTGGGAACATGTCAGTTTGGGCAGTGGGGGGTACAGTTTTCCCCATGGTCTGCAGCAACCTTTCATCCTCACTTACACAACAAAGTGGCAGGAGATTTCACAAGTCATCTGAGGGAGATGAGAACGAGGAGAATCCAGCTTCAGAGGGGCTGTCTTGATTATTTTGAGGGGGAGGAGAAAAAGAGCAAGCCTATATTACATGAGGAAAGAGGAAGGACAAGCAAATGACTGGCTGGTGAGATAAGGCAAGCTGATGAGTGCTGGCAATGGGTGAATCTTCTTCTTCCCTGAAGGGAGCAAGCCTTTGGGGAGACACTGGAATGGAAAGTAGGGGTGCAGTTTTCCTTGCAGACCACCATTCCATTTATTCTCCATTCCCTCAGCAATGTGACAAGAAGTTCTGTGGAGAGGAGGAGGAGGAGAAGGGGAAGGGGAGACAAAGAGGAAGCTTCACTGGGGCTCTCCTGAGGGTCATGACCCAACAAGTCACAGTTTGTCTAGTTTTCTCCAATTCCTTGTGATGGAATGATCAAATGCATTAGATAAGCTAATAAATATTTACTTACAGTTGATAATTTATCCACTCACATACACTAAAAACTCTAACGTTTCTATTTAAAATTCTAATGTTTCTATTATTCTCTGTTTCTCTCTTTCCTTATATTAAGGAATCCTGGTTGTGAGCGGATTTTGGTTGTATGAATCATCATAACTGCATTTATTTGAACTTTGTCCTTTTCTGGGAAGCCAGAGATGAAAGAAGTGGTATTATCTCTCTTCCACAGTTTCAAAGTATCTAGGAGTACAATTTGTCCATTAGCTATCAAAAGCTGAATGGTTTTCTATTTATGTTTAGCAAAATAAGTTCTATGTTGAAATAGGAAGGAAGGAAGGAAGGAAGGAAGGAAGGAAGGAAGGAAGGAAGGAAGGAAGGAAGGAAGGAAGGAAGGAAGGAAAAAGCACAAAGTCAATCCACAGCAACAATTATATTATTTAGGCATAATAGATGAGAGTGGAAAAGAAAACAAAGTTACTCTGCTTGGCATATAACAACTGCCTGATAAACGTGGATCTGAATGAAGCTTGGAATGTCAGCAGGTCGGAACTAATATAGTGATGAGATGTTTTCTTCCAGGGTAAATAAGATATATTTCTTTTCTGAAAGGTATACTACCCTGGGGCTTTCAAAGCTGTTACTGAAAGATGAATTCTTCACTTTTCTATGATATGAGCACTTATACAGTTATTGAAATGGAGCAATGGCAGGCATTTTTAAGAGCAGTTTTATGGATCAGTAACTTCAAGGGATGGGAAACCTGGATTTCTGTACTTTTGTCAGCCAAATAACAAATAGGGTTAATTTTAAGTAAGTGTACAGTGGTGAATATTGGGGCAAGGAATCACATAGCTACCCAAAGACTGATGAGGTCTGAAATATCTGTCACTAAAAGAGGAAAAGATCTTGGTATCATAATAGATAACTCCATGAAAATATATTTTTTCATGTGTGACAACTGTTAAAAGGGTCAAATTCCATAACTGGTTTGATTGTGAATGGAGACTGCAAATAATTTTTTATCCTAATCATTTACTATTTTTTAAATAAATATTTTATTAATTTTCTAATTTTACAATGATGAGTACTTAATAAAAACATGTCTGGATCCACTGGTAATTCAGTGGTACATATTAACTTTCTCAGTCTAGTTCCAATACTACACCATCCAGTGCTTTCTTGATACTCTCTTCTTCCGGTGATATGCATTTTTCCACACTGGGCAAATACAATTGTTGTTACTGTTAATACATATACAATTAAATATAGACATCTTCATCACATTTTTCTGAGATTATACATAATATCGATAGTGTCAGTTTATAATATCTTTTCTAGCCAGAACATATCTCAAATGCATTTGCACTTAAAATCCATTTCTTTAATCAATATCCTTTTTCCCCTGCTTTTAAATTTTTTTAATGTTCAAAATATCTCTATCGCTTATAATTTTCTCATAATAAATTATATTTGGGTAACCAAAAGCTTCCCTTATTCAAACCTTTTAGAATTTTCATATTTCCCATCTCATAACAAAATATAATATTCTAGTTACAAATCCTATCTTCTAATACAAAATACTTTTATTTCTAACAGCTATCTATTTTCTTAACCATATTTGAACATCTGTTTAATAGTATAATATCCCATCTAAACCTCTATTCAAAATCTCTATTTTCTTCAGTCTTACTTTAGCTTTCTTCCTTTGCCAAATAACTTTCCAAGTCAGTGCATTTGAATCATCAAGTAATTCTTTCTCTGTTTTTGTATATATGGAATGAGAAAGAGAATTCGATTGAAGTATTTTTGGACGAATGCTCAACCCATTTATATTCATTAAACAACCTCCATCCTTCTACTTCAGTTTTTCTTTTCATTTCTTGTTTGTCAATATTCAGCATTTCTCCTAACAGCTTTATCATCCAATTGATCAGCTCTTCTTCCTTATCCTCAAATGGGTTCTGAGTTCTTGACAAGTAAGATATCTTTTCCATTTCTGGTGTTATCACTGCATCTTCTAATTTTTCATTTGTCTGTATCTGTCTGTTAATTCCTTCCTTTATTTCCTCCTTCTTTGGATCCATTTCTTCTAATTTTCCTTCTGTTTTCTGGATTACTAGTTTCTTCTTTGTAGTCATTGTCTGAATTTATATGTTTAGGCTAGAAAATTGTTCTTTTATCTCATTTGCGTTATTTTTAGTCTCATCATGAAATAAAACAATTGTCTCTTGGACTGATTTCAACAGAAATAATTTCTTTCTGAGACTCATTAACATTTTCTTGTTGGTATATCAAGCGGGGCTTCAGAGGCAAGTGTTAAAGATGGTTTTTTACCATTTGTGGCTAAGTATGGAACACCCATTTTGTTTTTGTATGTAGTCTTTATAGTCCAATAGGGTCTCCAACACAGATAAGCAGCCCTATATTTTTTCCCTTTTTCCAGCTGCAGTCTGCAAAAGTGAAAGTTTCCAGGAACAACAAAGAGTCTTATCTCAGTCCAGGCTTCAAGCTAAGTTTCCTTTAAGCATAATAAATTGTAGTGCCATGATTCACCACTAGATGTTATTGACACCATCTTCCAGCTTTCCAAATTCAAGCCTATTTTACAGACTTTCAAATCTTTTCTAAAAAAAAATTAAAACATACTTTTAGTCCCCAAATTTCAAATCTATATATCTGTATTAATTCCAAATTGATCTTGTAGTTTTCTCTATTTTCCCCCAAAGCAATTAATTCACCACTTTTCTTTTGCTGAGGGAATGGAGCAAAAACTACCCTTCCCTCCCTCATCGGAGAGGATTCTTTGCTTTGGGCATTATTTTTTCCAGGAAAGTAGTATTAAGGTCATAAAAGATGATAAAGTCTCACCCAGTTCCATCCATGTTGCTCAAAAATTGCTAGTTATTGCTTATCTTTGGTTGTCAGCAGCTTCTAACTCGCCACACGAATGTAGCCAATCTTTCCCCTGCTGGTTTGGAGTGCTTCCTTGGATACAGCGGAAGGGCCACTACCCCTCCATGATCAGTGAGGGTTCCCTCCTGCTTCGTTGCCTCTCTGGGATTACTTTCTATCCTTTTTAGGTTCCCCAGCATGGCGAAATTGAACTGGAAGATGGAGCCCTGTCTTCCTGTGTCCATCATGCCATGATGTTTAACCGGAAGTTCATTTATCCTAATCATTTAAGTGATTTATAAATTCCCACTATTTCCACATAAATTATGTATCCACACCTGGAATACCGTGTATTTTAATTATTGTAAAATAACATAATAGAGATGAAAAACAGCTACAGAATCAAAGTGATGAAAGGGTACAAACATCTTCCACAGGGGAGTAAGAAACTTAACATTCTTTAATTTAGAGAGGGAAAAACGGATTGATGGGAAACGTGATATTTATAGAGTTGTGCATGAACAGAAATAAATTTTATATCCTGTCTCAAAATACTAGGATTAGAAACATCTAATGAAACTGAGTGGAAAGTATTTTAGAATAGACAAATGGCTGCACTTTCCTCTTACAGCACATAATTAACTATGGAATTTGTTACCATCAGATTGTAAGAAACAAAATTAAGTATAAAATGAATCTGGATCTCAGCCAGTAAGGCTTATGTCCATACATGTCCTGACACCAAGTAAAACTCCTTGAAGTGGTGAATAATCTTGTTTTATTTGTTATTTTACTCATCCTTTTACTGATTCACCTCTTCCTTCCTTCATTTCTTATTTTGGAAGCCTTCTCTGCCTCCTTTTAAGCTACTTCCTGAATCCTCTTTCTGTACAGTGAAGAGTGTGTAGTCACTGGGTAATATGAAAGATTTAGCTCCAGTGGAGTTCTTAATGTAATACTTCTTCTTGTCTCCTGAACAATAAAATTCTCTTTTTAATACTCTGCAGCAGGTTTTGCAGAGATGTGGAGATTCTAAAGTACAGAATTGTTAGTAGATAATATATTCCCAGATACCAAAATAGAAGGTCCACCTTAAAAAATGGATTTTACATTAGGGTAAAATAACAAAAACCTTATTTGCCATGTGCTAATAGGTATGAACAGGATTAAGCTTTGTAAAGCAGAGATTATCTTGCTTCAGGATGGCACAAAAAGTAAAAAAAAAAGATAAAGAGATTTGCATACTAAAAAAGTAGGAACATTTTGTATTCTTGTTCCATATTATGAAATGAAGATGTCACTAATTAAGTCAAAACTAATTTTTCCAAATGAATGTATTTAATTGATATATCACTCTTTCCCAAAGTCTATGATTATGGCCTTTTAGTTTGTAATATCTGATCTGAGATAAAGAATTAAGATGAGTCAAAAGTCTTTTAAGGAAATTTCACTGATGAGAAACTGAACTTAGATTTGTAGCATTTATACAGAATTCTGCACTGGTTAAACAAGGATGATCTATACTTAAGGTGACAAACTTTTTTACAATGAAAAGGAGGACACAAATAAATTGAAGAAAAAAATATCGTAAATAAAAGGAACATTTTATTCATTGTAACAATAATACAGAATACGCTATAATATGATAAATGCATAATAAAAACATTTGTAACAATAACATTTTATATTGTAATTATGCTTACATGCCTATTAATTATTATTTAAATGAGTACTTTTCCATTGAATGAATATTTTTTGTCAATCGTCTAACAATATATTGGAAATATATGAACAAGAAATATCCTTCATATTGAATTTTACGGCAAGTGCTGCAGCTAGAGTATCAACGTTCAATCTTGATTTCTCACTTTTCCAAAAATCATTAGCAATTGAAAAAAACCTTTCAACTGCTGCGTTAGTTCCAGGACAGCACAACGTAAATTGAACAAGAATAAATAAATTTTCACATGGAATATGTTCATTTTTGAAATGGCTGAATATTTCCACCCATCTTTTATCAATTTCAACATGTTTATTTTCCCATTGTATTAATTTTTCAGAATTTAAAAATACATTCAGTCTTTTAATTTCTTCAAAGAGACAATTGTCGTCTATTTTAATGTCTGGCATATCTTTAGATAAAAACTCAACACAAGATTCAATATCTGTCCAATATACTTGCGATGAAGTCAAAAAACACCATTGAAAACTGTTATTTCCTGCGATGTTTGTTTCAGACCATTCTTCGATATATTGAAAACATGTTTGGTAAAAATTCTGCACTTCTTTTTTTTTTACACAAATTTTATTAGTTTTTTTTTAATTTTTACAACAAAATGCTCAAAGCACACTATGGTGTTAGGGTAAACAATTATCCAAAAGCAAAACATTTATGCATACTTCAATCAATACCTCTAGTATTCCCTCTCTTTCCCCTTAACTAACATAGTTTATTTAAAATAGTTCAATCTGGTTTAAATTTAGTCAGCCTATACCTGTTTCTAACACTTTAAAAAAATTTATACAACCATAATCAAATTAGTTTTAAATACAAACTCTATCAGTTCGGGTATTCCTTCCAAATATGTTCTGGTACCTTAGTTTTCATTGCAAATCCCATTTAACTCTTCTTCCACCGATATCCCCCAATTAAACTAAAACATTAATCTATCCTATACATATCCAATCTATCAACTAATCAATCTCTTATAGCTAACAAATAAAATCAAATCTTAAATTTTTTCAATCCATTAAACATAATTCAGTTCATGTCCAATTAAATTGTCATAACCAATTACATCAATCTTATCAAGCAAAAATCATCTTATTAGGTTAGTTCAAGATTACATAATAATTTTCTTACAAATAACCCTATTATCTTAAACAGAAAAAAGAACAAATACATTCTTAAAGGATTTAATATGTATTTCATTAGTCACTCCTTAGCTATATAAACCATCAATCAACTTTAAACTAACAAGATAACATCAAACTTTAAGATATTTCAATTCATTAATCATCAAACAAGCAAATCACTTATAATCTTGGTCCTTAAGTCAGTCCATAGTTCTAGATTGCCTTTAGTCCATTACTCAAAACTTTAACTTTCATTTTTTTAAAATCTTATTCTAGGTTTTTTCAAATGCCAAGTAGATTTCCATAGCAAAGCTTCCTTTCCAACAGATAAGTCTCTCTTTGTTGCTTGAAATATCTTTTGAATCAGTGAGAACCATCTTGACCTCTGAATTGGCCTTCTGATTTTTTTTTGCATAAAGTCTCGCTTTCGAGTTCCAAGTCCCAGTCTTTGCTTTTCCTGATTCTCGACGCCATAACTGAGTTGCATATAGGGCAGAGTCAATTTCTCTTTGTTCTCAGTTAGGTCTTCTTTTTGTAGAGTCTGTTTAATAGGAGAATCAGGTGCAATCTGAAAGTTAGTTTTAAAGTTTGAGGAAAAGATTCTGATTCTTAGTTCTGTAGTAAGCTCTTTCATTGTAGCACATATTTCCTCTTTAGTCTCATAAATTTTCTCCAGAATAAGTTTGCAATTTAAATGTGAGTACAGCTCCATTTTAGAAAAAAAATTTAAACATCCAGTTAACTTTCATATGAAAAAAATCATCTCCTCTCCAATTGCAATATTACTTTTTAACCAGTAGATGTTCTCAGCAAGCTAAAAAAGATAAATAAATCCATTTTTCCCCCAAAGTCACTTCACTTTTCATTCTTCTTTCTCTACTCAAAAAAACAACAACAGCATAGGCTAATAATAAAGTTCATAAAAAAAAGTTTTTCCGATACCCCAAAGTACTTATATAAAAAAAACAATGTAATTTCTAAAACTTTACTTTGTTACTTTGTTCGCCTTTCTTCCCCAAAGAGTAAAAGCTGCCTTTCCAAGCTAGGGAAATGTTTCCCACCCAGCTCTTACAGGCAAAGCACAAACAAACAAAAAATGAAGAGAGGGAAGAAAAAAAAGGAAAGGTCTCACCCGAATTCACCACGGTGGGTCTGCAGCTTAGATGTTCTTTGGACTTGCGGTTTCTTGCGGCAAAGCAATCGGCCATTTTATTGGCCGATCTTCTTCTCCGTCGGCCCTTGGAGTTCTGTCCGGACAGCTGGAGGAGCCGCCACTCCTCTGCTGCCGGAACGCTGCCTCCTTGTAGGAAAGTTGCACCCTCCAGGGCGACTTTGGACCCGCATAAGGGTCCGCCGACGGAGGGAAAACTAGTCGGCTGACAATTTTCTTTTTATAACTAAAGGAAGAAATTTTTCTTCAAATCGAGTTTTATATTGAAAGATAAAGTCATTCAAAATAAGACTAACTTCTGTAGCTGAAATGTGTTCACCTTCAATCTTTTGAATCGTTTTGTGAAAAATAGATGCTTGATTATGTACAAAATACATTAATATCTCAGATATTTCATTATTGAAAAATAATTCCAGGATTTTAGGACATTTGTCTAAACTTAAAAAATATAAACGGAGAGGCTCAAATAATTGTAGGACACACTCTATAGCAGGTGTTAGAGCAAGCCATCTAACTTTTGAATATCCAAAGTTTTTTGTATTGAATATTCGCTTCTTCACAAAATTGTTTTAGAGTAGCCACACAAATGGTAAAACAACTAAAATACAAAAAAATTGTAGTTATTATTACTTTTACATCAATTGACATGGCACATGATGCCATGTTGATTGCATTTGACAAAATACTGTATGTGCATTACAACCTATTCCTAGTATTTTCTTTTGGAGTAAATCTTGTAATTTTACATACACATTATTCACCCTTTGCATCTTCGCCCACCAAAATGTGTGTTTGTATTATCAGCTGTTTTTTTTAAAAATATATTTTTATTGGTTTTTTTTAAAAATTTTACAGAAGAAAAAAATTAGTCAAATCAAATCATAGTATTAAAATAAACAATCATCCATAAACAAAACATAAATACATTGTTCAATACATCTAATACTAATAACTCAACTGAAAATAATCATCCCAAACAATTAACATCACTGCTCAGCACCCCCACCACCACATCCCCCCAACCCTATCCTTCCCCCCTCACTTACCAGCTAACTACCTACCTTCCTCCCTCCTTCTCTTCTTTCTTCATCCTTCTCTATCTCCATCCTACTCTTCCCCCTTCTTATCAACTTCCACTTACATCAGCCTTCACTCCTCCTTCCTCTTTTCCATCAGATGTGGTGCCCAGAGGCCACCCGAGCAACCCCTTAATAACAGTAATTACATATATTCTTCCACCAACCCCAATTACAGTTGAGAAAACATCATATATAAAATTATAAACCCTCCCTAACCCTCCCCCCGACTTCCCAGAGTGAGTACAGGGTACAACAAAAGAAAACCCCACTACATCAAACAAAATTATTATATAATCCTAACAAGAATTTTAAACTATATACTATATACACTCTCTAAATCAATTCAATCCATTAAACAAAACAAACAACTCATCTTGTTAAGAATAATAATTATCATTTACATCTAAACCATCAATCTAAGTCAAATCTTAAATCACTTCAATCCATTGAGAGGTTATATAAAATCACCCAAACCATCAAGTTTAATATATACCATTCTTTTTTTTAAAAAAAAAATAAACAAATAATATCAATAACAATAAATCCCTCAATTCAAAAAGAAAAATTATGTTCTTAATCAATTTAATATATCTTAATATATCTTAATATATCTTCATTTAAACATCCTCTCTTACAACTTACTTATAAAATTGATCTTTAATTCAACCCATAGTCTTAGATTGGCCTTAATTCCTTTCATTTAATTATAAATTATTATCAATCGACTTCTGGGCTCTCTCATCTGTCAAATAAACCTTCATAACAAATACAGTCTATTTATTCCATTTCTAACTTACATTCCTTCAACTTTATCCAATCACTTAATGCTTATCTATCTCATCAATAAATCAATCTAATGTCAAACCTAGATCATCAAAACAAATACATTCTTCATCAATTTAATTATATCAACCATTAATCATCTTCTCTTACATCTTACTCATAATCTTAGTCCTTAATTCAGTCCATAATGTTAGATTACCCATAATTCCTTACATACAATTTTAAATTTCATTTCTTCAGACGAATTCTAGTTTTTTTTAACCAAATAAACCTCCATAACGAGGCCTCCCATCCAAATAATAAGTCTCTCTTCTTTATTTCTTCAGTCCCATAAATAAGTTGCTTCTTAAACTGAATCAATGTCTCTTTTTTTCAATTAAATCCTCTTCTTGTTGCTTAACTAAAGAAAAAAATAGCCGTCCTTTGCTTTCTTGAAACAAATCCTCTTCCTCTCCATAAATAAACTGTTCATCAAGCAGGATCCATTTCCCTTTATAGTCTTTATTCTCAGAACTATCTTCTTCTTTTTCCTGTTGTTCTTCTAGTTTATATTGTATTATAAAATGCTCAGCAGTCAGTTGTAAATCAGTTTCATTTGGGAGAAAGATTCTAGTTAATTGTTCTTGCTCTTCTTCTTGTTTAGATTGTATTATAAATTGTTCAGCAATCGGTTGTAAATCAATTTCATTTGGAAAAAGAAATTTAGTTAATATTTCTGTAAAAGTTTCTTTCAATATTGCTTTAAAGTCTTGCGTAAAACTCTTCACTATTTCAAGCCTTTCTTCATGAAATTTCTCAATACAGTCCAGAATAGGTTCAGCATTTAACTGTAAATTCCACTCCATTTTAACTTTAAGACAATCACAGCCGTCTCTCTGACTTCGCTTACGAGAACAGGAAGAGAGAAAAAAGTAAAGAATTCACTTTCACTTTCCAGCACTTTCCCTAACAATGAAAGCAGTGAAAGCTATACGCCATCTTGAAAGCATTATGTTGATTGTAGACGTTAGAAATATATAGCCAGAAAAACAATAAAAAAAATACTTGCAATCCATTAAGAACTCCTGTATTCACTCAGTCTGCTTACAATCTCTCCTGTGTTGTATTTTTAAAAAGCAGAAGTGGTCGCGGCGTCTTTCTCTGTCTGATGACAGAAGCGTCTCTGGGCAGGAGCGTCCTCCGGAGCTTTAGGGAGCTCACTCTTGATCCCTGAAAACTTCTTTCCCAGGGATTTAAGAGGGGCTCAACCTTGCTCCCGATGCTCTACACCTCTCCTTTGCCCTGAGAGGGGGTTTTTCACCGCGAAAAACAGCTGGTGTGCGCTGTTTTTTGCGGCTTTACAAACCCAGAGAACGGAGTCTCACAGAGGAGACCCTGGCGGCGCCGGCGGAGCCACCGGAAGTCCTGTATTAACAGCTGATAATACACAATAATTGTGTATTATCAGCTGTTAATGCAACAACTTTGGATTTCAAATTGTTTTCATTTATTACTCTGTATAGATGGTTTGACAAAATTTCAGCAGTTTCGCCCTCAATGGATTCTAAATTTAAAATTTTTACTTGAATGCCCTTGGTAACATTAAAATATCTTACTAGTATTGGATACAATTTAGTTTCATTATGATTGGATGCATCAGATAAAATTGTTACAAATGCTGCAGTTTCCAAGTCTTCTGTAAGTATTTTGTCACAATAATTTTTAAATACTGATTTAATAATAGCTTCACATTTTGTCCTGGCGCATGAAAATTTAGCATCGTGAAACTTTTTCAATAATTTAGTTGTACAATCCATACTACAAAAACTTTGATTGTGAATTATGGTATGCTATGGAATGCAAATGTTCCCTCCATTGCAGCTAACTGTTTTTCATCTTCAGAATACTTTGAAGTTTTTAAAAAACTTGTTACTTTACAACTGGAAGCAGATGCATTTGATGATTGCTTATGTTTCTTGGTGGTCAAGGGTTTCATAATAGCTGCTCTGCCCCCAACTGCAATACAAAATTATCCGCTGCAAATATTGCAGAAAACAATGTTATCCTTCTTTGATGTGATGAATGGAAATTCCTTATTTAATTTATTGTTGAAATGGCATTTCCTCTTTTTTTTATTTTTTCCATCCCTAAATGAAAGTTAGTCTTCTCCAGGTACCTTCAAGACTAACTAGGAGATGGTGTACTTGGGTAGCAGGGAGGGGTGCAAAGTTCCTGCCAATTTGCCTTCGCTGCAGACAACTTGCGTGAGCAAAGTTTGCCGGCCGGGTGTTTTGGTGTGCTCAGCAGCAATTCCTATTGGCTTTCAAAAGCCAATAAGGGGAGAAGCACAGCTCATGCAAAAGTTGAAAAAAAAACATCAAAAAAAAAAAGGTGCCGGAACGCCATTCTGAGTGTTCTATGAGAAAAAAAGCTCTGCAGATTAATCTTCAAATATCGAAAAGGAGGACATGTAGGAGAACACTTTTTGAGGGAGGAGAGAACTTACAAAAGGAGGACTGTCCTCCTTAAAGGAGGACGGTTGGTCACTTTACTATACTACAATTTAATTTAATCAAACAAGCAACCTTGAATATATAAATATATTCAGAATACTTCCATATATTTGACATTTATTCTAAAGAGAGAATGATTGTTTCATTTTATTCAATAAAGATCCTTGGATTTCAGCAAAATCCCCAACACTGCAGAAAAAGACAATCTGTCTGTTCTTATTGTTTGAACTTAAGGTATGCATAAGTTTGTCAAAAAGATACAGTAAGATATGAGGGATAGAATTTCCTAAGGGCAGAGCTGTGTCCAGTGCTCTCTGTTTTGTTATGTACGTTGTACATTTTCTTCCCTCCTTGCTCTAGAGATCTTGCTGGTTAGAAGATATTTGCTCAGTGTAATGGTTTGACATGGATTAACTCATATTGTATGAGGGAGGAACCTCAGTGAAAGAATCCCATTCTGAATGGTACTGTTTCTGATTTCATGTACAACTTAGTTCTCTGCTAAAAGAGTCAGATACTATTTAATTTATTCAGACTTTGTATTGGTTAAAATCAGTAGCTTGACCCACTCAGGTGAGATCAAATATGAACATTTCACCCTTTCCTTCCTCCTTGCTTAGCCCCCCCTAACCATGCCAAAAAGTAATGTTTAACTCTTCCTTCATTCAGTCTTATTCCAAATAGGCCAAAACACCTCACTCTGATGAGATCCAATCAGGTCATCCAGGATACTGATTAGTCAGTTCCAATGTATCATAGAAAATAAGATGGAATAGACTAATTTAAAAATGTGTGGCATTCCTATACAGAACAGTTTCTAAATAACCTGCAGAAATCTATTTGGTTTTCCAGATCTTGTAAAGTATAACTCAGAATACCTGAGCTCCCTTTCTAGATTCATTTAAGCAAACTTTGGTAGCTCTCAGAGTTAAGCCAGCCTGTGAATGTATGGTAAACATCTTTGATTTTTAGACTAAGGCTGATATGATTATGGACGATCTGATCATGCTACTCCTCCTTTTTTTTTTTGACTATTTGTATCCTAAACTCTCTTCTAAACACAATAAATGTTATTTTGAAATAAAAACAAAAGTTACTCTGTAATAATATGTTCTTTAAAAAAAACAGACAGAAAACCTGATGTAAAGGAGGTGGAGAGGAAAAGTATGTAACAGAACTGGCAGACATGCGACAATTTTTAAATTTCTTTAATTTCTAATAAGATACATGGCACATATCCCAGTTGGGTACTATGGCAGCATTTCACTAAATTAGTTGGACCAGACAGCTACCCAGCTAGTACTGTGTAACAGGGTGACCTCCCATCACACACCTCAACTTCTGCCCACCTAACAGTTCAAAAGCATGTTATATGCAAGCAGATAAATAGATACCATTTTGATGGGAAGACAAGCCGGCAGTTCATGTGGACAGCTAGAATCTTGCTGACACTGGACCTTTCCGGTTGCGATGCCAATTTGTAAGGTGGCTTCGATGGAGGGACAGGGCCCTGGAGACCCTGCAGGAGAGATGCTCATCTTTTTTGGCCCCCTGTGACCCACCTTGGGAAGTGTGTGAACGTGAACCAAACAGGGCTAGCAATCTTTGGCAGTCAAACTACTATTTTGCATTAGCATTGCAGTCTCCTAGCTAATATAACAGTGTCATATGCTAAACAAAGTACTTGAACTGGATACTACAAACAGTCCCAGTAAACCAGATTTTAAAAAAAAAACATTAGAAGATATATTGCCAATTGTTTGCAAATCACTCCCAAATTGTTGCCAAGAAACAATATACATATGTTCCTGAAATCACCAAAGACAAGGTCAACTCTAAGAAGATTTTACTTCTATTAATTCTTAAATCACTAGGCAGTTGTATAGCTAGCAAATTTATAAAACAATAATATTCAAAGGATTAACTGTAATTATTAATTTTATTCTATTTTTAACATAGCTTTACCTTTTAAACAAAACCATTGACCTCTGAGTTATATTCAGATAAATCCACAAGACACAGAGAGAGAGAGATAGGAAAAGAGATAAATAGATACTATACACTGCTAAGCAACATTTTTCCAATAAATAAACTATATATACACTCTCCTTTTAATATTTTCATGGCTTTCAGCCGTTGCCAATTAATGCAACCTTTGTGAAATTTAATGTTTTTGATATTTAAATGACATTTAGCTTCAACTTGCCAACCACCTTCAAACTGTTGTCCAAACTGGAAATGAAAGACATATAAATAACTACAAGGGTATTTCTGAGTCTTTGGGAAAGTAAGAGAAAATATACACAACATGTCTGTCTGTCTGTCTGTCTGTCTCTGTCTCTGTCTCTGTCTCTCTGTCTCTCTGTCTCTCTGTCTCTGTCTCTGTCTCTGTCTCTGTCTCTGTCTCTGTCTCTGTCTCTGTCTCTGTCTCTCTCTCTCTCTCTGTCTCTCTCTCTCTCTCTCTGTCTCTCTCTCTCTCTCTCTCTCTCTCTCTCTCTCTCTCTCTCTCTCTCTCTCTCTCTCTCTCTCTCTCTCTCTCTCTCTCTCTCTCTCTCTCTCTCTCTCTCCTTTATAATATGTTGCTTTTACATTCCAACTCACAATCTTCAATGTACCATGAATATTACCATTTGGGCTCCTGGATATTAACCTCCACCATCCATCATGACTTTTGTAAATTGAAGTTTTGAGTTAAAACTTCTGACTAAAATTGAGCCAGTATATCTTATTTTATCCTAAGTAAGATAGAGAAAGTGTAAACTAGGTTGCCAGTTTTGATCAGGTCAGTGTGTCACATAGCATTGTTTAGCAGCTATAATGTTCTGGCACAATTTGGCCAGAGTGTTACATATACAGCCAAAACTCAGTTTTAAGCAGTGCATGGTCATGCAATTCAATGCAGACTTTGATCTCTATTGTTATAGTCATAACCTGGCTCACTCAGAGCACCTAAATCACTTTGAAGACCATTTTATTTACATGCATGCAAGCAATAATGCAGTGTACCCTGGAAGCATAGCAAAGCTGGTATACACTGTTCAGTAGCCATGACTAGTCGTTATTTAATCATAGAATCATAGAATCATAGAATTGTAGAGTTGGAGAGGACCTCCCGGGTCATCGAGTCCAACCCCCTGCCCGAGGCAGGATTCCCTAAACCATCCCAGACAGATGGCCATCCAGTCTCTGCTTGAAGACCTCCATCGAAGGGGAGCTCACCACCTCCTGTGGCAACCTGTTCCACTGATTGATCACCCTTACTGTTAGAAATTTTTTTCTAACATCTAATCTCAATCTTTTCTCCTGCAGTTTCATCCCATTGTTTCTAGTCCTTCCTTGGGCAAGTGAGAACAGGGCTGATCCCTTTGCACTGTGACAGCCCTTCAGGTATTTGTAGACAGCTATCATGTCTCCTCTCAGTCTTCTTTTCTGTAGACTAAACATTTATTTTTGGTCTCCTATATTGCAAAGAAAAGAAAAGAAGAGAAAAGAAAAGAAAAGATCAAGGCAAACAGTGGAAATTACAGAACGACATTAGAACATTTTAGATAAACCCATCCTTGTGACATTATCATTTATTCCTTCCTATTAATAGCATGCTAGCTATATTATGTGTGAAAGATGGTCATTGAATTGAAACAATTTGATTTACTGGGCCGCAGGGTCCTGACTGAGTCTTCTTCCTGTAGCCACTCAAGATACTTTTATCTCCACACTCCACACCTCCACACTAATCTAAAAAATTGTTTTGTGGTATATTACCCACTTTCCATTAACTAAATAGTATAGGCAATTAACAAACATATGCTAAGAATGTACTGTTTGTTTGTTTAGATTACAGTCTACTGTTCTGCTTGCCTAAAAATTCAAAGCAGCTTACAACATAAAAAATAATAATAAACTGGAAGGGGAGGTAGCAACAGTTACCAGCCCCTCTCAAGACTAAAAATAGTTACAAAAAACCCCAAATAAAGCTACTTGTTAATAGAAGGTGGAGATAACAAATAACATCACAGATGCTTTCTTTACCACAACCTCTGGTGGAACTATAGTCCTGAAGACAAATGTCTGGACCAGTTGGGGAAAAAAAACACTAGAAAAGGACATTCCATACTTTTGGAGCAGCCACTAAAAAGGCCTTGATCTTTGCCACCATCAGAGTATAAATTATTTTAACTTAGAATGAAAATGTTGTTCTGAAAAGTGTAAACATTGTTCTCTTTCTTAAGAGACGTGGACATGATAATCACTCACACCTCACCTCACACTGTTATGTGAGAGCTATTTTGAACAAACAGTGCCAAAAGATATGTACTGAGAACCCCTGCTTTTTAAATAAAAGTTGTAGTTTACTGGTGCCTCCTTTAAATAAATAGTAATTACAATCCTTTATAGAACAACTATCATTTTTTTTTTAAAAAAATCCTCTTATAATATGTAAGGAGCATACTGTATCTATATATTCTGAATGGTCCTTGACAGGAACTTTGATAAACACCCTTTGTAATGTCTGTCACTTGCCAAAGAAGGAGGATACTGTGATAATAGTACTTTGCCCCCTCTCCCTTCACTTCTCTTTCTAAGATTTCCTTATGCAAAGCCACAGGGATGCAGAAAGGGGACTGAATGACCTTCAGGGATAAATGGATCTGTCCTCAAATCAGAAAGTTGCTTGCAAATTGGTCTTCCCATCGTAGCCTTTGGGACTGGTGATGAGATTCTGGGGAGGGAGGGAGAGATGGAGGAAGGGAGGGAAAGAGAAATGACTATGCTGATGTCATCACAAATATACTTAATTGCCATCTAGGCTCTTTTTTTTCAATAGCCATATATCTAATGGTTCTCTTTTTAAAATGAACAACCAATTTACGTTTTCTGTTCATGATCATCATTCCATTCCCATCTTGCAATTAAGTCTCCTCCCCTATTAGATAAGAGGAAGGAAGAGAAAGAAGTTTCAGTTTGCCCATTTCATGCTCCAGAATTTGGTACAAACTGGGACAATGAAGTCTAAGAAAAATGTAGTTAAGGTAGGACTTCTTCCAGAACTGAAGATCCATATGCAATTAATCAGGTACTCATTCCATAACCTTACCCCATATTATGTCTAGAACTTTTTTCTTATATATTGATTCAAAAGAAGTTGATTGTACCACTTTTAGTGGGTCTCTACCTACCCACCTATCTATTGCTCTTGCAGACTAAACACAGACCAGCCTGTCAATTGGCGTTTGCCCATTGAGTATAAGACAACAACTTTTGATCAGTGCTTCTCTAAAGGTGTGATCTTTTCATGGGACCATGAAACAAAGAAAAAGATTTACAGGTAGTCCTCAATTATGAAAGGCCATTTAACAACTGTTTCAACTTATGAATACCCTCGAAAAGTGTACTTACGATACAGGTTCGACCAACAAGAGGTCTCTGAAGTCATGAGACCTGGATTTAGTCACTCCCGAAGCAGTGGCCATTTTTAGTTCTGTGACTGCCCTTTGTCACCCATGGTTATGAGAGGCAATTTCCAAGGTCCATATGGTTTGTGTGTTTTTTTTCTTCCTTGTCACATTACCAATTAAGATCAAATCCTTTTCAGGTGGCCTGCTTTTTTTCTCTCCTCATTGCTGCCCAGTGTAGGACTAGAAAAGTGAATCTCTTATTGCTGCCCTGTTTCTTGTTGCATTGCTGTTGCCTTGAGAACTGGAGTACTGTAGTTGCCTTTGAAAGTACTTTAATTTTTATTAGTATTATTATAGTACTGTGCTTGTTTGTAAGTGCTTTACAAACTGCTGTTCTTGTTTCTAAACACTTTACATGCTACTGTGCTTGTTTGTAAATACTTTACAAAGATAAAGTTTTTTTAATTACTCTGTTTGTTTGCAGTTGCGGATTTAGTACTATAAAATTCCTTTGCATTCTGCTGTAGTTTGTTTGCATGTAGTTTGAGATTGCTTACAGAAAGATCCTTTGCAGTCTTCTGTACTGTTTGTTTGCTTTGAGGATTAATATGTACTACTGTAGATTGCTTGTAGAACGGCTAATGGACAGGTGGCAATGGTTCCCTCCAGAGGCTACAGTGGAACCCTACAAATTCACCCCCCCCCAGTCCAGGCGGAGGCACTGTGGTTTGGGGCTGGAGGGCTACTCCACCTTACAAGAACAGCTGATGGACAGGCAACAGAGTTCCTTCCAATGGCTCCAGCTGGGGAACCCTGCAAATTTGCTAGCCTCTCAGTTCCCTTAACAATGGCAGATGTCATTTCACAACTGAAGCAAACAGCAAAACCAATCTTCATTCACTTAACCATCCAGTTGATTCATATAATGAGCATGGTTAAAAAAAATGTCATAAAAATGAGTCTGATCCATTTTACGAAGTTTTGGATTATGACCCTAATGGGCAGGCTCTAGGAGGATCATACTGTACCTCGAGCCTTACCTGTATATTTCAAGTGAAACTTTATCAGAAGATGAAATTTCTCAAACTATTAGTCAACCAGCTTAAAAAGTAAAACAATAAATAACTTCTCATATTATTTGAAGAAGCTAAAATCAAGGAAAATGTTCATGTTCTTCCCATATTCACTAACCTACACTGTAAATCTGTAAGGACATTTAATTTGAAATTCCATTGCTGAAGTCCTTAGGGACTTCTGAAAACATTCAATGAATGAGCTCTGAGGCCTTTGAAATGCTTTCCACTCTCAGGATGTGACTGTAATGCTCAGTCTGACCTGAATTTGTTATCAGCTTTTTAGAGTCTAGCTTATCAGCATGAGCATTAATTTTCTGAAGCAAAATACAAGCAGCAAGAAATAGTACAGGATAATGTTCCCAGTGGTGCTTTTGCATGCTTTGCTACTACTTAATTTGAGCATGCCAATGGTATTATTTTAGTAACTAACACTGAATACAAAGGCTTTTCAAGCATAACGTTCCAAATAGTTTTTGCTTTCATTTTTTTGAGACAGCATTTTAGATTAATGCTTTTATAACTGTATTTCCAGACAAAATATTAAAGAAGAAAAACAACATACTGATGACAAAGGTATATATTATCAAGGCCATAGTTTTCCCAGTTGTGATATATAGCTGTGAAACCTGGACCAGCAAAAAAGGTTGAACAAAAATAAGTTGATAATTTTAAATTGTGATATAGAAAAAAAAATTAAGAATACTTTGGTCTGCAGATCATTTAGTGATGAAATAAAAGGAGACTGTTTACTGGAAGCACTAAAAGCTTTAAATACAGTATTTTGAATTCATAATGTGAAAGCAATTGTTGCTGGGGAAAATCTTAATGCTTGGAAAAGTTGAAAAAGCAACAAAAATAAAGACTAGCAGAAGAAAGAGTAGCTAGAGAAGGTATTGCTGACAATATAAGCATGAACACATGAGAACTCAAAGCAGTTCCTAACAGAAAGTCCTGGTGAAAAGATGTCCTTTATATCACAAAAAGTTTAAATACCTTAACAGTCAACAGCAAGTTCTGTGCCTTACTCCCAAATAAAAGCATGTTTAGAAGAAATTAAGATTTTTTAAGTGCTCTCTCCATCTTAATCATCTGTGAACTTATAACAGAAGGTGAAAGTTAAGCAAGAACAGATAGATATATCTGTACGTTTGCAAACTCTCTTCATATAATGTAATCACCATTGTCTATTAATTTATATTGCATTTACTTCCATTATATTTATATTAAAAACAAAGGAAAGTTACAAGAAAAAGACATTTCATGTATCAAAATATGCAGCTAACCTGTGCAAGGTGGCTTTGATGTGCCTTCACAAGGCATTTCATGCAAAATAGATAATATGATTTGACAGCATTTGCAACAGCTTTGTAATCTAGAAGAGACACAATGACCCTCACTGAAATGAAGAGATAATACTATTTGACTGGTTATTGCAAGGGCAAGAGAAAGCAGTTAAAGCAGATGAAGTGGATGAACATAGCTCATTTACTTCCTTTCTACAAATAAGCAGGCAGCATTGCATTTTGAAGCAACTTCAAGAGTAGGTTTCTCTCAAAGCTTCATGAAAGAAAATATCACATCAAAGATCTGCACAGTCCTAATATGTAAACTTTGGGTTTTAAGAACTATTCCTCATGTCCACAATAATGTGCATTCCCATTATTAAGTCAGAAGGAATGTATATCTGTATGGAAACTGCTACCATCACAGCCTAACTTTGTCAGGCATTAACAATGTTAACAAGTAACAATGTCAGGCATTAACAATGTTAACAAGTAACAATGTCACAATTAACAATGTCAATGTTTCTGTATATGCACTCTGTAACACAGGATAGTTATACAGCCAGAGATTGATGAAGTTATCCTTTCCTCTCCCATTTAAGTGTCATCTACTGTAGGAAAACAAAGCATCAATTAATGCCTTTGAATCTCTGCTCCAGCCAGCAGTGGTTAGAATGCAGTATTGCAGCCAAACTCTGCCCACAGCCTGGAGTTCAATCCTGATGAGGCCCAAAGTTGACTCAACCTTCCATCCTTCAGAGGTTGGTAAAACAAGGACCCAGATTGTTGGGGGCAATGTGCTGACATTGTAAACCACTTAGAGAGTGCAGCAAAGAGCCATGGGGCAATATATCAGTCTAAATACTGTTGTTATTGCTACTTTGCTGTAGGAGCAATTTGGGGCTTCTTTGAAAAGCTTACGGAATGGAATCTCATGTTTCATATAGTACTGGACATTCAACACACCAAGTTGCAGCCCTTCAGTCCTGATGGGCAATGAAAAGCATGCAATGCTTTCCACAAGTTTGCATCATATAATACCAGGCTTTCAATATTGCTATAAACAAAACTCTTTTTTTAAGTATATGATTTCGAATCTCAAGACAAAGAGAAATGCCTTAATTAACATCAGTCCTTGTGTATGACAGTGGAGGGAAACTGCAATATGAGTTTTTCTGAGCCTTTAGTTTTGGTTCCAATAGCAGCATCAGTATCCTGGAACACACATAAATGGTCTTCCTCAAGGTCAATATTGTTGCCTAAGCAACAAAATAATGCAAAGTAACTGCTGGTATCAGTGAAGTGTCTGGTCTGTCAGGCAATCATAGCAAGAATGATTACTTAAAGTTCATGCAAGGAAACACATCTGCAGTATTTATAATTGCAGTCAAGAAATCACTGATATCTAAGAAGTCCATCTCCATGTGATTAGGATATCTGCACGGGAGAGATACAGATAGATTCACACAATAATGCATTTTTAATAGGGATAGCCAGCGTTAAAACAAATCATGGGTGTGCTTGAACAAACATATGGCTTTAACTTATTGCTAGTAAACTCCATATTTGGTGACAACCTAATCTCAGTTGGGAATACCACAAAAATATTATTAGATGAACATTCTTACTATTGGTAATGAAGTCATATTGCAAGAGATATGATTTATTCCACAGGAAACAATGTAAGTAAGTAAGTAAGTAAGTAAGTAAGTAAGTAAGTAAGTAAGTAAGTAAGTAAGTAAGTAAGTAAGTAACTGAATGACTAAATAAGTAAGAAAGTAAATAAGTCTTAAGGGCTGTCAGAAGAAGGTGGATTCTCAGATAAAATGATCACAAGCAATTTAGGACTTATAAACCTGCAATAATACTTGAACATGATTTGATAAGTAGTTGATATGCACTGTGACAAATGTATCAACTCAGATGTGTGCAGTTAGAACCATAACTGAACAACCTAGCTGTAACATTTTGAATTTATCAGATCCGCCCTACATTTATCACATTCATCTGAAAACTGTTCATGTCATGCTATCAATAAACCATTTGATTTGCCTCAATATTTCTTTGAATTCAACATCCTTTTAAAAAGAGTTAAAGGAAAACAGGAATGCCTTTCAAAGAACTCTATAATTTTTTTTTCTTGATGCCGGAGTTCTGAAATAATGGAAAATGAGTTATTTGCTTTTACATAGAGAAACAAACCAATAAAAACATCATCTTCTGGTCTATTACTTTCTAACTATTTTCTTTTATATGAATGAGCATTACCTCCTATAAATCCATGCTTTTAGTATTATTTGTTCGTTTATTGTATTTCTCTTCTTCCCAAAATAAGGGATCCAACCCAAACATGGATTTACTGCTCCAATGTTAGACTGGAATAATGTCTCCCACATATTCCTTCTCTCTGTTAATCAGAGAACTGATCACAGGAAGAGAGTTCTTAAATGGGTTTTCAACATATGTTTATAGCTTCAAGTCATTAACAGAATCTGTCCCAATATTTCAGGTTCCAGTTAAATGAATATGAACTAATCTGCAGAAGATCAATGAAAAGCTTATTTTCTAGAGGCCATTTAACTAAATAACATTTGGTATACGTGGAGGGGAAAAAAACTCAAACATTTGTTTGTTTAAACAAAAGAAATAGTCCCGCTCTTCTTTTACAAAGATATAGCTGATGATCCAAAACTAAAGAAACAAACATTTAAATTACTTTTCTCCTCTACTTGTTTCATCAACAAAGACTATCACACTGAAGCAAACCTTTTTGTTCATTTTCTTTCTCTGTATATATTGAACTTTTAAAAGAAACCATCTTTAAATGTTTTTATTAGGGCATCTCATGAGGCCTACTACATTTTTTCTTTGTAATCTCTATTTTCATCCTTATTTTGTTAAGCTGAAATTGCTATAAATAGATATAAAACTGTATAAAACAATATTGGAACAATGAACATTTTTCTATTGCAAGGTATAAATCTTATTAGCAAATAGGTGTGTGTGTGTGTGAGAGAGAGAGAGACAGAGAGACAGAGACAGAAAGAGAAGGGGGAGAGAGGGAGGGAGGGAGGGAGGGTGAGAGAGAGAGAGAGAGAGAGAGAGAGAGAGAGAATGTAGCAGTAGAAATAACTAAGGTTCTTCTTAGTAGTAAACCCATTTTGAGTTTTACTGCCTCTAGGGCAGACATGCCAAACTTGCAATGTCATATGACATCGCACAACGTATCAGGACGGTTTTGCCATTGCCGGCAATGGGGTGGGCGTGGCTTCTGGATGACGCATCCAGTCCGCACCTGGCAGTTTGACACCCCTGCTCTAGGGGTACATTTGGCCTCTTCCTGTAGGAAAGACTTCCAGAACATATATACTTGTGTGTGTGTGTGTGTGTGTGTGTGTGCGTGCGAGAGAGAGAGAGAGAGAGAGAGAGAGAGAGAGAGAGAGAGAGAGAGAGAGAGAGAGAGAGAGCAAAACTGGATTTAAAAAAAAAATAAATCCTTGTTTTCATAATGCTCTCTAATGCTTCTATGCCTTCATTGCTCACACTGTTGGAAGCTGAAGTTGAATAAAAATTAATGTCTGCTTCTTCCCCATAACTTTAACTAGAGATATTTTTTTTAAAAAAATTGACATGTCTTAGGAGATGTGAGGTTTAGTATTGTCATATTGAAGAAAAGTCTTCCAAAAATCATTGCTTAGCCCCACAGAAGGAAACTGCTGTTGATTAGAGAAACATTCCTTTCTTGCTTCCAGGCATTCCATGTAAAACTGCAGATATGGTTTAGCTTGTAAACACTAGCTCAGGGGTCTTCAAAGTTGGTCCTTTTATGACTTGTGGACTTCAACTCCCAGAATTCCTCAGCTAGGCTGGCTGAGGAATTCTGGGAGTTGAAGTCTACAAGTCATAAAAGGGCCAAGTTCGAAGACCCCTGCCCTAGCTAGTTGCAGTCTTTTTTCATTCACTATTGTGGGGAAATGTCAAGAACATTTCCAATTTGAATTTTATGGGCTACTGGATTTTATTTTCAGGTTTGTTTTAAAACCATGCTTGACTCATTTATTCTTTCATTTGCACTCGTGGGCATAAGCCACAAATCATGAGACTTAAGCCTTGTAATATTGACATAACATATTGAAATTTGGGGAAGGAAGAAGGCAAACATGTTCAAAATCTCAAATTGTTCCAAGAATCACTTTACTGGAAAAACAATTTAATAGGCGTGTTTGTATAATTTTCAAACTTATCCTGTATTTGATGGATAAAAATCTGATAAGAAGCAATAGCTTTTGTTGGCAATTATGTTTTATGGAAACCTAAAAAATGGATGCCCTTCATATCCACCCTGACTCTTCAGAATGATTTCTTTTTCTTCAAATAAATTCATGTCTGCGACCCTTGGCTGTCTCTTTCTTTTCCTAGCAAAAAATACTGCTACAAACAATGACCATTATGGTCATATGGTCATTATGATCAATATAAAATGCTGAAGGTAACCATGTTCACAACTTTTAAGTAAATATTTTAGTATTACATGGTGGTTCAGTAGCAATATTTAGTAATGTACATAGTTCAGTAACAGAGTTCTTTATAATGAACTATTTCCTTTCAGCAAATCTGTCTAATAGAACATAGAATTATAGAGTTGGAAGGGACCTCGAAAATCTTCTAGCCCAACCCCCAGCTCAAGCAGGAGACTCTATATCATTACAGACAAATAGTTGTCCAGTCTCTTTCTGAAAGCCTTCAGCGATGGAACACCCACAACTTTTGAAGGTAAGCTATTCCATTGGTTAATTGTTCTCCCTGTTAGGAAATTTCTCCTTAGTTCTAGGTAGCTTTTCTCCTTGGTTAGTTTCCAACCATTATTTCTTGTCTTGCCTTTTGGTGCTTTGGAAAATAGTTTGACCCAGTGGTGGGAACAACTGGCTCTCTGTGTGGATGCTGCTTCTGGAAATCTATTCTGAGCCTGGGCAAAAAAAAAAAATAGCTACTGGTTCTGCCGAAGTGGTGTGAACCGGCTGAATGCCACCACTGGTTTGACCCCATTGCCTGTCAACGCTGTAAACACTGGATGTTCCAGCTCTGACCACTGATGAAAATCTCAGCCATTTTCTCTTTGCTTTTAACATGCTTTTTCTTCTATTTAGAAATCAGGTGCAGAAGGGGGGGTTGGGATGAATGCTTGAGCTCAGCTAGCCATAATAATAAATACTGCTTTGTGGGAACCCAAGGATGAATTGATAATGTTTTGGTGGGCTGAAGAGCTGGGGAGAAAGCCCACGTTTCAGGCTAATTGGAGAATGTGATTTATGACTGCTTATTGGGGGTGGGAATTGCAAGTTATTACTTCATATCCGGGGGGAAGGGAAACTAGTTTTGGGTTCAACTATGTAGTGCCGATACTTTGTTTCCTGAATAAAATGTTCTTTGAGGAAGAATTCTTGCCTTGAAGTTCTTTTGATGGGTTTCATCTATCGGAACCATGACATTGCCTTTGTAGGAGCCTCTCAAATATTGGGAAAATGCTACCATGTCGCCACCAGTCCTTCTTTTCATTAGGCTAGACCAGGGGTGTCAAACTGCCGGTCCACAGGCTGGACACGTCATCCGGAAGCCACACCCGTCCCATTGCCGGCAATGGCAAAATTGTCCTGATATGTTGTGTGACGTCAGGTCTGGGCTAGACATACCCAATTTCTGTAACCTTTCTTTGTATGTTTTAGTCTCCAACCCCCTAATCATTTTTGTTGCTCTTCTCTGTACTCTTTCCAGAGTCTTAACATCTTTTTTGTATTGTGATGACCAGAACTGGATGCAGTATTCCAAGTGTGGCCTTTGTAAAGAAATTCACATGATCTTGATTCTATCCTTTGATTAATAGAGCCTAGGATTGCTTTAGCCTTTTAACACTGTGAATCTAATCTTCTTGGTTGTGAATAGCTGTAAGAAGGTTGACACAAATGTGTGGACTTGTATTGTCTTCTGAATGTTATATTCATATACTTTCCATTCACTCAACAGGCATTCCATAGGAGAAATTGGCTTGGAAGATGCTTGTGAAAGAAACAAACACCTACCTCATTTATCCCCAATTGCCTTTGTTGGGAAAATTCTGCTGGCTCCCTGTCCATTCTTAACTGGAAAGAATCCTTCATCTCAGATAACCAAGTCTGAATCCCATCTGTTATTTCTGACTTCCTAAATAGAACTGATGATAACTTCTGTGGTCCAAGTCACAGAAGCTATCAGTGGAATAAGAAATAGTGAGAAAAAAATAGTTCAAATTCATAGCAGTTTCTACTATTGTCAGAGATTAAAAAGAACATGTTAGTGTTTCATTTTTTTCTAGAATTAACCATTCAGGACAGAATCTTTTATAAAGTCTCAATCAACAGATGTTCATGTTTGAGTGGAGTATTTTCAAAAGGTTTAAAATTTTCCATGACCCATGACCATGCTTAGCAATGTGCATGACTTAGCAATGTGCATGACTAGGCATAGAATAAGGAAGTAGAATTTAGCCAATAGAAAATGAGCACAGTAGCTATGAGGAAGGAAGTAGAAATAGCCATATAAGGAAATAGTTGTAATAGCAAGATATGATTGGAACACGTAGTTTAGTGATGTATGAAAAGGGGGGTGGGATGTAAACTAACTATAAATTCTGCTAACGCTTCTGTAAGGGTGTGGCTCTTCCTTGTAACCGTGAGGTGCTTGGTAAGGGTTCCACCACGCTTTGCAAACCATTTTGAACAATAAAAAGAACTTTATTTTTCTAACTCCGAAACTCGTCTCGTCTGAATTTCGTTAACACGGAATTCCTGCAAACAAATTGGAGGCACCGCTGGGATTCAATCCACTTCTGGACTCTGAGGGGTCCTCCTAAGGTGCACCCCGTTCCGTTTTGAATGGAGGGGAACCACCCAGAGGCCTTAACGGCTCTTGAATACCCGTTAAAAGCATAAAAAGACGACTAATAGGAGTTGAATTATAAAGTAAAAGGGAAATAATTGAAAATGAGACATCTGAGAAAGACCGGGTAACATCCGTGCACGGACCCTGGTGAGTACGGAACACAAGATCCAGGGCGGTCAGATAGAGTAGTGAATGTGAGAACTGGTGGCGGTGCCGGGTGGAAGTCCTTTTGAGGGATCTCGGGGAGATCTGCAGGACGGTGTGAGCGAGGGGAATACTTGGGAAGTAATTCAAAAGACGGTGCTGTATGATTAGAAGGGCCACCGGGAGGAATACAGGAACATACTCAAACCCCACCTGTGGGACAGATGGGAGGTAACACTAACTCAAAAGATTCAGGGAAAAAGTGTGTAAAATGGATCCGTAAAATTCCTAAACTCAAAATTGATCCTAATGGCCCTTTGGGTAGATTATTGGCCAGATGGGGTTCACCCCCCTACAATTGAGAGATTTTGAGGTTAGGATTAAAGAAAGAAGATATGGTTAACCTTTGTTGTTTTATTTGGTGGGAGGATGATAACGTAGAATGGCCAAGAGATGGATCGAATGATTATTTTCAGTGTCATAATTTATATACATTTGTTAAAAAGAAAAAATGCAACAGTTTAAACAATGAATTGGACTATGCCATCATCTGGGTTCCGATCTATGACATGCCGGGGAACAGATGTTGCCATTAAAAGGAAATTACAGAGAGGAAAGTGTATGTTTAGAGGGATACAGAGAAAGTAAGGCAGGAAAGTAAGACGAAGGTAGCAATAGTACAGTATGTAATGGGAGCAGGAAAAACCTCCTAGAAAAGAGTTTAAGCAGAGAAAATATAGGAGGGATGAAAGGAACCAGTATGTAATGGGAGCAGAGAAAGAGGATTTCGAGGTGGATACCAGAATAGGGAGAGCTTTGAATGTGGAATGAAGGACCAATAGTTATTGATTTATCAAGAGAAAGTATGAAATGAAACATCTGTATGTGAAGTTGTTTATACAAGTAGTTTGAATGGAAGTGAATGTGTGAATATGCTGATGTGCAAGTGTGTGTGTGTGTGTGTATGATACCTGAAAGGCAGGAATTTAGTTGCCTGCAATGTGAGATTGCTGGAAGAAACTGGGAATCATGAAAACTGTGGAGGTTGGGGGAGTGAGCGAGTGTGTGTTTGTGAGTGAGTTTCTTCCCCATCCCAGACTGTGGAAGAAGTTGTGAATGGCAGATTTTATTGTTTTAGGGGTCAATTGAGAAGCGGTGGCGAGTGTTTGCCTGAGAATAGTTCCATGGAGGATGTGTGAGAGAAATGCATGTGAAGGATTTTTGTAAAACTTCTTCCCCCTTTCCCCCCTCTTTCATTTTTAGCTGGCTGTATTGCTTTAAGAGAGAGAGAGAGAGAGAGAGAGAGAGAGAGAGAGAGAGAGAGAGAGAGAGAGAGAGAGAGAGAGAGAGAGAGAGAGAGAGAGAGAGAGAGAGAGAGGAAGAAAGGGGGGCGTTGTTTTATTTATTTATTTATTTGTTTGTTTTTATGTCTGTGTGCAGGACACACTGATAAAACATAATATCTAAGAGAATTGAAGGAATTGTAATTCAACCCTTGTCTAAAATGAAGGAGTTGAGAAAAATTTTGGGATTATAAATGAGCTATGTTGTTTTGAATAAAGATTTGTATGCAAACAAACTCAAGCAGAGTTTGTTTGGCATCCCTTTGAGGGGTGGGAACATACAAATTGGACAATTACCCAGTAAAGATAAAGGGTTAATTCAGTACTTGCAAATACTGTCCCAGACTTTTGATTCTTTCAGAAAAACTGGCTATCTCGTACAGACACCTCCATTGAGCTTCAAAGTACATTCCATTGAAGTGGGAGACGAGGTGTGGATAAAGACTTGGAGAAGAGAGACTTTGAAACCCAAGTGGGAAGGCCCTTTCTTGGTGCTGTTGGTAACGGACACAGCGATAAGGACCAAAGAGAAAGGCTGGACCCATTATACTCGAGCGAAGAAACCAACGGCTGAGTGGCACGTAATTCCAGTTTCTGGAAACCCTCTAAAAGTGAAATTTAAAAGACAATGAATGTTTTGATTCTCTTCCTGCTTCTAGGAACTGCTGCAGACCTGTGTGTTGGACAAAGCGAAACAGCCAGAAGTATGGGGAATAGAGTAAAAGATCTATGCAAAGAATGTATTCGGAAAACTAAACAAGGGACCAGAATAGTGGAAACTTTGTTATATTATACTTATAAGCCAGAATGCAATAATACAAAAATAGAACCTTGCATCTCAAACCAAACACAATATTCCAGATGTTATACAAAACAGGGAATTCAATGTTATGAACCCAAAGCAGTGGGACCCATAACTGGAAGCATATATATATATATATGGATATAAAGGGGGAACAGAAGAAATACAAACATTATTTACACATGCCCAAAGTCAAGGTGGTTATATAGCCCATAATCAGACAAGGGGAAAACAGAAAATATCTGTTTGCTTTGATACTTGTAAAGCAATAAGCATAGGACAAGGTCATAATGATGAGTATGGAGTAAGCTGCAGAAGTTATCAGTGGGAAAGGGACTATGTAAAAGAAAAGAAATATTTGTTTCAAATGGTAACACCCCAAGCAAGCACTGGCCACGTTGCCTTTGCTCCTAGCCACACATATTGGTATACAGAGAAAGAGCCAAAGAAATGGAGTAAGGGGCCAACAGGATTTAACATATCCATGGGTTCAGTAGCTACAGATTGTTCATCGGGACAATGCACACCAATATGTCTAGAAACATCAGTTCCTCAGATCTCATCTACTCAATATTATTATTTTGGTATAGGAATTGATGGAACAGGAAAGGATCCTTATGGATATATAATTATACAAGTAAAATCCACTAAATTAAGCAATCAACCTGTTAAAGTGTTCTGGGAATATGAAGAGGAGATTACAAAGATAAATCAACTCCCTGTTCCTCCCAAGGCCAAAAATATGTTTATTGAATTGGCACAGGAAGTGGCTAACAAATTAATATTAAAGAATTGTTTTGTTTGCGGTGGGACAAATATGGGGGATGAATGGCCATGGCATGCTAGGGAAGCAAACTATACTGAAATACAACAATGGAACAAGAATTTTACGTATAAAATTCATTTCAATGAGACCTGGAGATTATCTATTAATTTGGTTGGGAATGTATAGTATACCAGGGCGAATAATAGTGGTAGAACAAGACCAATGGGATATATGCGGTGTTTGAATGAATGGGAAAATAACACTTGGACATCCCGAATTAATGAAACCCAGCCTAAAAACAACTCGTTATCCCAAATTGAGCAATTATCTTTTCTAAAAGATCCAGAAAATGATACTTTACAATGGATCACTTCCGATGGATTATATTGGATTTGTGGAGCATTTGCATATAATATTCTTCCTGCCGGATGGTTTGGATCTTGTATTTTAGGAGTGATCCAACCCTCATTTTTCCTTCTGCCAATACAAAGGAAACAATTTTTGGGTATTCCGGTATATGAGAGTGTAGGAAGAATTGTTAAAAGAGAGGTTAATGACTTTTCATGTCTTCAGAGGAAATGGAAATATGATGAATGGCCACCTGAACGAATTATTTGTGAATATGGTCTTGCAACTTGGGCACAGGATGGAAGTTGGGGTTACAGAACTCCTATATATATGCTAAATCGTATAATACGCCTACAGGCTGTAGTAGAAATAATTACTAACCAAACTGCTCGAGCTTTAACTAAATTAGCTAGGGAAAGTGTATTGTCTAGAACATATATTATGCAGAACCGACTCACTTTAGACTATTTGTTAGCTAAAGAAGGAGGTGTCTGTGGAAAGTTTAATCTAACAAATTGTTGTATACAAATAGATGGATCTGGAACAGTAGTAGAACAAATCACCACAGAAATGATTAAAATAGCCCACGTACCAGTACAAACATGGCATGGATTATTAGATAAAGAAGGTTTCTTAGGAGAAATATTTGCCAATTGGAAACAAGCCTTATTTATGGGATGTATAACAATTATTGGATTAATGATGTTACCCTGTTTAATTCCGGTAATACGGAGCATTGTTCAAAGTTCAATAGAAGGAATGATGAAAACCCAGACATCTATAAAATCAATGATGGTATTAAAAGAAATAGAGGATCAGATTCAGTTACTGAAAGGTATGGAAACAATTGGGCCAATGAAAGAAAGTATAGTAGAAAAAGGAAGATTGATTGAAATTCAGAAAAATATTAAACAAATTGCCAAATAAAAAATGGGGGATTGAGTGGAGTATTTTCAAAAGATTTAAAATTTTCCATGACCCATGACCATGCTTAGCAATGTGCATGACTTAGCAATGTGCATGACTAGGCATAGAATAAGGAAGTAGAATTTAGCCAATAGAAAATGAGCACAGTAGCTATGAGGAAGGAAGTAGAAATAGCCATATAAGGAAATAGTTGTAATAGCAAGATATGATTGGAACACGTAGTTTAGTGATGTATGAAAAGGGGGGTGGGATGTAAACTAACTATAAATTCTGCTAACGCTTCTGTAAGGGTGTGGCTCTTCCTTGTAACCGTGAGGTGCTTGGTAAGGGTTCCACCATGCTTTGCAAACCGTTTTGAACAATAAAAAGAACTTTATTTTTCTAACTCCGAAACTCGTCTCATCTGAATTTTGTTAACACGGGATTCCTGCAAACATGTTTAATTTGACATAGATTTCCAATGAACCGAAGACCAGTTATGTGTATTTTTAAAGTTCATATTCCTCAGAGGAAAAACCATTTAAATATATATATGGACAACTTCCTCACACACCTCAACAGCCTACACCCCAAAATACAGTTCACCATGGAAACAGAAACTAATAACCAAATTCCCTTCATGTATGTCTTAGTCTACAAGAAATCCAATGGGTCCCTAGGACACACCATCTACCAGAAGAAAACACACACAAACCGCTATCTGCACACACTCTCACACCACCACCCAGCACAGATCAACTCCGTAGCCAAGACACTCATCTCAAGAACCAAATGCCTAGCTGACGAACAACACCTAAAAACCGAACTACACACTCTCACTAATGTACTAACATCCAACGGATTCCAAAGAAATAAGATTTCCAACTTAATCCAAAAAGAAACTCCCACTAAAATCCAAGGCAGAGAACAAGAAAACGGCAAAGCCCTCCTCCCATACATAAAAGGCACCACAGACAGGATCAGCAAGATCCTTCACAAACATAATATCAATAGCATAATAGCATTCTGCACAAACAGAAAAATATCCACCATCCTAAGAAACCCTAAAGACAAAATTGAATTAGAAAATCAAGGAGTATATGAAATCCCATGTACTGCCTGCCCCACCACATACATTGGACAAACCAACAGAAGAATAAGTGCACGCATTGAAGAACACAAAAACTCAGTCAAAAAAGAGGAACCAACTTCTTCCCTGGTCCAACACCTTAAAGCCACAGGACATGAAATTGATTTCAAAAAGACAAGAACTGTCGCCAAAACTGAACACTTTAATAACAGAATAATCAGAGAAGCCATCGAGATAGAAAAATGCCCACACAGCATGAACAAATGAGATGATACCTCCCGCCTACCAGCCATTTGGAAACCCGCCCTTATTGACAAACGAGTCCATAACACAAAGAATGACACCAAACCTACACTTACGAAAACCACACAGGATGTCTCCACCACATATCCACGCAAAAAGCAAACCCAAACCCACGATGATGAGGCACGACCACAAACCAGAAACCAGACCACAGCTGCATCATTAACCACCTTAAACCCCTCCAATCCATACATGAAGCAAACTGACACCCACCATGAAGATGAGGCACGACCACGTACGCGAAGCCAAACAGCTATGCAGCTCACCATCTCAAATCCCCCTGCAACTCAGACTAACCTGAGCACAACAAAGTCCCCACCCAAACAGAATACTCCTCCAGCCAATCAGAGCACAGCCAACCCCCCATCCAATCAGAGCACAGCCAACCCCCTAACCAATCAGAACACACCTCCAGCCAATCAGAACACAGCCGAGCTCCCAGCCAATCAGTTCAAACCCCCACTGGCAGTTAAAAGGAAGAAACAGCTACAGTCACACATTGCTCCTAGAAGCACGAAGCCAAAAGCACCAGCCTGAAGATGACGAATGAGACTTCGTCGAAACGTCGCCAAGACATTTCAAATTCTACGTGGGAGAAAACCTGAAGTTCACATTTAGTTTAGTGAACATATTGACTGGGATTCATTTTATGGCCAAAAAAAAAAAACACAATTATTCTTATGGCTGCTGTTCTGTCACATTTTCCATTTGCTTTCCTTATAAAATGACTGGGCGATAGGTGCAGTGCATTATTAAAAATGGTATCTTTGTTCAATCTTTTGGGCTCATATTTCCACTAGTTTGCTCTGTCAAGAGCTACAAAAGAAGCCAAATCCCACTGTTATAGGAGGAAAAAATAGCAAGGGCTATTCAAGAGGCTATTTTTGGTTTGTGACTAAGCAGCCCCCCTGCTGATCCTGTGTCTTGCACATCTCTTATGCAATTTCACATTGCAAACCTTTTGTTTTCTTCACAAAGACAATGACCTCCTGGGTTATGAAATAACCCACAAGCACACATATTCTAGGGCCATAATCCTTCATATAATACACAGATAGGGTATAAGTAGGGCAAAATTGCGACTGTTGGATTCCTTTTAACAGAATGAATAAAACTATTTTTTAAACAATGTTTAAACAATTTGTTTAAGAAACAAATAAAAACTTTCAAGGAGAAAAGCAAACTGGAATTAAGGAAAAGTCTCCTAAGTGTGAGGACGATTAACCAGTGGAATAGCTTGCCTGCACAGGTTGTGGGTGCTTCATCACGGGAGATTTTTAAGAAGAGATTGGAGAGCCACTTGTCTGAAATGGTATAGGATCTCCTGCCTGAGCAAGAGGTGGCATTAGAACAGAGGTCCCCAACCTTTTGAGCACCAAGGACCAGTTCCATGGGGAGAGGTTTTTCCATGGACCGGAAGGTGTGTGGTTTTGTGTGCTGCCTGCATCCCGCAGAAGAGACTTTGGTTCTGTGTGGACCAGATGCTGGCATGCTGCAGCCTGATACTGGTTCACAAACCGGGGGTTGGGGACTCCTGGACTAGAAGACCTCCAAGGTCCCCTTCAGCTCTATTCTGAAATAATTATTTCATTGCCTTGAGCTTTTAGAAATAGGACTAGAAAATGCTCGGTCTAATCTGATTTGTTTTTTATTCTCTAAGTACCATCATCATTATGCAGGTAATCCTTGATTTACAATCACAATTGGGACCAGAAGATCCATTGATAAGCTAGATAGTTAAGAGAGTTGGACCCAATTTTACCTTTTTTTGCCACAGTTGTTAAGTGAATTGCCATAGTAAGTAGATCAGAACATCTGAAGCAGAACATCCAGATTCAGTCAGAGTTTTGTTCCATACAGTATGAACTTTGTGATCTCTCAAACTTCCTCCTTCCGCTTTGTATCCAAGATGGACAGTGATTAATATTTTTATGTATTTATATGTAAGGGTGTAGGTATATAAATATTGTCAGGTCCCCAAAGATGTAGTGTAAAACCCTATGCCTATTTTCCCTTTTCTGAAGCCTTTCTTTGTGGCCTGCCATTCTGTTGGGAAGGGGGAGCTTTTGGGATTGCTTGCACTGTCTGCAGGATGCCCTTCCCCTGTGGGATGGAATGTCTCTCCCTTATCAAAGGGATGGTTTGCGCTTGGATCCAGAAGAAATCAAAAATGAAAAACACCCTGAGGACCCTGCTGAAATGACTACTTACCAAAACACAATACCACCTGTGGATTGGCTGGGATTCAAACGAACACTGTGACTCTGGGGGGAGGAGTATTGAATGTTGCTTTTAATATATTGCTTTGCGGGTCACTAATCCCTAATAAAAGTTCCTTTTGAGACAATGCCTATTTCAAGAATTCTGATTTCTTGGGAGGGTTAGCTGAGGTAGGTCCTTACAAATATGTTGTATATGGCATGTTTTTAATGTGTGCCCACAGTAAAACAAATCACACTAAAGATTATCTTGTCTTGTCTTGTCTTGTCTTGTCTTGTCTTGTCTTGTCTTGTCTTGTCTTGTCTTGTCTTGTCTTGTCTTGTTGTCTCATCTCATCTCATCTCATCTTATCTTATCTTGCCTCACCTCACCTCACCTCACCACACCTCACCTCACCTCACTTCATCATCTTATCTTATCTTATCTTATCTTATCTTATCTTATCTTATCTTATCTTATCTTATCTTATCTTATCTTATCTTATCTTATCTTATCTTATCTTATCTTATCTTATCTTATCTTATCTTATCTTATCTTATCTTATCTTATCTTATCTTATCTTATCTTATCTTATCTTATCTTATCTTATCTCATCATCTTATCTTATCTCACCTCGTCATCTTATCTTATCTTATCCCATAGTTGTTAAACTAATCCAGCTTCCTATTCACTTTGCTGGTCAGAAGTTGGCTGGGAAAGTTGCAACAGGTACTCATGCAACCCTACAATGCTGCAAATATTGTAAATACATGCTGGTTTGATTTGATCATGAGATTGTGGGACTCTGTGACAGTCATAAGAATGAGGAGTTGTTGTAAGTCATTTTGCTAGCACTGTTCCATCTTCAAACTATTGTTAAATGAATCATTGGAAGTCAAGAACTACCGTACCTGTATTGGGAATTAAATGTTGCTGGAAATAATGAATGCATTTACAAATACTCAGAGATGAGCCTTCTCTTAATAGCAAAACTAGATATTTATATATAGTATTCAAAAGAACATTTTCATGTTTAAAAGGCAAATGAAAATTCCCCCCTTTCTTTCCCCTTCTTTTTGTATCTTTTCTTTATATAAAAAAATATGAAAGAGTTGTCACAAATAGGATGTACATAGATTTTTAACTGGAAGATTTTTTTCTCATCTTTCTAAAGAAAAAAAAGTCTCATACATCTTAAAAAGAAAAGGCAAGTCTTTTTTTCTCCCCAAAAGCACTTTAAGAAGTTTATTTTCTCTGAATATATGAAGTAAAATGAATGAAATTTCTTCCCAAAACATTGTTTTAACTATAATCATGTGAGCGTTTATCTTGCATGTCTCTAAACTACAAACTTGCCTCTATGTAAAGCTGGTTAACTTCTGATGATGTATTCCCATGTACAATTCAGCATGCAAAGAGAAGCTCATCTCCTATGGGGATATCAATGTGCATCTACAGTAGGGAACTCTTCATGTACACTTACAAGTGAGGCTGTAACCTTCAACATGAAAGCTTATAGGGAATCTTAGCAAGTCCCAAAGGACTCCATTCGCTGTAATACCCTAATTCAGCCAATCTCTTTTTTTCTCTCTTTCACGTGTGCAAACTGTCCAGAATTTGCAATCCAAGCTGTAAGGGTAAGGGGAAAAAAAAAAGATGGATTGGGAAACCTATTACACAGAAATCCAATTTGCCAATGTGAGTTCATGTAAAACTCTTGGTAGTAGCCAATACGTTCTCCTTTACCTGTCAAGAAAATCTGCCCTGAAATTAGCATTTGAGAATTGTGCTCATTTAAAATGTGGCATGGGAATCAGCAAAAGGGCATATTGAAGGAAGAGGCAAACAGCTTTCTCAACATCTTCATATCACTGCCAAATTTAAAAGAAAAATATATTATCCGGATATTGTTCAAACTAGATTTATCTCACTTTCTGCAAGTTGCTACTTCAAATTATTGCTCTGTAAAACTTGCAGGTATTTCCATCTCAAGAGGAGGGGAAGATTTGCGATTGTGAAATTTCCTCCCTAACTGTTCAGAACCTGACATTTTTATATGGGAACTTTGACCAGTTTAGGTTTTCTAATTAACTTCTTGACTCATCAGGGATACAGTTGTGGGTAATTTCATAACAGTAAACATCATAGAACTATAAATCTCTCCCAGGATTGTTTTTCTATCATTGAGTCTCATTTTGACTTGCTGTGGTTTCATCCCTTCTTAATTTGCTGCAGTGACAAGTGTGTTCCCTTACCAGGGCTATTATATTATCTCTGGATTCCAACTTTCTGTTTCATATTTGCAGGTTCCTCTGTTTAATTTTCTTTCCTAAATCACTAAATGGAAAAATAAAGCCCTTGAAATACATTGTTACTGTAGTGGTTTCTCTCTATTATTGTTTGGACTGAAGTGGTGTATTAAGTTTCATATTTATTTTATATCCCATTGCTGTCATCCCAACATTGATGAATATATTGTTCCTGCATATTAAAGTATGAAGTTGTATATGTTTTAGATGTGAGGGTGATCAGTTTATGTAGTCCGTCTCTCATTTACTGTGAAAATGAGCAGTTAAAATGAGCAATCATGAAATGAACAAATGCTATGTAGGATACGTGCTTTTTTTTTAAAAGAACATCAGCAAAATCATCTCTGCTGTGCTAAAGAATGTTTAGTTAAGCTAAAGATTGTTTAATTTGCTTCAACGGCTTACACAATCTTCTCCTTTTGTTTAAGATCTATTAGTTTTTTACTCTGTGCAACTGTTCACTGCTTCTTTCTTCTTTTGTCTTTCTTTCTCTCTAGGAATACAGTGGTACCTCAGTAATTGTTAATACAACAACAACAACAACAACAACAACAACAATAATAATAATAATAATAATAATAATAATAATAATAATAGAGTTGGAAGGGATCTTGGAGGTCTTCTAGTCCAATCCCCTGCTCAGGCAGGAAACCCTATACATTTCAGACAAATGGCTGTCAAGTCTCTTCTTAAAAATGTCCAGTGTTTGAGCATTCAGAACTTCTGGAGGCAGGTTGTTCCACTGATTAATTGTTCTAACTGTCAGGACATTTCTCCTTAATTCTAGGTTGCTTCTCTCTTTGATTAGTTTCCATCCATTGCTTCTTGTCCTGCCTTCAGATGCTTCAGAGAATAGCTTGACTCCCTCTTCTTTGTGGCAGCCCCTGAGATATTGGAACACTGCTATCATGTCACCCCCTAGTCCTTCTCTTTATTAAACTTCATTCATGGGTTCTGGGAGGCATGATAAGTACCAAAAATGATGAGTACCAAATATACTGAGTCACAAGGCAGCTGACACAGACAAGTTTTAGCTTGTGCATTGAGTACCAAACACACAATAAGTATCGGGACAAAATTTTCACACCAAAATGCATTGAGTACCAAATTTGATGAGTTTCAAAGCAGTTAGTACCAAGGTAACACTGTACTCCATGTTCTTTGCTGTCTTCCTTTCAAAGGATGTGGACAACTTACTTGTTGCTTGCATTCTAACTGAAGAATAAGGTACTTCTGGCCAGCCCAGCTGCCAGAGGAGCTTTCTGCCCAATAATCAGAGAAAGCATCCACTATTGTTGAGATATAAGTCTCATTCAGAAACACAGAAACCCTTCTTATGGAAGAGGCAGGAAGTCATGAACTGGAAAACAATGAATGATAATGTTGCGAAGAGCACCAACTTCCATCCAAGGGCACAAAGTGAATGATAAATCATGTGGGGTAAGTTGAAGAATGAAAGGCCACTCATTTTAACTCATCATTAACCTTGTGAACTCTCAAGCTTCCTCCTTCCATTATATATTCAAGATGGACAGTATTTAATATTTATTTGTTATGTATATATAGGGGTGTGGGTATGTACTATGTACATATGTTGTAATATAGTATGTTTAGATGTGTTTCATGTTTGTGTTTCACTTTGAGAGCGGGCAACTAAATTTCATTTTTGATGTGTGCGGTTGTGCCCACAGTAAAAAAATGACAATAAAGGTTACCTTATCTTACCTTATCTTATCTTAAAAAATATCTTCTCCTACCCTATGTCTGTTATCAGCACTGAGGTTGTATCACATGACACTTCATTTTCCTTGATGGGAAAGATTCCTTAGTGGTTGAGACAATGAATCAACTTGTAGGTTAGAGTATTTCTTTTTATATAAGCAATTTAGCTAAGCTCTTGTATGACAAAGAATATAAACAGTAAGGGAACTAGAACACATCTGTCTGTCTGTCTAACTATCTACTTACTATTCATCTGTCTATTTATCTGTCTTTTCTATTATCTATCGTCTATCTTCTTTCTTTCTTTCATTATCTATCATCTCTCTCTATCCCCCTCTATCTATCTATCTATCTATCTATCTATCTATCTATCTATCTATCTATCTATCTATCTATCTATCTATCTATCTATCTATCTATCTATCATCATCATCATCTATCATTGTATATGATCTAGAACTCTTATCATAAATTTTGTTAAATACATTCCCCCTCCCCAGGTCAGTTTCTTCATTTCTTCCTACAAGCCTTCATCACCACAATCACTGTGAATTAATAAACTCTGGAGATAATTAGAAAAATGATAGAATACAGAATCCTTAATCCTAATTTAGGTTTGATAGGACACAATTATGTTCTGTGAAATGCTTGTCCCTAGGACTTAAAGTGACTTAAAGAGTGATGGTTCCAAAGATTTCAAAGGTCACACTTGCAGAAAAGATGACCTACCATATCTTTATGAGATTCATAGGTCTGGTGCTGCTGGGGCTTTTGAATCCTCTTCTGCTTGTTAATTTTGCTTCAGTTTTGCACAAATACATTGTAATTTTTCCCTGCTAGAAAAAGCAAACAGAGTTGTAGTCTCTGCTGTTTTTAAACATTGTATATTAATAGTGTAATTTTTATGTTAATATTTTATGTTATGTTTTCCTCAACAGTTTCTCTTAAAGAGTTGCTTTCTTTGCTGCTTCTACAGAATTAACAAAGAAGGATAATTTATTTTTTCTCTTCTTTGAATATATTAAATCCTGAATGGTCATGTTCATATAAGCTGCATGCATATATTATTAAATGAATATAAAGTTAGTGATACATTGAGTGTATGTGAATGAACCATATCCATCAATGGGCATATTATATTTCTTAATGGAATTATTCAGACATCTGTTTGGTAGTAATCATATCAAGAAGCCAAGTAGTTGCAGGCATATTTGAACTAACCTGGAATATTTTCTAGAAATGGAATTAGGATTTGTTTGTTATAATCTATTGACTAAGCATGAAGCAATATATGTTTTTTAATTCCTTGACATATGGAAAATTAGAAATCCAGTTACATTTAATATACAAATTCCAGATTAATTGAAAGGATCCTGGCATAGTTACTGTCAGGGCTCCAAATCCCTATTGTTTTCCTTGCATATATCCTTTTGTGTTTTTGTTTTGGGGCCTGCCATTTTGCTGGGGGGAGGGAAAATATTTGCTTGCGCTTGGGATAACTTTCATTTTTTACTTTTTCTCTCCCACCTCTATCCACTTGAGAAAGGAATGCGTCTCCCGTATCAGGGAGATGGTTACAGAGAAATGAAATTGGAAAAAAACCTTGAGATGCACGCCAACTTGTGCCAGTTACCCAAACATCGTGCCACCTGTGGATTGACTGGATTTCAAATGGACATTATGACTCTGGTGGGAGGAGGAATATTGCTGGTTTAACTATACCGTTCAAGTGGGATTTTCCCCAGATCTCACCTTGACTTTTCTACTGTCACTAACCCCTTTTGAGACAATGCCTGTTTCAAGAGTTCTGCTTTCTTGGGTGGTTAGCTGAAGTGGGTCCTTACAATTACTCTAGCACAGGGCTTTTCAACCTTTTCACCCAATGTACCACTTTTAGGATATGGCAATATCCTAGTACCACCAGTCGCCTAACAAGGTGTCAAAAACTTGATGACCAAAAAAGAAAAAGGAAAAAAAGTGATGAAGTACAGGTAGTCCTTGACTTACAACAGTTTGCTTAGTGACTGTTCAAAGTTACAATGGCACTGAAAAAAGTGCCCCCCAAGCCACAGCCAAGCAAGACACCTGCCTGCCCACCCGGTGGTGCTCTTCCTACTGTCCGAGGTTTTCATTGTTGTGAGCATTTCTGTTGAGGATTGGCAGTGGGGGTGGGTTGGGGGGTGTTTGGTTTTTATTCCCCCGTCTGCTGGGTGGTTGCAGCAGGTTTTGGTCAATTCACATGACCCTGGGACACTGTGACCGTCATAAATATGAATCAGTTGCCAAGCATCTGAATGTAAATCACAAGACCCTGGAGATGCTGCAACATTCCAGCTGATCGGCACTTCTTCTGGGCTCAGCAGAAGCACCAGGATCAGTGCTGAGCTCCAGCTGGAGCCTGGCACTGCTCCTGGCACTTCCACTGAGCCCTGACAGCCCCGAAGAAGTGCTCATCCTGGCGCTTCTGCTAAGCCCTGACATCCCTGCAGCTCCAGCCATCTCTCGCTCAGGCTTGTGCAGTGCTGCCACCGGTTCAGCTCATTCCCCTCCCCCGCTACTTTTATAGGATGGTCGCGTATCACCTGCCAGGTGCCAATGTACCACAGGTGGTACCCGTACCACTGGTTGAAAGGCCTTGCTCTAGCATATTAGAAAGAAATGCTAAACATATTACTAAATGAAGGCCTGACTAATTTGCCATGCCATGCTTATAGCCAAGTTTTATCAGTAAGAACTTTGATATTCTGAGAGAAAGCTTTGCCATTAATCTGCAATTTTTCAAATGACTGTAGATTGAGAGCTTCTCTTTAAAACAGATTCCAACCGCTGTTCACTTTTGTCCTGTGTTTCATTTTCTGGGCAATTCATTTTGCTGGCTCATGTACAGATTTTAAATTAAGGTTCACGACTCATTTGTTTGAATAATTCATAATTAATTGAGTTGCTAATTTTGCCATTTGCTAAAGTACCCTGGGATGCATGGCATTAAAGGTCCTATTGAACTATGGGCTGATTAACTGATTTCTAGATTTTGTTTTTAGCAGTACATCTTGCAGATGTGAACAAAAATAATGTTTCATCTTTTTGCTTTGGTCTCTTTGTTTTATACCAACATGACATAACAACACAGAATGAATAGCCAGTTTAAAAAAACAGCTGTGAAAAACAAAAGACAACCTAGGACTTATCTCTCTTTTATCAGATTCTGTAGTGAATTCATTTTTATCATCATGAGCAATAACCACAAACACACTATGGCCTGGAATTCAGGAACTTGGAGAAACTCTACTACAGAAAATATAGTAGTCCATAGAGCTCAATTAATCAGTAGCATCCAAATTTTTACAGGGGGGCTCTATTTTTACATAGGAAATATCAAGGGAAGGGGAACAAACAGTTGTGGTAAAAATGGCATAAAGAACCTTTTTTGGGAGTGGTTTTTGTTTTGTTGTTGTGTATATATGGAAATCTAAAATTTTCAGATAAGGTTTTTTTCCTTCCTCTGTGATGAGATGGGAGTGATTTTTCTCTTCTCTCCCACTTTGGCAATTGGTCTGAAAATAACATGCATCAGTGAAGTGTCCCTGAGGAAGCAGCCTGAAAAATTCAGTGCAGGATGTAAGGAATTATGGTGAGTGAAAAAGGTTTAAGGCTTTTGATGTTATTATTTTCACTTCAACTGATTTCAAAGGAAGTATAATAGAACAGAAGTTTATGAAGGACACAGATCATTGACAGAAGCAGAAGACGAACCGAGCCCTTGATCCTAAACTCTTCCAGTTCTCACAGCCTTTACTAAAGCTTTTTTTTATTATTATTATTAAAAAGTACATCCTTGCTCTTGGGAGAGAGAACTATAATTTACAATGAAATAGTTCTACAATATATTACTTCATTCCATCCCACAAAGCACTGGTAAAACCATTTATAGTCCTAACAGATGTTACCTATGTAAGTTCACTTCTGCCATCTCTACTTCCCACCATCCTCTGCCTTGAGTTTTTATGAAAAAAATGGAAAGTGTGGAAAGAAAATAAGTGTTTTTTAGACATCTTGTCCAGGTCTTTGGGTCTTGCAGAACCTTGAACAAAGTTTGCTGGGGGCTCAGAATTTAACCTGAAGCACCTTAGAGAAACCCAGCTTCATTTCAGAAAAAAACCAGAGCATATTAGAATCAGATTAATTCAGTTAGGGGCTTAGGATTTGTCTGAATTTTTATTTGTGTCCCTTCGTATGCCATAAAGAAAAAAATAATTGCCAGTAGAAAACTAAGAAAGCATAGCTGCTTTCTCTATATATTTCTCTATGTTCTCTATATTGGAAAAAAAAATAACTGTGGAAGCTAAAAAAAATATTGTGGGAAAGACCCAGCTGTCTTCTGCCATGTTGATTTTCTTCTCATGGGAGAGTGTATAAAAAAACCCCTCTGACGCCCCTCTGCATGACTTGGTACATTAAAAAAAATCCTTCCGATTTCTTTCTTCGCAAATGAAGGTAAATATACATGTCCCAGGATAGTGTTGCAGGATCCAATCCGAGCTGGTCACTGGGTCCAGAATTTTATTCTTCCAAGCTTTGGGGCTCATGCCGGAATCTCTCATCAGGGAACTTCTCTGTCTCTGGAATATGTGCACCAGGCTGTTTTACATGTTGTATTTATATGGCTCCTGGCTGTGGGTGCTGATGACTGGCTATTAATTGTTATTTCCTAGTGCTGCTGTGGCCTCTGCTCCTAAGGATTTGACAGGCTGGTGGTAAATCAGCACTCCTATTGACTGACAAAGGGCTGTTTCCCAGGCTTCAATCACTTTTCTGGCTACCTTTATCCCTTCTTGGCCAATAATTATATAGTAGCTGCAAAATAAAATGCATGCCCTTGTTCATTGTAGTGTGAGGCTACCAATATGTACAAGTATGTTACATATGATATCCATCTCTCTCCCTTTCTCCCTCCCTCCCTCTCTCTCCCCCTATCTCATTTATCTATCTACACACACACACACACACACACACACACACACACACACACACACACACACTGCAAAGTGGATAGAACTCAGAGGTGAAAGCTCTGAAGAACATCAACTGTTTCTTGTTATAATGAATGCTATGATTGGTTGACATTAATAGTAAGGGCCAATGATAATCTTTGGGATAGCAATTATACTAAACTCAGAAGTAACAGTGAGGTTTTGCTTGTATCGATTGTTTGAATTGATACCTTAATTCATCAGATCCTCTGCAAACAAAGGATTGCTATAGCTTCAGCATCAGGGAGCTTTCAATTAATGCTCTGAGTACTAAGCATGGAGTGTACACTTTCCTTACTTTAAACTCTCATTTTAGATAGACACATTGCTAACATGTCATGCTCTCAAGATAGAAATTTATATGACTTTGTAGTTCACTAGACAATCCATGTCCCTTTGGGTCATTTTTTCAGAGATATTTCCTTACCTAAGCAGGTAAGATCTTGCGGCAGGACAATTTCAAGCAGCATGAATGACAAGGATCAAACATGTCACCCTCTGTTGACAGATTATTGCTTAAAAATAAGTAGGAGCAGAAAAAAATGACATCTTTTCATAATGGAGATATGTTCCTTAAAGCAGAGGTTCCCTTTTAGGCACCAGGGACCGGTTATGTGGAGAAAGGTTTTTTCCACAGACCAGAGGGGGCATGGCTTTGTGTGCTGCCTGCATCCCATGGATGGGGATTTCCTTGTTTGTGTGGACTGGTTCCTGACATGCCATGGCCCAGTACTGGTCCACAGACTGGGGGTTGGAGACCCCTGCCCTAAAGGATCTATTTGGGGGATGCTATTTTTGATTTATGTATAAATTACATATAATTAGGAGTGAGCAGTGAACTGACAATATTTCAATATGATTATTGAAATCATCAATCCTCCTCATAATTCACCTCAAATGGATTACCTCAACAAGAGGAAAATGGATTTTAAAACAGTATGTGCAATTTAATATAATCAAGTACAAAATAATGCATATTACAGCAACAAATTCTTTGTGTGTGTGTGTGTGTGTGTGTGTGTATCTCAATACTCCCACACATAGATTGAGAAAGTTCACTGAAATGTCAGCTGAAAAATAAAGGTGAATTCCTATCTAAGAATTTTCAGGAAGGGAGATATAAATAAAACTGCCTGTAACTATTAACTTATGGGATACTGCACTTAGAATAATTGTAAAGTTTTGATCACTGAACCTTATAAAGGTTATTGTAGAGCAGAAATTATTAGCTAGAGCAATTCATCTCAAAGCAATTAATATTGTTTTCGATTTTTTTTTACTTGCAAAGGGAATAGAAAGTAGTAAGATATAATCTCTCCCCTCCCATTTTTCATAACATTAAAGCATAGGGGCATCCACTCATACAAAATATAAGGACATCCAGGATTGCTAAAAGGAAGTGCGTCTTTATAAAATTTGCAATACAAATGTCTAATATATCAGGATTTCTTATGACATTATTAAAATAATGGTACATTTGTTCAAACTTTAACCTTGCCTTAGATAGTATATGAGATATATGCACATATTTTAACATTGCAATTCCACACATACAGATTGAAAAATAAATTTTATTATCATCGGTCAGATTTATTGTCTTGTCAGCCCTTCAAGGTAGTCCAAACAGGAAACCGAAACCATGACTATTAACACTACATTTATCATAAGGTTACAGCAACAGAATCTTGCAAGTCTGAAAGCAATTTTCCCCTCTTTTAATTTTACTTTCCAAAAAACTAGTGGCAGTCGATTCTAAGATCTTCTCATGCCTTGTTTCCTTCTGTCTCTTGTCTGACCATTGTCTAGACTGCAACTCTTCCCCTTGGCTGCCAAGGTTATTATCATAGCCCATTGAAAAGTATATATAGAATTACAATCTGCAAATTATCAATAGCATAAACTGTGAAAAGACTTGGTGTTTTAAAGTAATTGCAACATACACTTTCCAAAGAAACTTTATTCCTCACAAAAGAAGGTGAATATACATGTTCTAGGATAATGTTGCAGGATCCAATCTGGGTCAGTCACCAGGACCAGAGGTTTAGTCTTCGAAGCTTTTGGGCTCATGCTGGAGCCCATCCTCGGATGAATATCTCTGTGTTCTTTATTCTCCATTCCTTTTTAATGCTACATTTTGGTGTATAGTTAATTCAAAGTACCACTACAAGAATTTACTTATGACACAGACTTGGATGCCACTGAGTTCCAAGTAGCTCTTAAGGGGAAGCCAACTTCCTTCATTGATAGGTTAGTCCAAAATGAAGGGGGCATGTGTGAAGATCTCATTTTTCTTCCCACCACTTTCTTATCCCAAAGGATGAGGTCAAAAATAATGGATGGGTTGCTTCCACTTGTAGCAGGCAGTCCTGAAGGAAGCAAGGACCCAAACTGAAAATGCGTTATGTAACCAGCAATTTGGATTGAATCCAGAAGTTTATTGGCTAATTGTCCAGTGTATCTCCTACAAAATTTTCTGATTTTATTCTGCTGAAACTACCCGGCCTCCCATGCCCCCATGTCAACATGAAGACATTTTGTGTAAGATGCAGCACCTTCCAGGCAATGTCTTGTAAAGCAAATTGCAGTAATCTAATGTAATTACAACAATAATGTGATTCTAGCAAAGGAAGATTTTCTTTATAGTGTGCAATCAGACATATCCTTTTTCTTTTTATCTTCTTTAATCACTTCATTTTTTTCATGCAATTTATTATGAGATTTTGACATCAAAGTTAACTTTAAAAAGAAGGAAAGAAAAACATACAGTTGGCTTTTGCTGTGATAATTGCAATGTAGCATTTGGATTATAATGGAGGTGAAGGTGAGTAACTCTGTGGGAGTTGGGGAAGTGGGGGAGATTCTTCAAATCTACATGCACCCTTTCCTAAAATATTAAACTGAATCACTGCAGGGTTAGTTATAATGATCTTATTCTTGGCATTATTATGATTAAATTGGGTATATTTAACTAAGCAATGATAAATTAAAAGCACAATAGAAATCTGGGTGGGTGTGAACAGATGAGTAATCTTAATTAGAAATATAATATGCCCATTATTCTGTGCTGCAGATGAACTTTTATATTATAAATGATAGAGATAAAGGCTTTTTGTGCAGTGTATTTCCATGTTGACTAGAGACAAAAGTGAAGTGAAAAGGGTAAAGAATGGATGGGTAATTAATTTCAAGATGAAACATCAAATATCCTACATAAGTATAATGCTCATTTTATGGATATCAGAAAAAAAAGTTTACTACTTAATCAAACAAAAAAAGCAGAACTACATTGAATTGGGATCATTTTAAGAAGTTGTCTGTCACCAAATATTTTTTTAAAAAAATAATCTGAGCAGAATAAATGAAAGCATTTATAAAAACAAGTAAGATACTTCTATTGCATTTATCTTTAAAATTTTCAGGGAGTTTTGAATAGAAAGAAGCTCAGAGAATAACGATAAAATAGAGAAAAACCCTGATGAACCTCTGCATTTATGAAGTTTGTCTGCCTCAGAAGAGAAGATTCACTGGGCCATCCATATGGAAGTTGAAGCCATAAACATGGGGAGGTTCTCATAGAATTTTATCTGAGTACAAAGTGTTGCCATTTTAATCATTAAGATGTAGCCTTCTTGCTGTTGATCCAAGCATAAATAATGCAACATACTTTGACTGTAATAATCAACCTTTTTTTTCATGCAACAGAAATTTTGTTGTGCCTTAAAGAATGTACTATGACTTACAGCAAGCTTTCTTAAGCTACAGATCACCATAGTTTTTACCTTGGAGCTTAGTTATGTAGATTATTGGTTGAACATTCTATTGTTGTTTTGTTTTAACTTTCTGTACACTGCCCAGAGTCATCATTATGAAATGGGAGGGCATATTAATTATTTAGATAAATAAATATGAGTTATATAATGAAAAACAAGGATTATTACAAGGATTTTTAGTTCTTGAGTAATCCTAATATATTCTAGCTTTAAATTTTGTGACAAAGTGGCCTGCTTATCACTGGTTATTAAAGAAACTAGTGCAACTCATTCTTGGTCCTTGTCTTTGTGTCTGTGTATCTGCATCTGTGTCTATCTGTATATTTAAAATTTTGGGTAATTGCCAAAACTTAGAAAGTCTTCCTCCCCCACACTCCAATTTTGAAAGTAGAAACATTAACATCTCTGGAAAGGAGTTGATTTCATGCAATTTTATTGCCTTTCTTATGCAATTATTTGTTTAGTTGTTTATCTATAAATTACAATAATGCAACTTGGAAGAGGCACATCTGTCATGGAATCTTATGCACTACATAGCTTGCTGCTGTCTTATTAAATCATACTTAAAAAGTTATAATGATTGCGAATGACCCATGCAAAGGAAAAAAAGCTGACAACTTTCACCTTACACAATGATACTTCACTTGCTGACTTTTCTTCTGAATCCCAATATCTTCTCAAATCGCCTCTGGAGGTTTTCCATCACTCCAGATCAACTATGGAAAACATGTGCCTGGAATATAGGGAAACATAACAACTGGAAATCATGCTATTTGTTTAAAAATGCCATTCCATGTTTTGAATAAGAGTTTTTTTTTGGGAGGAAGTCTAAGTCTTTAATTGTGGTGATTTTGGGATTTCTAAAATTCTAAGATTCTAGGATAACATGTCAATAAGGATTCACTTCTAAAACAAAGTAATCAATGTAGTCTGCACTAATTCCGTAACAAGCGACTTTCATTCTCCAATCTTGGTGATCGCAGCATAGGAAAATAAACAATCTAAAAATTACTAACAGTTTATGGTAATTTACCCCTAAACTGTTCTTTCATTTCTTTACAATATTCCTTTCTTTCAGAATCATTTCAACCTCCAGGTGTTTATAGAGAAATCCCACCTTACCTTTTGGGCTATATTTGTATATCAATAAAATCCCCAAAGAAAAAAGAAATGATATCATAATTATTGATTGCTGATTTTAGAAGTAATTTCTTTAAACAGACTGTTACAGTGCCCCAGCTGGGGAGGGGTGACTGTCAGTTTTTCTCCCCATTTCCAACAAATGCTATGATAAATAACATTCAACCTACTTTTTTCTTTTGAATTTAGCAAATTCAAGTTACTTCGTGAACGGCAATTTCTTCTCTTATACACCCACCATGTCATCTCCTGAATGTACATCTGCCAGCTAATTACCATACTGTTAACCGGAGTGACACTGATGTCAGACTTTTATACTGCAGCTCTTAACATAGATTGCACTGAAGCTGATTTTGCTCACCAGGCACAAGTGTTTCTACATAAGAAAGCTAAACATTTTTGAATCCTATCTTTCTGCTTTCTTTACTGCTAAACCAGGCTCTTCTGGCTAAATTAAGCTCACTCTATTACCTCTAGATTCTATGATAACATTAAGAACATACTGCTAGAAAACCAGATCACTCATTCAGTATGTGAACAAATAAGCCATTATGAACCCAACATCACAGGACAAATTTTCAGGTTACGCCTTATTCCTTCAAACCAAATGTTCTATGAAAATAATTCATACACCTTGCAAGGACAAATGTCTGATCAAGTGATCAGCAACTATGAGCCTTTTTCAGACATTTTAACAACTGTCAAGTGTTAAATACATGGTTTAATACATGGTTTAACACAGTGTTTCTCAATGCTGGCTGTGGAATTCTGGGAGTTGAAGTCCACATGCCTTAAAATTGTCAAGGTTGAGAAACACTGGTTTAACATGTTAACATGTTATATAAACATTCATTCATTCATTCATTCATTCAAATTAAAAAACATATGAAAGGCTGACAGTTTCAGGTCTACAGTATTCTGAACTCCAGGTGGATGATGCTCCAAAGAGAAGATGTGGATGATGCTCCAAAGAGAAGATGTCATTGTAGAAAAAACTGTCTTCTGGGTTCCATCTGATGGTACTTAATAGATAAAGCCAGGGGTCTTCAAACTTGGCCCTTTTATGACTTGTGGACTTCAACTCCCAGAATTCCTCAGCCAGCGTGCCTGGCTGAGGAATTCTGGGAGTTGAAGTTCACAAGTCATAAAAGGGCCAAGTTTGAAGACTTCTGGATAAGATCCTTAACATATATCTCCTGCTTGATCTGAAAGGACACCTTCTTATTTCCTTCCTCTTTTAGTGCTTCAGGTATTGAGGGAAATACAATGTTCTGATTCTTGCTTTTCTGATAGTCTCAACCATTGTTACTTGATGCTGCTGTAGTATGGTTTCGATGTTTCCTCTCCATTTTCTATTGGATCTGCCTCGTGTTCTTTGGTCTTTTCCTCTTTTTGTATATGCTTGGACGGTATGTATAGCATTATGTGCTATGTGAGGGATTACATGTTATAAGGATCTCAAAACCTATAAGGCAATATTTAGTTCAAATTTACAGAAACATAATTCCAAGATGAAAGCATGGAACGAGAGAGACTGAGGAATGAAGTCAGCATGTGTGGCCAAGGGTTGTATCCAATGTCAAGCTTTCATATAGCCAGATGAATATCTGGAGATTAGCATAAAACTCCTTTTATTTTAGCAAGTTTTTCATCTAGTGGAGATGCTCTCAGTTAATTAAGCACCTATCTTTGATTTTCATGTAGTAATCAACTGTTGCCTATTAGTTTTGTTGTTTTTATGTCTGCTACTGAAGCTTTTGTTTGTTTATTCTTTTGAAAAATGTTCTTGTAAGCCATGTTAAGATTGTAGGGTAAGGGAAATCAAAGGACAGGATATAAATATTTGCAATATCAAAGAAAAAATGTACTTTTTACTTTAGGAAGTATCTAGTCATTCTGTGCATTAGCAACAGTTATAGTCTGCTCTTATTAATGTTTTAATTGTTAATTGTATTTATTGAGAACCATATAAAAATATTCAATTCAGTCATTTTGAATTTATGGTTTTGATTTCTTTGGAAAATATCCCAAACCCAATTGTTGTTTCAGTTGAATAATTTATAATCTAATTAATCTGTATCATTTTGGAAATACAGAATTATATCAGATTATTTAAACTTCAGTATATGATTACTACAATCATTTCTACTTGTCCCTAAGCTCAATTTAGTTTGTCACACAAAAAGAGTTGCATCAGAGCACTGTATGGAATCTATTGTAGTACCCAAGAATCCAAACAGCTGGAGACCAGGTAACTATGTGAACAATTGAAGCAGAATGGGTACCCACAATCATTTGTTACAAGATATCTACGCAACATGGTGGGGAGAGAAAGGAAGAAACAAGGTACAAGACCAACCACATGGCACACCCTGCCATACATAAAAACATTTCAGAAGCTGTGGAACTCAGCTTCTGAGATTTGCAAATGGGCATCACACACTGCCCAGAGTCTACCATACAAGGACAAGTTATGTATTGTAAAGATTGCTTGGATGTAGGAGATACTTCCAATGTAGCCTACCAAATTGCCTTCATGGATTGTCCCTGTTATTATGTAGGACAGATGGAGAAGAAGCTAACCACCAGATTGCAAGAACACAAGCCAGTGGTCAGACGAGGAGACCCAAAATCATCGGTGGCCTCACACTGCAATAAACAAGGACTTACATTCAGCTTTGCAGCTACTAAGATTGTTGGCTGAGCAGGCCCAAAAAAACTGCCAGGAAAGTGATTAAAGCCAGACTCCTCATCAGTCAACAGGAGTGCTGATTTACCACCAACTTATCAAATACTTAGAAGGTGAGGGCAAAGGACAGCCAACAACTTAATACCCAGCCAATCAACATCTAAAAAGCCTAACAGACAGCATATAAATACCAGGCACAGAACAGCACAAACTCTGCTAGAGAGAAGCTCCCCAAAGATGGGTGCCAGCATAAGTCCAAAAACTCTGAAGACAAAATTTCTGGTCCCGGTGACTGACACAGATTGGATCAATTCACAATACCTCATAGACTTGATTTCTCTTACTGTATAAGCCATAACATTGGTACCAGGATGCTACTCTTCTTTAGAAAGGTTAAAAGATAGAGCCATTTTGGTAATAGTACCAGCAATTTGTTATGTGTTTCCCCCTCCCCCCACCCCCATACACCAAATATGTATTAATATAACTCTTATGTTATGTATTTTAAATTGCATTGCCCATTCCTATTTTTTAGATTTATAGATTGTGACAGAACCTTTATTATGTTTCAATTGCTCTGTGTTACAATTTTTCCAAAACTCCAGGATCTTCTGGATTCAGGTCAAGCTTTTATTTCTGGGCTCTAGGGCATCATATGATTTTGCTGTGTTATTTCTATATGTCTATTGGTTATTCAGCTCTCATTTTTAAAGATGCACATTATATCCTGTCTTTATCTCCACCTCAATCTCAAAGTTGTAGTAAGTGAAGCAGATATACCCATTTCTCAAGAAGACTGCTATGAAATTCGTACAGTCTGAGAAAACTTTTATTTCTACTACTAATAATGAACTTTTGGCAAGAATAAAAAAAGTGATCAAGTTCACAGAGCTGCCAATCCAATGTTACTCTTTCACTAATTAAGGAAATAAGCAATATACATTTGGAAAATTAAAAGGAAACTTTCTTTAACAATATGGGTCCCACTTGTGTAAATAACAAAGGCTTGCTATTTTTCTTCTAAGACTTCCTTAGATATTTTCTTCATCCCACACACAAAATCTAATGTTGTTTGCTACTAAGTATTTCTCATCTATGAAAAAAATGCTACTGGATTGGTTCTCAGGGGCTGATAACCAGTTTGAACAAGGGTAATTGATGATCCCTTAACAGCACAGCTGAAATGTGAATTGAAAGAAATATGAGCAAATAAAAATATGATCCAGCTGTTATTAACTAATAACTGTGAATTGGACTGTGGGAAGTCAGAGTCCCCCAGAGAAGGAAATATTAAAAGGGCATAAAAATATATTTTTCCTCCAAAGGATTTTTAAAAGCAGAAACCAACCCTGGCCCCAAATCTGTCCCCAAGCAGGAGCCAGCCCTATACAAATGCAAATGTAAAACCATCAGAAAGTTGGAGCCAGAGAACTCAAGAAGACAAAGAGACTTAAAATCTGCATACCTCACCCAAACTCTAAGAGTCATTAGCCCAGCCACAGGGAAGCAGGATATGACTTTTGGGACATAATAGGACTAACCCATTACCATCAAGTATATCAGAGAGGCACACCTAGACTCAGGTCAGAATACACGACACAGGAAATAGCCTCAAAGTTCATGCCACAGGAACATGAAACTATTCCAAACAAAAGGCTAGAGAGGGTATAAAAACCTACTGCACATGTGCTCAGGCCATTCTCTCCTCTGGTATTTCCTGCAAGAACCATCTTTCTGCTTCTTCAATAAACTGTAACCATCTTCCCAAAGTAGTCGCCATGTTGCTTATTTATTCTCGGCTTGGATGAACCAGGATGAAGACTTTACTTTCAACAATTTGGCACCCCAGAGATGGGACTCCAAGCTAACCTCTCCAATGGACTGAGACTGGTAAGCCCCATCTTGCCGGCAGCATACCCTTTGTGTCTGTAGATGGGTTTCCCAGGTCTTGCCCATGTGGAGCCAGGGTAGTAAAGGGAGTTTTGGGGTTTGAACTCAAGGGCTGCTTTGAAAAGAAGGTGAAAGTGAGTGCCCCTAAATTTTAAGTTTAAGGCCCAGGGGAACAAAGGAAATGTGTGTATGTCTCTCTCTCTGTGTGTGTGTGTGTGAGAGAGAGAGAGAAGACCCTTTTTTCCCAATCACAGTTGGATTTTGCTCTGTCTGGTTTTTCCTAGCTGCAGAAAGGATCTGTTTAATTGGCAGAAACTGGAAAGCATGGGGGGTTTGGCCACAGTGTAGGACCTTTTGTTAGGGAAAAGGGAGAGGCTGGAATGAGTGAATGAGAGAATTGGATTTGGGCAAGTAGCTGGTAAGGCCCTGTAAGCAAAGCCCACCTACTGAAAATGCCAGTACTCAAGTGCAAAAAAAAGCACAGGTCTTCCCAGATTTCTAAGTCTGAAAACTGATAGGCAGTGTGTAAATGGAGGCTGGGTACCTGTGCGGCAGGTCCTCCTCAGACAACATATTTTTGAGGTCCGCAAAGCCATGGGGGTCCCTAAACTGGAATGGCCACTTATTCCATGTAGGGACTGGAGTCCTTCCTGGGCAATTTTTTAGTGCCCAAAACTTGAGGTGGGGCGGCAGGTTTATTGTCGCTAAGAGCAGCTGGGAAGTGCTGCTAGGGAAAGAAACCTGACTGAGCCAGTTTGGGCCCCACATTGGAAAGGGAATATGGGTAGCTGCAGTTCGAGGGTTGGAATTAGGATACTTATTGGAGATTTGTTCGAGGTGTGGGATGAGAGGCTGAGTGCCTGTTCTGGATGGTAAGAAAAAGAAAAAGCAAGCAAGACAAATTTGTGAAAATGGGCTTTGCTGGGAAACCAATTTGGCTAAATAAAGGTACTTAAAAGGGAAAATAAGAAATAGTGATACTCTCTCTCTCTCTCCCTCTCTCCCTCTCTCCCTCTCTCCCCCCCCCTCTCTCTCTCTCTGCAACCATGTGGTATGTTTAAGATGTGTAAAACTAAGATTTCTATTTCCTTTTCTGTTTTCTTGTCTCTGTGTATTTATGTTTGTCAAAGTCTTTGTGTGTGAGGTAAATGTGACTGTTAATTATTTCAAATCCAAAGAGAAAATAATTTGAAATTCTGCTAGAAATTCTGCTTAAAATAAGCCACAAAAAAGGAAAAACCTCACTCTGTTTGTATGGCCAACAAACAGAGTGAAGAAAAATGTGTTTGTTTGTTTGTTTTTTCTTTTACTCTTTCTCTCTGTGTACTCTTAAGAACAGCCCAAAGTTAGCAGGAGGGAACAGCAGCTCTTTTCCAGTCCTCTGGTAGTTCCCCGGTGCTCCAGGATCTTTGAAAAATATAGTTCAGTGGTTCTGAGATCACATCTGACAGTTTCTTGAGAACCTTGGGGTGTAATCCATCTGGTCCTAGTGATTTGAACTTGTCTAGGGTGGATAGGTGCTCACTTACCATTTTCTTGCCTATCTTAACTTGTGTTTCTAATCTATTTTTTTGTGGTGCTGTTTTTGATAAGTTGAATGTTTGTTTTTCTTATTATTTTTAACAAAACATGATTTAAGCTGGGGTAAGAAGAGAACACTTAGGTGAGGGGGGGATTTTAAACTGTCTCTGTCTTAAAATGGCTTTGGAGAAAAGGAAGAAAATTCTATCAAGTTTTCAGGTTTCTGCTGCTATATTCTATATCAGTGTTTCTTAAACATTTTGCTAACAAGATTCCTTCCCACTTATAAAAATTAGGGAGTACTGTAAAATAGCTTTTTTACATATATTTAGCACACTAAAATTTAAATTGACCACATTTTTAGAATATATATTTATTGAGTCATGTAATGAGAGCAATATGAACCATAAGATATTAACACAAATACCCCGCTTTTCAAGAAAAACACCTATATTTTTTAAAGAAAAAAATACCACTTATTTTTATCTTATTGCAAATATTTTCAGTATTTGTCAAATGGTTTTCATTTTGCAAACTCCGAGAGGTTTATGGAGATTCTAAAGGTGTTTTTTGTTTTTCCTTGAAGAAGAACATGGGCATGTGCGTCATCACCCAAGTCCTAGGCCTTCAGCTGGGTTATATAAAACCTTTGTGTTTAGGCCTCCGCTGCTGTGTGCAAAAAAATAAGGTTCAATCAATCAATCTATTTCAACTTCTCATGGAAAAAATAATCTCGCAAAGTTGGAATTGATTGATTCAAATTTTTAGTCCCATCCAGTCTGCCGATAACAATGCAGCCATGGCCATCCAATGGGCCACACCCACCTGGTACAAGATCATATATAAATAGGTTTTGGGTTGCCGTTTGGGCACTCAGTCTCTAAAAGGTTCACCATCACTGCCCTAAGTGTAATTTTCCTCCAATGGGATTTTCCCGTATATTTTATCAGGAAACATAGATATGGCAGCCTAGAAAACTCAGTGCCCTCTTACCCATACCCAAGCACTCTGAATTTGTTTGCAATGTCCATTTTCCCCTACGGGTTCATGGTGACCTAACTCTAACCCAGGGGTCTACAACCTTAAACACTTAAAGAGCCACTTGGACCCATTTCCCAGAGAAAAGAAAACACTGGGAGCTGCAAAACTTGATTGAAGAGTTTAATTAAAAAGAAATAGAGGCTTCTGTGCATAAGTACTCTCTCTCTCTCCCTCTCTCTCTTTTTCTCTCTCCCTCCCTTTCTCTCCCTCTCTCTTTTTCTCCATCTCTCTCTCTATATATTTCTCTCTCTCTTTCTCTCTCTCTTTCCTCTCTATCTCTCTTTCTCTCTCCCCCTCTCTCCCTCTCTTCGATCTTCTCCTCACCTGGCAACCGGGCTTCAGGAGCTTCTCCAACAAGCTGACACACATTATTGGGCTGGCTCTCTCTTGCCCTTCCAGATTTCTGCATTTGGCTTCCTGCTTCCTGCAGAGACCCAGCAAAGGGAAGAGACCCGCCCAATAAACTTGTCAACTTGTTGGAACAGCATAAGGCCACTCTCTTTTTTACACACAAACAAAGAGAGAAGGGAACCACAAACGCCACTCTCTGTCTCTCTCTCAGCAAATGGCAGAGGAGGCTGGGAGATGCAGGAGAAGACTCAAAGAGAAACAGGCCAACCCGTAACCTAACCCTAAGTGGAATTTTCCTCAAATGGAATTTTCCCATATATTTTATCAACAAACATAGATAGGGCAGCCTAGAAAACTCAATGCTTGCCTAACCATACCCAAGGACTCTGAATTTGTTGGCAATGTCCATTTTACTCTATGAGTTCATAGTGCCCTAACCCTAGCCCTAAGTGGTATTTTCCTTCAATGGGATTCTCCCATGTATTTTACCAGGAAACAAAGATAGGGCAGGCTAGAGGAGCCAGTGCCCTCCTAACCACACACAAGCACTCTGAATTTGTTGGCGATGTCCATTTTGTTGCATGAGTTCATAGTGACCCAACCCAAACCCTAAGTGGAATTTTCCTCCAATGGGATTTTCCCATGTATTTTATCAGGAAACATAGATAGGGCAGCCTAGAAAAGTAAGTTCCCTCCTAACCATATCCAAGCCCTCCGAATTTGTTGGCAATGTCCATTTTGCTCTATGAGTTTATAGTGGAATTTTCCTCCAATGGAATTTTCCCATGTATTTTAAAAGGAAATATAGATACTGCAGGTAGAAAAGTAAGTACCCTACTAACCATAATGAAGCACTCTGAATTTGTTGGCAATGTCCATTTTGCTCTATGAGTTCATGGTGACCTAACCCTAACCCTAAGTGTAATTTTCCTCCAATGGGATTTTCCCATGTATTTTACCAGGAAACATAGATAGGGCAGCCTAGAAAAGTAAGTGTGCTCCTAACCATTCCCAAGAACACCGAATTTGTTGGCAATGTCCATTATGCTCTATGAGTTCATGGTGACCCAACCCTAACCCTAAGTGGAATTTTCCTCCAATGGGATTTTCCCATGTATTTTATCAGGAAACAGAGACAGGGAAGGGTAGAAAAGTAAGTGCCCTACTCACCATATCGAAGCAGTCTGAATTTGTTGGTGATGTCCATTTTGCTCTATGAGTTCATGGTGACCTAACCCTAACCCTAAGTGGAATTTTCCTCCAATGGGATTTTCCCATGTATTTTATCAGGAAATATAGATAGTACAGTGTAGAAAAGTAAGTGCCCTCCTAACCATATTGAAGCACTCCGAATTTGTTGGCGATGTCCATTTTGCTTTGTGAATTCATGGTGACCTAAACCTAACCCTAAATGGAATTTTCCCCCAATGGGATTTTCCCATGTATTTTACCAGGAAACATAGGTAGGGCAGCCTAGAAAAGTAAGTGTGCTCCTAACCATTTCAAGCACTCCGAATTTGTTGGCAATGTCCATTTTGCTCTATGAGTTTATGGTGGAATTTTCCTCCTATGGAATTTTCCCATGTATTTTAAAAGAAAATATAGATACTGCAGGGTAGAAAAGTAAATGCCCTACTAACCATAATGAAGCACTCCAAATTTTTTTGCGATGTCCATTTTGCTCTATCAGTTCATGATGACCTAACCCTAACCCTAAGTGGAATTTTCCTCCAATGGGATTTTCCCATGTATTTTACCAGGAAACATAGATAGGGCAGCCTAGAAAAGTAAGTGTCCTCCTAACCATTCCCAAGCACTCCGAATTTGTTGGCGATGTCCATTTTGCTCTATGAGTTCATGATGACCTAACCCTAACCCTAAGTGGAATTTTCCTCCAATGGGATTTTCCCATGTATTTTATCAGGAATCAGAGACAGGGAAGGGTAGAAAAATCAGTGTCCTCCTAACCATACTCAAGCACTCCGAATTTGTTGGCGATGTCAATTTTCCTCTATGAGTTCATGGTGGGATTTTCCTCCAAAGGGATTTTCCCATGTATTTTAAAAGGAAATATAGATACTGCAATATAGAGATGTAAGTGCCCTACTAACCATATCGAAGCACTCTGAATTTGTTGGCGATGTCCATTTTTCTGTATTAGTTTATGGTGACCTAAACCTAACCCTAAATGGAATTTTCCTCCAATGGGATTTTCCCATGTATTTTATCAGGAAACATAGTTAGGGCTGCCTAGAAAAGTAAGTGCCCTCCTAACCATACCCAAGCACTCCGAATTTGTTGGCGATGTCCATTTTGCTCTATGAGTTCATGGTGACCTAACCCTAACTCTAAATGGAATTTTCCTCCAAAGGGATTTTCCAATGTATTTTATCAGGAAATATAGATAGGGCAGTGTAGAAAAATCAGTGCCTTCCTAACGATACCCAAGTACTCCAATTCATTGGCAATGTCCATTTTACTCTTTGATTTCATTCTGACATAACTCTAATGCTAGGTATTTGATTGTGCTGTTCATTTTATGCTGTTACTGGGTGCACTAACTACGCATCTCTCTCTCTCTCTCTCTCTCTCTCTCTCTCTCTCTCTCTCTCTCTCTCTCTCTCTCTCTCTCTCTCTCTCTCTCACTCTCTCTCATTAACATATACACATTTTCCAGAAAATCAATAGAATTAAAAATGTTTCAGGTTATAAAGCATTGCAAATATAAATAGAATACTAAAAAATCTAAATATTTAAAACTAATTACCTAAATTAGATACTGCTTTATGAATGGAATGCTAAGTTGCCATGGAGTGCCCTGGTTAATAGAGTGGATTAAATCATCAAATAGTAGAACATTAATATTGTAAGTAGCCAACCTAGTTATGGTCTCATAGATTTTTATGATACAGAGACACAAAAGAGGATAAAAACTTAAAAGGACACATTACAAGATGAAGTTCAATAAAAGTATGGAATTCCATGATGAAAGTAATCAGTCCTACAACTTCACATTAGCCTTTCTGTAAATGATTTTCAATTGCGCATAATTATAGTAAGGAAAGTTTAATTATATATGCAAACAGTCCCCATGAATAGATTAAACCCACAGTAAGACTTACTTAGCAAAACTCAGAACATCATGGTTGATGTATCTACAAACTGCTGAAAAAATAAAATGCAATTTTAAAAATAAGAGAGGGGTATTAAGAAAAATGACAGAATTGAAAATGCTTATACAGAATCAAGACCATCGATTATACCATATATATATATTACAGTAAATTTCTAAATATATATTATATATATAACATTGTAACAGACTAATAGAGTTGGAAGGAACCTTGGAGGTCTTCTAGTCCAAACCCTTGCTCAGGCAGTAAACCCTGTAACATTTCAGACAAATGGTTGTCCAATCTCTTCTTATAAGCCTCCGGTGTTGGAGCACCCACAATTCCACTGAGTTATTGTTCTAACTTTCAGGAAATTTCTCCTTAGTTCTAGGTTGGTTCTCTTCTTGATTGCTTCTTCAGGTGCTTTTGAGAATAGATTGATCCCCCCTCTTCTTTGTAGCAGCCACATAGATATTGGAACACTGCTATTATGTCATCCCAGTCTTTCTTTTCATTAAAGTAGATATACCCAATTCCTGCAACTGTTTTTTCTGTGTTTTAGCCTCCAGTTATTTTTTTGCCTTTCTTTGCACATTTTCAAGAACACTTCCAAGTGTGGTTTTACCAAGGCATTATAAAGTGGTTTTTTATCACTTCATGTGATCTTGATTCTATATCTCTATTAATGCAGCCTAGGATTGTGTTGGCTTTTTTGGTGTCTGCACACACTGCTGGCTCATATTTAAGTGATTGTCCACTAGGACTCCGATATCTCTCTCGCAGTAACTACTATTGAACCAGGTATTACCTATTCTATACCTGTACATTTGGTTTTTGTTGCCTAAATGTAGAAATGTCTGTCAGCATCCTTCTGATCTTCAGCATATTTTCTGGAGTGTTGGCTTTTCCTTCTAACTTGGCATCATCTGCAAATTTGATGAATTCCCCTTACATTTCCTCATCTAAATCATTAATGAAGATATTGAAGAGTACTGAGCCTAAGATAGAGCCTTGGGGTACCCAATTGCATACTTCCTCCCATGCAGTTTAGTTCCATTAAAGACTACACACTGAATGCAGTTCGTTAGCTACTTATGAATTGATCTGTTGGTGATGCTGTCTAACCCACATTTTTCTATCTTATCAAGTAGTAGGTTGTGGTCTACTTTATCAAATACCTTACTGGAGTCCTAGTCCAAGGTATATAACAAATAAAAACATGAATGATAAATTGGATGCAAAACTTTAAAGAAATAACCCTATTGCAACAATTGGAAGAACTCTGGAACAAGTCTAAACAATTTACCCCAAGCTATAGTTTGAGAGAGAATTGGTATAAAATGTTTTACAGATGGCATAAAAACTCATCAATAATTGCCAAAATCATATAGCAATAAATGCTGTAAATGTTACCAAAAAAATGAATATTATACCATATAATATTGGTGCGCCAGTTGCGGCCCTATTTGGACCGGGAGTCACTCCTCACAGTCACCCATGCCCTTGTCACCTCGAGATTCGACTACTGTAATGCTCTCTACATGGGGCAACCTTTGAAGAATGTCTGGAGACTACAAGTAGTCCAGAATGCAGCCGCGTGAGCTGTCTTGGGTCTCCCAAGACATGCTCATATCACTCCAGCTCTCCGCGAGCTGCACTGGCTACCTATTGGTCTCCGAACACAATTCAAAGTGTTGGTTATGACCTATAAAGCCCTTTATGGCAATGGACCAGGATACTTGTGGGACCGTCTTCTGCCTCATGAATCCCAGCGACCGGTTAGGGCGCATAGGGTTGGCCTCCTACGAGTCCCGTCTGTTAGACAATGCCATCTGGCGGGGCCTAGGGCAAGGGCCTTCTCCGTTGCTGCCCCAGCCCTCTGGAACCAGATTCCCTCAGAGGTTCATACTGCTCCCTCCCTCCTAGCTTTCCGGAAACTGCTGAAGATGCATCTATGTCGACAGGCTTGGGGTGTATGAGTTGTGCTCTGCCCCTGGGCCCTAGGAGTGTCCCTCCATCAGTGACTGTTGCTGATTGTGTTTGTATGTTGTGTGAATGCAATTAATTTTTAAATTTTTATTGTATTGTTGTTGTGAGCCACCCTGAGTCTTGGGAGAAGGGCAGCATATAAATTTGATTAAACTTAAACTTAAACATATGGTGGTCATGCAAAAAAAAATCTCCAAATTTTGGAAAGATACATACAGCAACATTCAGAGAATCTGAAGAATTAGTTCAAAATCATTACAGATAGAAATACAAGGATGGGGGAAAAATCAACCATTAAAAATAATGGATTCATTAACAGAGACCAACATAAATCAAATAGTCCGAATTTAGAGAAAAAGAAATCTTTTCATCTTGAATTTGTACTTCAAAAGGATTGTCTGAAATGCATTAGGAACAGCCCATAAGGCAACACTGTTGCCATAGATGATATTTTGTCCAGTAATTGATCCATTGGTAGAGTTGCTGCCATTTAATAATTTTGGTTTAGTATGAATTTCATTAATCAACATCCCAAAAGAGAAAAGAAGATAAAATTGCTGCAAAGTTCAGCAGCTTGCATCAACTATTAAGTACTCAAGATCCACAATAATGCATTTGAATTGAAATTATAAAATTGTAAGAATCAATAGTACATGAATTGTACAATATGTTACCTGCAACCACCTATTTCATCACTGAAAGTCTATTATGGACAACCAATGAAATTGGTGATACCAGAAAATAGTAGAAAAACCAAACAGTCAGAAGAGACCAAGCAGATGATACAGAAACAATGACAATGGAAACATAAACAGGCAGCCAGAAACACTAAAGAATATATTGAAGTAAACAACATCATTGAAAGCAGTTGAAAGAAGATATAGGGAAATAAAATTGTCCGCTTATACAAACAATATTTGAAGATAGCAAAAATATGAAGCAAAGACAAGAGTATGTGACATAATGCATAGCTGTGCGGAAATGGCAATATTGTACAATAAGCAGATCATTAATGAACATCCGAACAATCTGTGATGGAATACTAATTTAAAAAGCCAGAAAATACTCAAAGAAGCAAATAACAAGTCAACGTTACTGATTGGAATTATTTATTTCATGTTGAAGCAGTTGAGAAGCAGCTGAAGAGTTCTTCATCCTGCAATGGATTGAATTTAGGATGGTGTTGATAATATTATCCAAGTTACTAAATGAAGTGCTGTGTTCAAAATATAGTAAAATACTTGGCATAGCATGCTTAAGAATCTAGATTGGATGATAACTAAGGACTTTAAGTTTTAAGCACCTGAAAGTCATATAACATTTGGGGAAATCACTGTTAATAAACATTATGCGGTACGAAATGGATTTGTTGTCTCTTGCCATTCAGTGTGACATGGTGAAAGCAAAGAGCCATGCAAATGTGATGGGTTGTATAGAAATTTGATAAACAAACAAACAAGCAAAACCATTGGGATCCACTGGAGTTGGGTGGACTATACATCATGCACATGTACACACATACACAATAACACCAGTAACAACAACCTAGTGTGCCTCGATGCTTCCCTTCATGCAGCAAAAATGAACTGTGTACGTCAGGATATCCATTTTGTCTGCAGACATATCTACTCCATTCTGATGCTTCACTTTGCATGTCAGAAGAGAAGTTTCAAACATGAGGCTGATTTAACTTGACATCAGTTAAAGGCCTTGCTTCAAAGGCACCAGCTTCTCTACATATGCTACACTTCTGCAGAAGTCACTGTTTTTTTATAAGCAAAACAAAATCGTGTGACCTTTGTGCCCCACTGCTTAGAACCAGGAGGAGGGAAGTCAATTTTCTTTGTGAGTTTGCTTCAAGAGAATTTTTTCACTGAGAGCTTCATGAAACTTAAACACCCTTTTTGAACCTCTAAACATCCCTACAAAATGTCACCTTCTTCCAATTATATTATGTTTTTCTTAGCCTGCAACAGTTTACGGTATTGTTCAACTCCTCCCCTTCTCTTATAGTCTTGAACAATTGAATAATTATTCAACAAAGTAGGCGAAGAGACAGTGGCTATGGCTAAAATTGTGCTTAAATAAACTTTTAGAGATTAATTCTGATGCATTTTCTTTCCTTGTCCTTAGGAATTGTTTTAATGATCCTGTCATTTGAAAATCCTAGTGGCTGACCTCAGAGCGATATGGATTATTCCTTTTTTATGTTAATTTCACAATATATGCAGCTTGAATATTCAGGAGAAATGTAGGCACAATATTTGAAGTGCATTTCACTTATGGTACCACAAGAGAGAAATATTTTCAACTGATTGTCCTCCAAATATGCATATAGACAATATCTAAAGGTTCTTTACACAAATCATTGTGTACAATAACAGAGGATGGTTTGTATGTCACACATAATGGTATATCAATGTTGAATATTAAAATTCGGAGATTATACCTCAATCTGATCTGAATGTTCACTGGTTTTATAGCACATACTGTATAACTTTTCAATTATCAGGCCCCAGCCAAGAGACAAGACAGTGAGATCCAGTTGAATCCAATCCAATTGAATCCAATCCCTTATTTGCTTACACCTAATATATAATGTCTTGCCAAACAAAAGCCATAACTTTCTAAAATATATCTTGAGATATTCTAAGATGTGGTTACCCCGAATATCTTCCTTCCTCATCCATCTAGCTTGAAACTTTTGATCTGGGTCTCTTTCTAGGAAAGCTCTAAGTTGGTAAAATCTCTCGCCTACTTCTGTCAGTGCACATTCCATCACAACAATATATGTTATACCTGGGATTAGTAAATTATATTTCTCTGACAAATGATATCTGTCAAGCAATACTTCAAACAGATATTGCTCACTTATTGATTGGATATTACCATGGCTAACCCAAGGTAATGTTAGTTATTTAAACAAACTGTGACAAATCACTAGTTGCAAGCTCTGTACAATTCTGGATATTATCAAGTTGGTGTGGGGGGGAGGGAGAATGCAACAATTCAACAAACAGAGATCATGGCATAAGCTCTTAGGTTATTGCGTGAGACAACTCAGTACAAGCACAAAAAGACAGACATGTTATGATCATGAGTCTTTTTCTTTTTAGCATTCTCATGTTTGGTTAAATATTTATGATCTCCACACTTCAGGCAGGAAACTATGGTGATGGAGGGAGTGCAGAAAAGGGCTGCCAAAATAATCAACAGGCTAGAATTATTTCCCCATAATGAAAGCCTGAAGAGTCAAAGAGAGTGGTTTAGGGGAAAAAAGATGTAAAAGGTATGTAATATTTTATACAAATGTCAATAGATTATAAATGAAGATGGGAGATTCAGAATAGAGGTGAAAAAAAACCCCTACCTCATATATACAAAATATAATTAAACTAAGAGACCTGACAAACTGGATAGCTTAAAAAAAAATAAGGAAGATTCCTGGTGGACAAAATAATGAATGATAGTTATATATTATCTCCTGTATCAGAAGCAGTAGGAGTCTGAATGGCAGTTGCTGGGATACATGAGCAGAAGGCCAAATAACATTTTTGAGTTTCTCATAGGGATCTAGTTGGTAGCAATGAGGAATATGCAAGATGAATTGCCATCCATCTAATATCCTCAGATCCAACAGTGAGGAATATTCAAGATCTCAAAGATGAATTGCCATCCACCTAGATACTCCTTCACCTCTGGAGAAAGGTTAGAAAATGAGTTACATGGGCTTAGAATAAACCTAAGACTGTGTGAAGGACGAAATAAGATACATGATGCAGAAACTGACAGAAATATAGTTAAGTTTTGCTTTATATTTATATTCTAAGATTTGCTATACTATATTTCAAAACTAAATAGTTTCCCCATATAATCAAAAAAGACACTGAATATAACCCTAAATAATACCAAGTAATATTGTGTTAAATTGCTTAACATTTGATAAATAAAAACTGATAAACATGAATGCATACAAACACCATGTATGTGTATGTGTGTGTATTGCATCCAGTTGCTAAATGTGTGTACATACAGTGTGTACATACATACATACATACATACATACAGACAGACAGACAGACAGACAGACAGACAGCAACTGGATGGCATAGTGATTAGAGTGCTGCCTTTGATGCAGGAATCTGGGGTTCAAATCCCTATCTGGAAAAGTGTAGCTGGATGGTAGTCAGCTGGATCAGGTAGAACTATGAGCAGGCCACATAGCAGACATATAGACCAGCTACAAGTACTTTGGTACCACATGGGAATCACAGTGAAGAGGCAAGTAAAATAGCAACATCCAAGTACCACCTATCAACATCCAGCTCTGATAGCCAAATAAAGTCCAGGATTACTTTCATTGCTGAAAAACTTATTTATTGAATACATGGCTTGATATAGGCAAAGGATAACTAACTCTAAAATCCCAAGGGATCTAACCATAGCATATAACCATGACATTCCCAGCCCAACCTCCCAGTAGCTCTTGTGAACAAATTCTCTTTGTTTTGAGAACTATCATCTTCTCCACACCTTCTAGAACAGCGGTTCTCAACCTGTGGGTTGCAACCCTTTTGGGTCACCAAGCCCACTCCTCGTTGTCAGGACTACACTTGGACAGGAGCTTCTTGCCAACCACTGGAGGGAAGGTGGGGCGACTCTTCCCTGAAGCGCTCTCAGTCACGCCAATCCAAAGGCAGGATATTGCGGTGGGGACTCCCATCCCATCCCATTGCAGCTCTTGAGTCTCTCTGCCTGAGCGGCCCTTGGTAGCTCACCACTCCCGCAGGCTTCCGGGGGAGACCGCAATGCCCTCCAAATGATCTGGGGGCCCGTCAGCACCCGCCTCCTCCAGCTCCTTCCCCCACGGCAGCAACACCTGCTACTTCACCTCGCCGCTTCCCTTGCACTGGGCAAGTGTGGAGCAAGTGAGGGAGCCTCCTTCTCTCTAAGCTTGGTGAGCCAGCCTCGCTCTTTTCGCTCCCCGGCAATGATTCTGCCTTTTAATGCGACTGGGGGAGAGGGACCAACCCCACCCCCACCTTTATTGCTGCTGACTGAAGAAAGTGGCAGGTGAGAGCCGCTGCTCGCTTGGGGAAGCCGGCACGCTTAAGAGATGGGTGGGCCACCCGCTTGCTCGCTTGCACAAGCCAGCCGGCCAGCCTGCTTGCCCTTGCTTTACTTGGCAGCTAGAGAGGTTTGGAGCTTTCGTGGACTTCCATCCCAGGTTCTCCTCCAACCTTTGTAGGCTGGCTGGGCTGCCCAAGGCTCCCAGGCTGCTCGTACCCAGTCAACAATCTCCACAACAGAGGGTCAGAACTGGTGAAAAGTTCTGCACCTCCAAATTGATCCTCGATCGGACAAAGAGGGAGGGAGGGAGGAAGAAAGGGAGAGAAAGAGATATGGAGATAGAAAGAGAGAGGGAGAGAAAGAGAAAGAGAGGGAGAAAGAGAGGAAGAAAGAAAGAGGGAGAAAGAGAGAGGGAGAGAGAAAGAAAGAGAGAGGAAGGGGGAGAGAGAGAGAGAGAGGGAGAGAGAAAGGGAAAGAGAAAAAGGAGAGAGAAATAGAGGGAGAGGGAAAGAGAGGAAAAGAGGGAAAGAGAAAGAGGGAGAGAGAGAGAGAAAGGGAGAGCGAGAGAGAGAGAAAGAGAGGGAGAGAGAAAGAAAGAGGGAGAGAGAGATTAAATTAGTAACATGGTTCTTAAGTGAATCTGGTTTCCCCACTAACTTTGCTAGTCAGAAGGTTGCAAAAGGCGATCACATGAACCTGGAAAATGTGTTTGTGTATGTGTGTGTGTTGTAGGGCAAGGGGAGAAGAGAAAAGGTCAGGTCTCCTTCAGAGCCATAGGTGGAGCAGCTGAAGGTGTGATTCGGCACCCATGCTTCAAGACAAAATTTCATTTATTTGTAATTAGAAATAAATATTTCACAATATATAATTACACATTGTTTTGTGATTAATCACTATGCTTTAATTATGTTCAATTTGTAACAATGAAAATACATCCTGCATATCAGATATTTACATTATGATTCATAACAGTAGCAAAATTACAGTTATGAAGTAGCAAGAGAAATAATTTTATGGTTGGGGGTCACCACAACATGAGGAACTGTATTAAAGGGTCGCGGCATTAGGAAGGTTGAGAACTGTTCTAGAATGTCCTTAAAAGATTTCCAGACAGTCTTCTATCAGTAAATGTCCAAAGAACTAGAAAGGTTTCATTTCTTTAACTAACTCAGTCGAAAGCATCATTTCTCCCCATCCCACTTACTCTAATGACAAGATGAAAACAAAGAGGCATGTAGCTGCAAAACTTTCATTCTTGAGACCACTAAAGTATAAGGCTCAATGGGAAGGACAAGAACAAATTCATGCCACCATGCTGGTATAGTGAGTTGACCAAAGGAGGAATGGAAGCTGATGATGTGAAAACCTGGAAGCTCCTCACAATGTTTCCACCTCAACTGCAACACCCAGAGTTTTTATATGACCTGAAAAGAGGGTGAGCATGGTCTATTGAGTGTCAAAGCCAATGTCCTGCCTGAACCCTAGAGCATCCAGAAGTACATCAGTAAGATGACACCCAAACATGAGCTACTGGGTGAATGTCTGAGATAGCAGCAGACATGAGAGGAAGATCTAGCCAAGGAAGTGCCATGGCAATACAAGACCCCGCATGAGATATACCACTGACTGACAATTTGAAATGGAATACATCCTTCCAGTGGCTGGGAAAGGCTAGTCTAAAAGACAGCACTCAGGTACTGATCATAAGCAGCAGCACAAAAACAGACACTAAGCACTAGATCCATCAAAGCAAGGGTCTACCACACTAGATGGGATCCAGGTGCAAGTATGCAGAGAAATCTCTGAGACAGTACAACCATAGTGATGGGGTACAAGATGCAGGCAGGAACAGCATAGAATATGTTGTCAAGAAAACTACATGGAGATGTCCAATCAGTTCTCAGGAGTGAAGGCTATCTTGAAGGTAGACCTAAAGCCAGCTGAGTGAATAGGTCAATCACTGCCTTTCAGCCTTAGGAAGGGGGTAATGGCAAACCATTTCTGAAATCTTGCCCAGAATATTGCAGGGATTAGTGTAGGCCAGACATGTCAAACTTGCGACAACACGTGATGTTGCGCAACGTATCAGGACTCTTTTGCCATTGCCGGCAATGGGGTGGGTGCAGCTTCTGCATGACGCATCCGGCCTGCGGGCCGGCAGTTTGACACCCCTGGTCTAGGCAGTTACCAGGAGTCAACAATGACTTAAAGGTAGAATACTCATACACACAAATAATAAGATTTTTACTCCAAGACTCAAATCTCAGCTTGGACAGCAGGCTTCCCAAGAATTAGAAACTTATTCTACATACAAATAGGGAAACTCTGGCTCCAGAATCTAAGCTAATGTTTAATTAAGATGACCTCTTGTCTTTTCATATACAGCCAAGAGGCTTCTACAAAGAGCTAATAGCAATAATATGCCTAGCAAAGTTGCATGTTTGCCAGTCATATCTTGGCAGAGAAATGGATAAAAGTAATTTGAACACTGTTTTTCAAAAGAGAAGTTCAAATAAAGATTTGAAGCAAACCACATTCCAAAAATATTGAATCGTTCAAAGATGTACATGATGATTAGCCATGAATTCTGACAGTTTTAATCCAACATATGCAGAAGGTACTAAGGTAAAGGTTGGTGCAAACATGTAGGACTCTAAGAGACCACCAAAACCTATGCTTTACTCATATTCAGGCTAAAGGACAAAACCATGTCTAGAGAAATCCAATGTATAACTAATAATATTTTTTTCCTTTTACTCTAAAATTTCACTAGAAATATTTGTGTAACTGAAGTATAAATATGATGGTCTTCCAAATAAAGATGGTATATTTGGGCATATAAATGTGTCAATGAACCCATCATTTTACCAAGTCAGTCCATGAATAATATGCTTACACACTGATCACATAAAAAGCCCCACAAAGGTAGTTGTTATATTTAGATTGCCACATAATATCAACAAATCCAGAGTGTTAGTAAATAAAATCCTGGGGAGAAGAAAACTATATGGAAAAAAAATAACTAGAATTATCAGATTTGGAAAGGAGCCAAACTGGAATCAGAGCACCAAGTTGATGAAGTCAAAGATGAGAAGTATTAAAAAGAAACAAAATATTTGTGGAGGTCTCCAGATATTTAAAAATGAGCAAAAGAAGGGCAAAATCAACGTTATATGAAATCGATACTTGGTGTAATAATCCCAATTTAATATTCTGGAAAGTGTGAGCATATTATATTGGAAAGAGTAAGAAAAGAAAAAAGGAAAAACAGTAACAATTCTCAATGGATGCCAAGGATATTGGGTTATATAAATTAAAAAAAAGCGGCCAGATTAAGCTAATGGTATGTCTCAAAGATGGACCTGGATGACTGAGAATCTCTATAGACATTAAGCCAATGGTATCAGAAACAAAATAAAAAGAAGTCTAATTTTGGACATTTACTCAATAGTAGAAGGCTTTGCATTTTTCCACTTGGCACCCCATAAAAATACTGCATGCGGTCACCCTGCTCATTCACTCCCAGCTCCCAGACTGGCCTGATTCTCTTTGAAGAATTGGGAGAACATCACATTAATTAGTTATATGAAATTTTATGCTGAAATGTGCAAAAGATCCACTCTCCTGGAAAACCTCTTTCAAGTGGCACTTGAAGTGGCTGAAGAAGGGTGTGTGAAGCATAGGTATTAATATCATTAGAAATGATAATTACAGCAATAGATCAGATGTAATACTATCAGAACAGAAATATAAAAATCCAACTTCAGCATTTTGGGATTTGAACTTCCCATTCATATCGTTTGAAAAAAAATTCATGCCAGACTCATTAGCATCCACTGAATTACCATACATGTTGCAAAGAGAACAGCAACAGCAACAGATGTTCATTTGTATCTGTAACTAAGTAATGGAAGTCTTCCCCAGTTTGTTTTCTTCCAAGTGAGTTAAGATACAACTTGCAAAAACCTTGGAAATGTGAGTACTGTTGGTCCATGATCCTAGTGACTGGGAATTCTGGGAAATGTAGTCCAAATGCATCAGAAGAGTAACAGGCTGGGGAAAGCTCAGAGATTTCCAAATACCCACACATGTATTTAATGTGATTGTTTTTTTAAAGGTTTTTCAAAAAAGTAAAATTAAAAAAGGCAATATTTAATACCAATCCATAAAACTAGGCTATTCCTTTTGATATCTAAATACCAATAATATATCATTGTAGCTATCCATTGGTTAATTCCAGATTTGTTTCAAAATAATGGCTGGCCATTTAGACTAGAACTGATCTTTGAGAAGAGGAGATAGTGAGAAAATTGATGGTGCATGCCCATTTAATATGGAAAGGTTTTTTTTAGATGCTTCTTCTCAATTGTTGTGAAAGTACTTTTCTGAACACTACTTATGGAAATTATAATTCATCTGTTAGGAAGAAAAAAATTGTAATTTTTGTTGTGAGTTGGATTGTGTCCCCCCCCCATCCCCGGGGAAAAAAAATCTATAATGCTACCTAAGTTGGAAAGCTTTTCATAAAGTTTTCACTTCTTCACACTTTGGTTGAGTATTATTTTCTCAATGAATAGCTCACATATTTCTCTTTTCTCACTTACTCTCATTCTGTGTTTACAAAACCTTGAAACTATGTTGTTATTTGATCAATTTAATAAAAGATTAATACAGTTGGTATGTAGATGGTAGAATTATGCTGAACTCTAGACAAATAATAAAAAAAGACTAGCCTTTATCAGAAAACTGACAATCACAGGAGGCAGAGTGAATTATGAATTCAATTTAGCTTGGGATAATTGTTTGGAAGTGACAATGTTTGCTTTGACATTTATGCAGAATGTGGCTCTGTTTGATAAAAAAACAAACAAACAAACCTGCATGGCTTTGGATAGAAGAGTATAGCTCATTCAATGAATCAACCAAAACCACAAACAAATAGAATTTCTCTTTTTGTGTATTTTTACTGAAGATTATACCCATTATGTGCATATTATTAGATATTTTTGTACTTGATGAAATCTATGGTAGTATTCAGTGGGGAAATTAGTCGTTTGCCAACATCTGTCTTCGAATTTCACATTTTGGAGAAGTAAATATGCATTTATTTATATTTATACATGCACAACTATTTATAGAGTACACTATCCACTCCCCCATTTACTGAAAGAGACAAATGGCTGGATGAAAGGGTCACATGTCACCTCTCTATGGCAGGATAACCCACATAAGCTTAGTCTAGCACACATAAATTCCCATGGTTTCTTTCCCCCTAAAGATTAAGAAGCAGAAAAAAAGCAACACTTCAAGTACTTTAAATAACCAGCTGGAAGCAGATTTTCCTTCACTGACTGGAGAGGAAGCAGGAACAAATTGATGTTTCTTGCATAAAGGGACATGCACAGAATGATTGCACAGAAGGGGTTGCTGAAGCAAATTCCTACTCCATTTTTTCCCCTTCCAATAGCAACAGAATATATTAAGTGCACGTCAGCATCCAAACCATTGTTTATTCCTGCAAAAGAGAGAGAACAGGAGTTTAATGGCATTTGTTAATTGTACATTGGAACACACAATACTTTGATTTTCTGAATGTTTTGTTATACAGCATTATTCAGGGAGACTGTTTTAATACATTCAATATTTCTTAGAAAAGTATTTTTTTCCAGCAAAGGTACTTTATTTCCTGTCATTTACTTTCCTCAGACATTATGCCTCATTACCAAAATATAATACTCAAATTTGGATTTATTCCTATGAATCCACCCCTCGTGCCTTGTTTTGTATCACTACTGTTCCAAGGGTCAGCTCAGCATAGATAAACTGTGAAACTCTCAGGCTGTATAGTTTGAGAGAAGCTGTGTCTCAGTCAACAGATTCCATTCCTCAACCCAGAAACTGACTTGGCAAAACAACCCAAAATGTTGTTGGGAAAATTTATACTGATGCTTCAGAAGGGAATGTTGTGATGGTTAGGAGGGCAGAGCTCTCATGTGCAAAGTGACAGCTTTTCTATGATGTAAACAAAGGCCATGCATGCATTTGCACAACAGAGCTCTGCCAGCAGTCAGCTGTACTGTTTTGATTTCCAAAACTTCTGATCAGTAGGCTTGGTTCTGATATTAAAGGAAGACGTTGGCTAGTTGGCACCTGATCAGTAGAATGGTAATGGGATCTATGCCCACAGTTTACTCTCAGCATCAGAATGTGGCTTTTAAAACATGGCTTTGAAATATGTTATTCTGCTAACAGACTTCAAAGCAAATAAGTCGCCTTTCTTCAAAAACCTGACTCTGCACAGTATCTTCAGTAACATGGCATGGCTTAACTGGTAGCTTTTATAATTGATATGAAAGAAGTTGTATATGTGCAGAAGATCAACCTATTGTAGAGTACAGAAATCAACAACGAATGTTTGGATGAGAGAGAAAGAGGGAGATAATGTGTGTGTCATAGCCACATTAAATACTATGGCTTTTCTTTCCAACTTTTCTAATTCATGGATTTTTCAATCTTTTTGTTCTCATCCTTGAAAATCAACATTTGCTCCTACTTCCTTTGTCTGGCCTTAATTCAGGGGTGTCAAAACGCCGGCCCCAAGGCCAGATGCATCATAGCAAAACCACGCCCATATCCTTGCCGGCAATGGGAAAAAAAGTCATGATACGGCACGACACATCCCGTGGCATTGCGAGTTTGACATCCCTGCCTTAATTCCTGCCTCACTTGCTTCAGTCTAAACAAAAAGACTGCATCTTGTGACTGGGCTTTTGCTACTGTTCCAAGGAAGCCTCTGTCTGGGAAGAGGAGATAGCCCCAGATTCCTATCAAGGTCTAGCTCTTCATAAAGGATGGGAATCTGATAGGCAAGAATCCAGTGATTAATGATACATTGAATAGAAATTGTTCCCACTTCTTTGTGTGGCAAAAATGCCTTTGTCTGCACCTCTGTGCTTACATGAAGACAACTTGATATAAGCTATGTAATGTGATACGTCTGTGAAAAAAACGTAACTTTGGTTTTTTTTTAACTGTGTGAATTTAAATAATATTATTAGGAAGTTACAGATATGAACATGTAAGCTAAGATGATACTACCAGATTAAAATAAATTTATAGTTGCAAAAGTATGTTGCTGAGTCTCTGAGAAAATGAGGATGATTAAGGCTAATCCTTCACCACCACCCCCTTGACCTTTATATATTAATTGAGGACACTCTTGGATTGGTTTGTTGATATTATTATATTGTTTTGATTGCCTCTTGTAAGAAAGGAAGTTTGAGGAGCAATTCTATCTCATTATTTTGCATTTTTGTTTTTTTAAGAGTGGGCAATGAAGAAAGAAGCCCCAGGAAAGCAAATTGATGAAATCCTCAAACTTAAACCCTTCAGACTTTTACTTACTATAAAAGTATATCAATTCAGATTGTATTTTATAAGCCAGTTTAGACTCTAGTCAGTGTAATCACAAGACTGGAGCATCTGAAATGTTAACTGTGGTTATTACATTGGTGGAAGAAGTGAAAATTGCAAGAATACTGAGGTGAAGTAGCCACCTACTTTTAAGGGTAATTAAAACCTATGAGATATCTTCAAAGCTTGAAAAATAAGTGGGATTCTATGGAAGGAGAAGCTACTGTCAAATGGAGAATTTGATAGATGATAGGTTGATAGGTTCCTGTAGAGTTCCTATAAATTGTAACTTCCTTAGAGTTCCTATAAAAGAATACACTAAAAGCACAATTGTAAGCAATTCATACCAGAGGATGGGGGCAACAGCACAACATGAGAGTTAAATGAATATATTATAGAGTGAAAATCCACAAAACTGGGTGGAACTAGTTCTACTAGAACTGTCAAAGGTATTAGTAATAGTCATAATTGGTAGGTTATAAAATTATAGGCTGAAATTAAATAGAGACCAACTTGTAAGCTGCCCAGATTTGTTGGATATGAGATGGGTGGCAAATAAATTTCATAATAAGTTAAATAATAAATAAAAATGTCTCCAATTGTTAAACAGAAATTGAATGCAAAATTATGGGATGGGGGATCCCTGACTTGGTAACAGAATTGTAAAAGTGGTGATGGAATACTAGGTGACCACAAAAAGGACACGACCACAAAAAGGACACGGTTAGAGAGGAGAAATGAAAATGATAATGGGATTACAAACTAAAATATATAAATTGAAACAGAAATGCAAAACAAGACCAAGGGAGGGCTAAAATATTATTCTTCAAGTATGCTGTATCACATTGTGTTGGGATCTGTTATCTGTCATTCTAGAATAAAAGACATGGAATAACATTAGAGGACAAATTCATATTTTGAAATATTTTCCAAGTAAGAAAAGCAGGTTGACTTTGGAATTAATTGCCCAATATCCTCATCAAATGTGTTCAGATGGAAGCTAGACAGCCATCTATCATAGTTGCTTCAGCTTGGGTTCCTACACTGAACAATGGATTGGACTCTATAATTTAACAACCTTTTGGATCTTCTATAATTCCTCTGGCAGGGCATATAAATTCAAGCATGTGTATCACCCCAATTACAACTCAAGGGAACATTATTCATACACAGCCAGCCAAAAACAAAAACACAAATTTCTCTGTACTTTTCCAGCAGCAGAGACAAATGTGGCTATCTGTTAAAGAAATCCTATCAGTCAACAAAAATGATGAGGTACTTATATGATCACTAGCAACATAACTCTGAAGCACCTGACAGTATAAAGGTAATGCAATATAGTGGCTTCCTGAGAATAGCTGCATTCACATGGAGAACCAAGAACTCTCCTTATGTATATCCAAGTACACTACTCTAAACCATTTGAATAGAAATGTCTTTGGACAGCAAGCAGATCTAACATTAATTTTAAAATTTATATGCATATAAATTTATATAATATATAGATTTATTTAACCAGATAATGCAAGTTTTTAATAAGTGCATCTGTCTTATAAAGCAGTGTGAAATTTTAGTTCAAGTAGGATATGGAAATTCAGTTCCACTGAACTGCCACTTCAAATTCAATTGTCACATTGAGTCAGTGTGATTCTTTTAATTGAATTTGATACATTAAGATCTTTCTGACAATTTGATGGACATTTGCATATATGCAACTATAGCAATAGCAATAGCACTTACATTTATGTACCACTCCAAGTGCTTTTCAGCACTCTCTGAGTTGCTTACATATTTGTATATTTGGCAAGTTCCTAATTTATATTAAAACAATCATGATTATAAAGAATTATTCATTTATATTTTCCCAAATAACATCCAAACAATGCCAGTTTATAACACTTTGCACATCCATATAATTATCACATGTGTATGGGATGAGAATTTTATTTAGAGTACAAATTAACACTATTTTGATATTAATAGTATTTGAACTTAACAATTTAAATATATAATTTTTATTTAATAAAATAAGCTTTTGTTTGAAATTCTTATGTATATGTATCTGAGTCAGTAAAAACTAAGCATATTTTATCAAGCATTTAATAAGATCTAGTTTCTATTGTGAGTTTGCTTAGAGCAGGTAAAATATCTTCATTACTTGGCAGTTTGTCTCTTGAATTTCCTTATACTTTTCTTTTCATATGCCATAAATATATGTCCAATATGTGATTTGCTTCTGAGATTATAACTGCATTAAAAACAAACTTCAAATTTTATTATGATATAAATATTTTGGAAAAAAACAATTGATAACCTCTTCTATTATAGCCATTTTTTTATATTCACTGTACTGCTGAAAAAAAAATCTTCATCAGGGTCCAGTCAAAGCTGGGAATAAACAAAATGGAGACTGCTTTAGAAAGAAGGTTCGTGTTTATTTAGTTGCCAGAAACTTCAGTGACACAACATGTGTTTCTAGGGTGGCTGACCAAAATGAAGCTGGGAGTGGTGAATTTTATGTCTTCTTGGTTTTTGTGTTTAGAATTGATTCTGTTCCTATGGCATAAATCTGTGGCATAAACCTGTTCCTGTGGCATGAACCCGAGCCTGAGTGTGCTCTTCTGGTATTCTAATAGTGGTGGGTTATGTCCTAACGGTCATGTCCTGCTTCTTTGGGGCTGTGGCTGATGACTATGTCCTGTGCTGGATTTTTGGCTGAGGGGTTGCTAGTTCCAATCCTATCACTCTGCTGTTGTTAGCTATCAAAACTTGCCTCAAGGGATTTTGAAAGATCCTGTCTTGAATGGGCTTCTGCAGGTAGTATTTGCTCATGAATGAGCCTCAGTCTTTCTGAATGGTATTATCAAATCTGCATTTCTACTGAGCTGGCCTGCTTAGTTTCTGCTTGGGGCTATTAAGAAAAACTGGGCCTACTTTTCTGCCTTTAAGATCCTTTGGGAAAATATAATATTCTATCTTGTTAATATTCCCCAAAATATTTCCTTCTCTGGGGTATGTGTGTGACTTTCCACAGTACTTTCAAAATGGGAATTTATTTTCAGCTTTATCTCTCCACCACAGCACGTGTTTCTTAATGCTTAATGATTGTGGACAAGTCCAAATATTTTCTATGAGGCCACCCACTTGGCTAAACACTCGACACCAGCTCATGTCAGTCCAGGATTAGTCATTTCTTCTCAATCTTTCTGTGGAAAGGATTTTTTTTAAAGAACCATGATTAGATAGGTTCAGGAAAGTTTTAAAGCCCAATTTTACATATACACAACATACACACACCCAAATTTAACAGGGCAGACACCCAGTATAGACCACACTGCAGTGCATTCCAGTGCTCAAATGTCACCACCAAAAGAGGCCAGTTATAGCCAGTGACTATAAATGGGCCATGGCAGATTTTTGAAGTGTATGTGTGTGTGTGTGTGTGTGTGTGTGTGTGTCTTGAGTGTTTTTTTTTATGTACCCTGTTGGCCCAAATATGGGAAGAAGAAATCTTTTGCCTGTATCAGCCCAATCTAGGGCTATCCACAGGCAGCAGTCACTACTGCAACATCATTTATATGCTAAATTTTGGGATTGCTAACAAAGAATTAAAGCGAGACTGGTACAGCTATTTTGAGCTAATTAGCTCTCATCAGCCAGCCATACGCTTCTGAGATTCGAACCTGGGCTGCTTGCATGTTAGGCAGCTGTGTTGACCCCTAGGCCAAAGGCTCTTTCTCACTTTATCAGCTGTATCGGGAGGGAAAAGACAGGGGAGGAGATATGTCTTGAGTGTTTTTTTTATGCACCCTATTGGCCCACTCAACACACATACACACACACACACACACACACACATTTGGAATACTGCATCCAGTTTTGGTCACCGCGATGTAAAAAAGATGTTGAGACTCTAGAAAGAGTACAGAGAAGAGCAACAAAGATGATTAGGGGACTGGAGACTAAAACATATAAGGAACAGCTGCTGGAATTGGGTATGTCTAGTTTAATGAAGAGAAGGACGAGGGGGGACATGATAGCAGTGTTCCAATATCTCAGGGGCTGCCACAAAAAAGAGGGAGTCAAGCTATTTTCCAAGGCACCTGAAGGCAGGACAAGAAGCAACGGATGGAAACTAATCAAGGAGAGAATTAACCTAGAACTAAGGAGAAACTCCCTGACAGTTAGAACAATTAACCAGTGGAACAACCTGCCTCCAGAAGTGGTGAATGCTCCAACACTGGAAATTTTTAAGAAGAGACTGGACAGTCATTTGTCCAAAATGGTGTAGGGTTTCCTGCCTGAGCAGGGAATTGGACTAGATGACCTCCAAGGTCCCTTCCAACTTTATTATTATTTATATATATAAAAGTATGTTGTGTATACACACACACACACACACACACTTTTCAGATGGTTTCAATTACCATTCTAGGAATATAATTTTTTACTCCTTGAAGGTTAAAAGTTATAGAAGTGATGACCATGATTATGGTTTTTAAATACAAGAACAGGATTAAATTTGGATGTGCTTTTTCTTTGTATGTTTCTCTGTGTGCTTGAATATTATTGTCAATGCACTGGAAGGGAAGCACCAGAAACACTGGGTCTTTTCCTTTCACAGCTTCAAGTTAAGAATGGCTCTTCCATTGGAGCCATTCCTTTGAGAAGAAGAATGGCTGCCTTAGCAGGACCTTGATGTACTCTCAAGGGGGATTGGAGGAGTGAGGCTGAAGACAGAAGAAGAACATTTAAGAAGCTAAATTGCAAAGAAAAAAGAACAAGAAAGAAGAAAAAGCTGGAGAAAGGAGAGTGGGAAAAGAAAGAAGCAAGAATCAAGATACTGTTGAAGAGAGAAACTTGCAGCCAGTAGTATATGTTAGTATGTGTGTAAATGCATGTGTGCTATGCAAAACCACTAAATAATAGCAAGCCAAGAATAGAAAGATCATGGTAGCTGGAGAAGGGCCAGATGGTACCATCCCAGAAGAAGGAGAGAGGGTGATGACTAGTCCACAGAACACAAAGCCCAGGAAGTTTATCAAAGGAGTCACAGGAGGAGTCTGGATGGCTGGGCTGATACTGGTGCAACAGTAACAGTGCCAGCAGCCAGTCACACCAAGAGCTACCAGATAAGGTGATTTAGATGCATCAGTTGCCAGGAATCAGGCCTCCCAGTACAGATAACCAAGGAAAAATCAGAAATCAGGGCTAGGAAAGATAGACTGAGCTAGAACTGAACATTAAAATTCTGTACACAGAATATAGACCATAAGAAAACAAAATCTAAAAATGTTAGACAGCTAAAAATAGAAATAATGGGAAAGAGGTAGTTAGAACTTGGGTAAGGTATAGGATAATAGAGATTAGATAAAATAGCAGCTAGAATAAAGTTAAATAAGGAAAATAGAATATACATAGTCCTTGTTTAGTGACCAAAACTGTGATCAGCAACCCAATCATTAAGTAAGGTAGTTCTAAATGAAATCACAAGAGCTCTTATGAACTTTCTTCAGCTTTCCTTTGCTTTACAGACTTGCAATTGTCATAGATATGAGGGTAGGGCACAAAGTTACTTTTCATCATCATGGTAAACATGAAGGGATGCTAAAAGAGGGTTTCATAAGCAAGGACAACCTATATATTAAGACAGTCTATTAAATATAAGAAAGCAAAAGAATATTGTTTCTTTTTAAAGGCAACATTTTTTTAAAAAAAATAATACTTTGTAATATAAAATTGTTGGATTATTGTTTGCCTGAGTCTGGACAATCCTTGAACCCATCACATAGTGCATTTTCTCCCTGTGAATCTGATTCACCTACACATATTGGAAAGTGTGAGTACGATTGCAATGCAAATCATATATATTCATTTAATTGCATAAATCTATTTTTATTTCTACACTGAAATAGACAGAGGTAATCCTCAAATATATATTTCAGTGCACATTAGCAATTCAGATATGTATTTTTCTTCCTTAAAAATAGATGTTTTGATATATTACAAATACAAATATGTACTTTGTTATATTGCAATATCCCATGGATAGATTTCATTCATATATTAAAGTGTGATTCCTGAAATTTCATGAAGATTGATTGGTTGATTTGATTTTGATGCACACACACACTCCAACTGATGTTTTGGCTTGCAACAACACTACAAATACTGAAGCATCTCTCATACATGCAGCACATACAACTGAATTTTTGCAAAATCAAGTTCACATGCGTAAAAAATATAGTTAATATTTTCATTTTTAAGTATGAAAATGCAAATGTGAAAATAACCACCTAATATTCAGAAGTCCTTAAAGGTGTTTTCTAAAAAAAAAAAAAAGAAATTATGTATAAGAATTAATGATGTCCCATACTTAACATTTTTCACAATAGACATTATTATATTTGAGAAGCAACTGAAAGAATAAATTAACTGCATTATTCGCAGTAGTTTGGTGATAAAAACCTCTTTTTAAAAAATGGAAACTGAATATGGGCATACAGAATAACTGAACTGTAATCCACTGAAATAATTACTCTATACATGTGCATAATTTATTGATTTTGACAGTTCCCTGTCAAAGCGCAAATGTATTGTTTTTTCTGAGATAAGTTGTGTATTGAGAACAGTAAAAGTTTCAGTAAAAATAGATATGACCAGCAAGCAAGCAAAACCTAGCCAAATAGAAAGCCAGTTCCTAGTTGGCATATTTATCTTTGGATTCCAGTAATACAGAAGACCATTAACAACTACATGCTAACTCTACTGTGCTACAGTACTTGTATGTGGTAATTTCTTATGTAATCAGGATAAACTCCCAGCTTTGCAGCCCTGAATGGTAGTAAAATAATTGTTGACCTTCAAAATCACTGCTGCAACCCAATCCTCTCACTTTTCTAACTGTATAGAAATTCTACTGGCTGCTGATGTCAAATCTCTTAAGTGTCCATTATTCTCCTTTACTAACAACCTGCTGAACTCACAGTCCTATGTATATTTTCTAAGAGATAAGTTAATGGAATTTACTTCTATATAAACCTCCGCATGGTTGCATTCTCTGGGTGCTTGGCTATATTAAGTTGCAGGAAGAATGCCAATAAGAGGCTGGAACAGTAACATCTTGTCTAACATAGACTTTCAAAAAGCTTCTAAGATAGATGAAGTGTCTGGAGATATTTATGATCTGAATTGCTTCCTAAAGAACAGAAAAATGAGAAAGTTGAACACAAATGTAATAACTGTTCAATTGTTTCAACCTACCTTTTAGTTTGGTTTGTGCCTGGAATATATGTCTTCCAACATGATGGAGAGCACCAAAGGGTCCTCAATCAAGAAGCATCATTATATTTCTTTAGGAATCAAAGTAAACTTTCCACCAATTTTATATATTAAAATATTTTATTTTTCAAAATGTTGCTCTTTTTTTAAAATCCTTTTGCTTTCTTATTTACAGTTTCTCTATCCTTTCATTACAAACCAAAAGCTCTATTGCTCTCCTCACTATCTCATCTCAAGTCCAATTTCAATGTTGCTGCTGTGTTTCTTATTTGGTTGTTTTTATGCATGACTTGTGTTTTCCAGATGTAGATTAAAAAAGAGAGAAGCAGAAGCAAGGGGAAAAAAAACTTCTGTTCAATTAGTTTAATTACTTCAAGTGCTGAAGTCTGACAGAACATGTTAATTATGAAATCTTGCTCAATAATCTACATTATCTGCTTTCAAATTCATAGGGCAAAAAATGTAGATTTTGTTGTTTGTGTCTCCTGAAAAAAATACAGGGCTGTGCTGGTAAGCCTGCTCAATATAGTCATGGTGTTAGACTGTCCAAAGAAAACATCGAGTATGCCTTATATCCTTGAAAACATTTTCCCAATATTGTTTTTAAATAAAGTAGTAAATAAATTAAAATTTAAATTATTCATTTCCAGTGAACAGTGGCACAGATACAATGCTGTCAATAGAGAAGAGTCTTTCAAGAAATGCTGTTTATTTGTTAGATTTATATCTCATCTTTTCTCCAAGAACTTGAGGCAATATGAACAGCCTTTCTTTTTCCAGTTAATAAAAATGCTGTGAAATTGGTTGGACCAAGAGACAGTGAATGGTCCAAAGTCATTCAAAGAATTTCCATGTTTGAAGATAAACTTCAGCCTTGCTTTCCTCTGTCATATTTCAATGTCTTAATAGCAATAGCATTTAGACTTATATACCACTTCACAGTACTTTACAGCCCTCTCTAAGCGGTTACAGAGTCAGCACATTGCGGTTACAGAGTCAGTATATCTGGGTCCATTGGCTCCCAATCATTGGCCTTAGAAAGTTCAGTGATTTAGCATGCAGCTAGTAGAATTCCTGGTGATGGTAGCTGTGGTAGACAGCTACTAGAATCACTTGAATCAGTTCTGAGGAAATCTATTGGCATATTATTTCCAGGATTGATGTAAAACACTATTTTTGATCATTTTGATTGATTGATGATGTCCCATCAAGTCGGTGTCAACTCCTAGTGACCTGATAAATAGATTTCCACCATGATCATATATCACCATGATAATCTATCCTTAATATGGTCCTTTAGATCTTCCAACAGTTCACTGAAACTAGGTACATCATCATCCTTGCTATTGGCCATCCTCTCCTCTTTTCTTCCAACATTCCCAGCATTACAGCTTTCTCTGGTGATAGAGATCTTTGCATAATATGTCCTAAATAAGAGCTTGTATAATAATTTGGAACCAGAATATTTGAAGGACAACATAAAAGTATATGAACCTGATTCAGGACTGAACACCTGAGTTCTTATGTTTGTTGCAATATGACAAACTGTTATATTGATAGGTGCAACACAGAGTATTTTCAATGATTGTCCTATATTTATAGAAATACTAGAAATTCATGGCTTTTAACATTTCTCTATATTAAAAATGATGTAGAAGTTATGGTTTCAGATAGACTTCATGTTTTCATTACTGCCATTTTAGTTGTTATGGTATTGTTATCAACTTTATGTAACTTGTCTAATTGATTTTGTTATGCTTTATCATTGTTGGGAGAATGTTCATACTTTTTGTTTTTTAAGTTTCAGAAAATAAAAAGAGAGAAAAGAGGAAAAAAGAGGGAAAAGTCTTCTTTGACAACCTCTTAGAGATTTCCTATATATTGTATACAGGTACTTTAGAGAGTCTAAACATGAATCTAAAGTACAGGTACTTTAGAGAGTCTAAACACCAATCACTATCCTCAGTTACTAAAGCAAAATAGATTTAGAAAGGAGAGCAATGAAAAGTACTGCAGCATAATTTTCTGTTGCTTCAAGGACCTGAGGAAAGCACTTTAATTCAGTCACATGAAAAGCCTAACATTTTATACAAAAGCATTGAAGGAACTGGAATATTTAGCCTTCAGTAGAGTACTTTAAACTATTGTTATGCAGAAAGTGAATTATTGTTCTCCATTTTCCCAAAGATCTTAAGATTAAGCTTTGACTCAACAATCTATACAGGTTTGTCCCCAGACTGAGGACCAGATTAATCAACCTTGAGCTCAAATTCAAAATGCTGAGAGCTGCCAACATAACTGGAACTGAAACATCCCATTAACTCAAGAGACAGTAAAAGCTTGTTAAAAGATGCTCAGAGCTGAGAACATGAATGAAGTCCCATGCAATTAGCTTTACCACCCGAAAAGATCAGAATTCAACAATATGATACAACTCATGGGACAATTACTCATTTCTGAGTCAGAAAAGATAGGAATGTGGATTTCTTTCCTTTTCAGTTAATTGTAGTAAATCAAATATTGATGTTTTGAGAAGATATTTAACATATTCTTTAGCTGGTTTGTGGCTAGTTGCTGATTTGCCATTTTTCCAATGTTTCCTTCCAATTCTATTGACTAAGGCCCAAAGCCGAGATCAGAAGCTATAGCTCAGCCTGAAGATTCAAAGGAAGATTCAACTGGGAATAAAGATTTCAGTTTTTTATCCAAACTCCCAGCACTCTCTGATTCTGAATCACAAATAAAGCACGTTTCAGTTAGGCAGAGATTGAATTTTATAATGTAGCAGAAAAGATGAATAACACAGAATAATAGCAAAATAGAAGGAGCTTCTGTGGAGAACTTTAGTGTTTCTTCCTTTAACCATCAGGTAATAGAGATTTCTCCCTTGCAGGAGGAAATTTGTTGGGCAATGTATGCTCAAGACGTTATTTAGCCCTTGGCAAAAGTTCTACCCTGTGGTAAAGCTCTAACCCCAGTGTAACAAACCTTGTAATTCAAATATTGTTGCATGTGGTACAACCCTGGTAATACTAGGAAAAGAAATGAAGGAAAGAAAGCAAATGAAACTTTGAAAAAGGAAGCAAATGAAAACAGTTCTACATTAGGAACCACTTGAATTGTCCCTTCCTAAGAGTGTTGATGACAATGGATTCAACTAATAATCAAATATTTGCTTTAAGCAGCTCTTAAACACTTACAGTGATGAACAGATGCTTTACTCTATCAATATTTATAGAATTAACAGTGATTATACTTATATTAACAATTGTCTACAGAATGATTAACTTTTCATTGAAGGAGTAATGATTTCATTGACTTCATTATAAAATATGAAATATTTTAGGATTCTGTTGAAAAATTATGTTGCATATTTAACTATTTTTGCTAGAACTAAAATTAATTGTAATTTATCCCTCCCTCCTCTGAGAAGAACATTGTGGTGAAATTCTTGTAGTTAGGTAGACGTCATTTTTCTTAGTTTGGGTGATTGAAAGATATGAATGAATGTCCAGTCTTGACACTCTTCTGAAAGACTAGAAATATGGCTCTCCAGCTCTGGAATCAAGATGCTCCATAGAGCTTGAGCCGTGGAGTCTTGGTGGCACACCGGTTAGAATGCACTACTGCAGGCTACTTCTGCTGACTGCCAGCTGCCAGCAATTCGATTCTCACCTGCTCAAGGTTAACTCAGTTGGGGGTAATATGCTGACTCAGTGAACTGCTTAGAGAGGGGTATAAATCACTGTGAAGCAGTATATAAATCAAAGTGGTATTGCTATTGCTAATGGCTCAAAATATTTTAATCATTAATATGGATATAATGGTGCTAGTTTGGTATAGTGGTTAAGGCATTGGATTAGAAAATGGTGAATTCTTGTCCCATATCGGGCATCAAGTCAACTGGGTGACCTTAGGCCAGTCACTCTCGCTCAGCCCGAGGAAGCAGAGAATGGCAAACAGTTTTGAAAAACCTTGCCAAGAAGACTGCAGAGATTAGATAATAACAACATCAACATCATCATCGTCGTCGTCGTCGTCATCAACAATAATAATATAACTTTATTATCACTTTGAATGTACACCAATCGGAATACATCAAAATGAAATTTTGTTGCACACAGCTCTCAAAGGGTCACCACCTCCAATATACATTCCTTGTTCATGGCTAGCTCAAGTTTCAGAACATCCATTTTAATCTCTAGGGAGCAAACGATGGCAAAAAAGACAGATGGAAATGGAGCTCCGTGTGGATTAGCCCTCAAATTAGCTTGTATACCTGCACGACAACCTCGCCTCCTTTTATTTTTCTGATCCTCTCTTTTCCTTAAAGGGGCCTAGCTCCTTTTCGCCCCTGGAGCACGCTGCCACTGCCTCCAACTCCTCCAAAAGCCTCTCTCTCTTCCTCTGGCCTGCTGACAGCCTCATCCAGTTCCTTTGCTCCATAAGCCCCGGGATCTCTCCTCCTCTGCCTCCTTCGGAAACAGCCCTGCTGCTGGCAGAACAATTTCAAACAGCACAAATGACTTTTAATGATCTCACCAACAGTTCCGAAACAGCTAAAAACTTGTCATACCAGCAAAGGTTGTCATTCGTATGTTACCTTAGTCTCATCACGTTGCTCATTAAACATATAAAACACATTAAAACCTTCTTCATCATGTGGCCTATATCCCTTCTATCCCTCCAAAAACTTTTCACCTACAAGAGCCAATGCAGCCGTAGCCGATCCAGGTGCCACCATCTTAGTTCATGCAGTCACTAGGAATCAAGAAAACACAAAACTATATCATTTCTGTTTCTATCATCTATCTACACACACACACACACACACACACACAAACATATACAAACATTGCATAGAAAATTTCTGTGATATAAAGAACCTGCAGGATTTTGTACTTTAATATACATAATTGACTGGGATGTATGAATAACCTGAATAACATTTGGCTGAGCAAATCTTTGCAAAGAATAACTTCCTCCAACATCTATAAATGAATGAAGAAAATATCTGAAATAACCAATATGATTCATATTTGTCATCCATAATTGCTGCAAGAAGTTTAAATGCTGCAATATTTTAATACTATATGTTTAAAGGGAAGCATCTTGAAAAGCCATATGCAATGCTGGCTTGTTTGTTCGTTTGTATTACTCTCAGCTTTGACTCGGCACATATAATACTGCAATTTTCTCCTGTGGTTAAATATTAATAGTGTATTAATAAGATCACATTTTTTCAGTGTGATAGGAAATTGTTTGCTTTTCATTTAGCGGAATACAACCTACCATCAGTTCTGCCAATATTAAAATAAATACATATTATGTACTATAACTTGCACAATGACTAGGTCAACTTAAAGGGATTATGATTTGGAGTAGTGGTTTATGGATAGATATGGTAGATGTAAATAAATATTTTGTATGTGTGTGTGTGTGTGAGAGAGAGAGAGACAGAGAGAGAGAAGGAGAAAAGGAGAAAGAAAGAGAAAAAAGAAAACAAGAGAGGGAGAGGGAGAGGAAGGGAGAGGGAGAGGGAGAGAGTGACGGAGGGAGAGAGAGGGAGAGGGAAAGAGAGAGATTTCTGGACAGAAAATTCTCAAGAGTGACATTAATACCACTACTGGAAAAGCCCAATGAGGGGAATTTCATCATAATTTTTTCCCCTTGAGGTTTAATTGAAACAGCAGAAGACAGGAAGAATACAAACTGCTGCACAGATGATTATACTATGAGGGACAGGACTTTCACATCATACTCAACAATCCTATAACGTGTGTGAAAGTGATTATCATATCTTTCTTTCTGTGTTTCAATGAGATTTAGATAGTGGAATGTTTTGTATGTGTCATACCTTTAACATTGTCAGCATTCCTAATTTGGAAATCCATAGTGATTATGGAGTTTCTGGGTTCAGTATACAGAGGGATTATCTCTCTATAGATAAAGATGTAAATGTAGGTGACATAAATATAGATATATACATATAGATATACAGTCGATGATGTAGATGCAGATATATAGATGTAGATAGATACCAGCCTCAGTCTATGCATAGTTGCACTGGCTTTAATAATAATTTAAGTATAAATGCTTTTTATATACTTGGAAAACAAATCCTTTTTGCTCTTTAGTAATTCTTTGATTTATAGGATAACCTTGAATTTGAAGCAAACATTCTTAAATCTGGTGAAGTTACACTAACTAGTACACTAGCTTACAGTATTTTCTACATAAATTACAGATTTGTGCAAAAAATATTGAGGCAAGGCTATATGTATATGCCTACTGACAATAATACAGAAGTGGTTTGTCATTGCTTTATTCTGGATTTTTTTTTTACTGTACTTCCCTGTTTAACTTACAACCAAGGGATTTATTGGAAACATTCTAAAATAAAATTAGAGAAATGCATTGTACACAGAAAAGATCTTTGAAACATATAGATCATAAAAAAAACCAATAATGAAAACTATCAGTTTGGAAGAAAACCATCAGTAGCAGAGTTCTATTTTCTTTTCTTTTTGTTATTGTGTAACAAAAGGTAACAAAAGCCAGAACTAAGTTTTATTTATCTTCTCATTATGGAACTCCTGCAAAGTGTCTCTTGTTAGTCACCAAGTGGATGCTGGATTCAGTAGGTCATTCGTTAAATACAGTCGAAGTTCTTCCTGTATTTTTACATTAATCAACTTTAAGTAAACTGAAGTCTCTTGGTCATTATTTAAAACTATTTATTAAGAAGATTTATTGTTTATTGTTTAATTTATTGGAGCGTTTATGTCAGGGGTTCTCAACCTTGGCAAAGCTGGCTGAGGAATTCTGGGAGTTGAAGTCCACAAGTCTTAAAGTTGCCAAGTCTTAAAGTTGCCAAGGTTGAGAACCCCTGGTTTACATGCTGAAAAGTAATGATATTAGAAATTATTGTTTCTGTGCTCAAAGGAAGAATACCTGGGAAACATTCCATGTCATAATTAAGAAATCATCATTTGAATTCCTGAGGGACCACTTTCTCTCAAGAACATTTGCCTACCTGAGAGCTGGGCTGGCTCCTCCCACGTCCTCTTGCTTAAGAATCTTCTACATCACTGCTCCTTTCTTTTAGAAATCAATTTTGCAGCCATTGGAATTGAGTGGTTTTCCTTCTTGAGCAATTGGAAGTTGCTATTTTGGTTTTGCTGAGAGTGGCTCATTTCCCAGTTTTATATAGATGATTTTATTGATCATGCTGTATGATAGTATATAGACTTTTGTTTTGTTTTCATCCCAAGTTATAGAAGGCAAATTGTATTCTACTCAGAATTGGTTCTGATTGGAGTGGCCTATACATGTTCTAAACTGACTAATTAACTGGTTAATTAGTTAACTAATTAATTAACTAAATATTGAGTCTTTTTGCCATCAAGGGATAATATAACTGCAAACCGGTACTCTAAAAAAAAGAAAACTATACTCTAAGGCAGGGGTGTCAAACTGCTGGCCTGTGGGCCAGATGCATCATGCCGAAACTGCACCCACCCCATTGCCGGCAATGGAAAAAAAGTTGCGATATGTCGCAACATGTCACATGATGTTGCGAGTTTGATACCCTTGCTCTAAGGAGCATACAATAGGTATATTGACTAGATATGAGGAGCTAAGCTATACTGTATTTCAGGTTTTATTTTGGTCTTCATGAATTATTTAAGGAAAAAAACTGAAATACAGGTCCTCAAATCTTAACTCTGAGGTTTAGAAGGGAGAAAGGTCCAGGCAACATAAAGTGTAGAATCAGGAATAAATTAGAGACACTGGGTGGAGGGAACATGGAAAAAGAAGGGCTTTTCACATTGTTTTTGGCCTAGAGTGGATGACAACAAACATTTTTATTTCTCAGTATGTTTATTGTTGAAGACTGCCACAAGCTTTTGTATATCCAGTGAAAGAAATCAGAAATTTCCAAGAAACTTGGGTAAAGAAATCATGCAAATAGTTGATGATTATATGAAGCAGAAGCAAACTTTCTATGCATCATGGCTTTTAAGATGGACTATTCTATTCCTTTACTGACTGTTCCCCAGCTCTTTCTCCATTGTGATTTGTTTCTGTTGTGCTCACTACTCTTCCTCCTGTCAAGCCTTATTTAACTACTGCTTCTGTTTAGATAATTAAAGCTTCTTTTTGGCTTCAGCAGTATTTTTCATTTCTTTGCTTTTTATTATCTACTTGGACTTTCTTTTCTGCAGTTGTAGCTGACATAAAATCCAAAACTGCTGATTCAGGGGAAGGTAACCTTTTTTGTATTCCTGAGAGTATGAAAGATTTAAAAAAAATAAGGGATGTGTTAAGTGCACTTTGTTACAGCACCTTCATTCATTTGCTCCTAAATTTCAATATTGTAGCACTGGAGGATTGGAGCTGCATAGAGCCTGAACATTCCTCTCCTGTTTTCTTCATCTGATTGGCTGTATCTTGTTTTGTTGAATTAGGAAGGTACACATATCTATTTTACCTGGTTCACTAGAGAAATTGCAGCATTTCATTATGGCTGATGGTTCCCTTTACTGATGCATCAACCCTGCCCAGTATCATTCAGCATATGAATAGCCACTTCCAGATGGCTAGAATAACTCTCTGGTTACTCTGTGTACTGCATTTTTTTTTTTTAAAAAAAATCCTTTTAAACCATCGACCATGTGAACTTTTTAAAAATTTCCTTGAAACCATGGATCTATATTGGGAGAGGAAGTCAGGCTCCTCTGGGAGCATTGACCAGTGCAAAAGGAATCCCATTGATGAAGCCTAGAGAAGAACAATGTCAAGTCCTTTCAATTAACTTTCAGTTATATGAATTAAGTCAGACATTGAGCTTAGAACTCTCTAGCTCTACTAACCAGTCAACCAATCTATTCAGAAATACTGTAGAGATCAGAGCTTCCATTTCCCTTGCAGCCAAGAAAGACAAAGATTCCAGGGACCAGTCTAAAGAGGCAATTGGAGACACATATTATTAGCACAGAGGATTAAGCTACCTTCATGATCAATGCCTGCATCATTTTGAGATGGCTAGGGAAAAGACTACTTTTAGGAAATAGCCATCCTCATGCTATCTCAGCTATTGGAGAATCTTGAAATAGCAATAGCACTTAGACTTATATGCCACTTCACAGTGCTTTACAGCCTTCTCTAAGCGGTTTACAAAGTCAGCATATTGCCCCAACAATATGAGTCCTCATTTTACCCACCTCAGAACAATGGAAGGCTGAGTCATCCTTGAGCCAGTGAGAATTGAACTGCTGGCAGTTGGCAGAATTAGCCTGCAGTACTGCATTCTAACTACTGTGCCATCACAAAATGCAAGCAGAAGGGTGTGGACATGTGCTTTGGAAAGAGATAGTGAGCATGTTGTGTGGACTTTTACTAGGTAGGCCCACAAATAGGCAGTGCTCAAGAAACAGTCATCGCCAGCAGTCAGTACTCAACTTCTGTCTCCTGTTTTTTGTTTACTTTCTTGTTCCTTTTCCTTCTTTTCCACCCTTACTGTTTGTTGTCCCTGCTTGTTCACTCATGTTTAGTTTATTCTAGATGCATAAAGGCTGCTTATCTTTACTCACATCATTAAAGTAGCATTGAATCTATCATTTCCCATCTAATTTCATTTGTTGAAAAAACTAATGCTCATAAAGCAATAAACCGGATACATTCTAAGGTGTATGTGTCATGGCTTAGTTAGTTTTCTAAATCCCAAAATGCATTTCTCCAGGCAAGATCAGAAACGACTGTGATATTCTTGTCAAGATTTGTTTGTCTTCTAATTAGATTGCAAAATAAGATCATCTTTACAACTACATGAAATTGTTCTCTTCTGCTCTCTCTTTACAATTCTAATTTGCTTAATATTATTTTGTGCATGGGCATCTTCATCCTGCCACTTGAATATTGTATTGGAGGGGGAAATACTGTTTCCTAGGTAACCTTGGAATACTTGCTTTCATTCTGCATACAAAATGTCAAAGGGATCAGATCTCTCATCACTGCTTGTGAATCATAACTTTCCTGTGCCTTTATTCATCTGTTTTGCCAACAGGGTCATTTCAATCGGAAATATCTCCCTTCTCCTTTTAGTCAAGGCTAATGGATCCAACCATCAAATTAAGATGGATTAACTATAAGGCTCAAATGTAGAAGACAAAAAAAAAATAGTCACAAAGATGCATTACTAGAAACAATGCATCCCTTTAATTTGCTGCATTCAAAATTAAAGAAGCAAGGAGCAGGTAAAATGTCTCAAAAGAGTGCCTGTTTTGAGATACTTCTCTATTTAGCTATCATCTATCCATCCATATTCCCATTCATCCATCCACTGTAATTATTCATTTCAAACTGAAATCGAAAAGAAATTTTTAGAGATTTGCAAGCATCTTTGTACTCGTGGTAAAGTTAAGATGATGCAAGCATTTTATGTCCAAGTCCTACTTGCATTTTATTATGCCACAATCATTCCTTGATTACTGAAATTCCCTCCCTCATCTTGTGTCATATCTTATTCCTAGGCCATTAATGAAATAGCCATGAGTCATTATTAGCTGTACTGATATTGTTCTCAAGTGACTAACAGGATGGAGAACTACTATTTTGATTCAGCAGTGGGAAAAAACGGTCATAAAAATCTGAGTCTTTTTCTAATGCAATTTTGATACCAAAAACTGAAACACATGAGAAAACCAAACCTCATCTTGACTTTGCTATTAAAATATTTTTTTCCCAATTCCCTTCTTCCATCTCTACTTCATTGAAAGGATCATTGAATATACAGCATAAATTAAAAATTCCAAAAGTCACAGAGGAGAGTATTTTTCAATTGGAGGTAGAGTCGAAGCTGTAAGCTCCAAATCTATCCATAATTTGTACTCTGCTCAAATTGTTTTTAACCTTGTGGAAAATACATCTATAAGAAAGAATTTCATGCCAGGAAAAAGGTAATTTTAATCCTGATGAATAAAAGAGACTTGCTACTATGATTTGAAGAGAGTCTTCTTTTGCCCTTTCCCTATATTCCAAATATCAAGTGCTATAGGAGATAAGCATTTTTGCCAGTTACCTTTTTTTTTCTTAAAAAAAAAAAACTTTCTCAAAATGTTGCATGACATTAAGTTTGGAAGTGTAAAATATTGTGCACTCTAGGGTTCCAACAAGCATTGTCCAACTATTTTAGAGAAATAAGATAAGATAACCTTTATTGTCATTTTTTTTACTGTGGACACATTGGCACACATTAAAAATGGAATTGTTTTGCCTGCTCTTAAAAGTGTACATATACATAAAATACATATAAACATGCTATATACAACATATGTTGTCTACAACATACAACAACCTACACCCTTACAAATAAATACGTATAAATATAATCACTGTCCATCTTGAATACACAATGGAAGGAGGAAGCTTTAGAGTTCACAAGGTTAATACTGTATGGAAGAAAACTGTGACTGAATCTGAATGTTCTGCTTTAGATACCACAAAGCCTCGTCCCAGAAGGTAACAAATAGATTGTGAAAAGGATGTGTAGTGTCCCATACAATCCTGCGGACCCTGCTCAAGGAATGCTTATATTCCAGAATTTTGAGATTGCTTCTTTGTATCTGTATTCATCTGATTCAAGTTGATTAACAGCACAAGCAAAATTGCTATCTTAAATTTGAATGGAAGTGGGAAAGAACAGGATAGGAGGAAAATCTATCTAGTTTTATTGATCATAGCCTAGAGCATGGCTATAGGTTTATTGAACATTCTCAGCTTGTTTCCCATTCCATTCTCTCTGCTGTTAAGTCTATTGATGTTCCAGCTGAAGTTGTAATAGATCATGACATACCTGCAACAGCATTCAACTCTGGGGGTGCATTTTTCTCAGCAAATAGAAATGTTTACAGTTCTGGAGTGTTTTTTTTTTTTTTTAGTATTGCTAAGATATTCACAATATGCTCCAAACTAAACATTTTCTGAGCAGTGCATTTCACCATGCCTTTGGGGGGAAAGGCAGCACAGTTCTTAAAGTGTTGAAATTATGTCCAGACTGACTTTCCAGTGACATATTCTGTTTTCTTAGGTTCCATTTAAATTAAAACTTGCAATTGTTCATGCAGATTTTGTTTTTCTGACAACAACCTCTGTTGAAATGAGGTAATGGGGCTTATCTCTTTCCTTCAAGGCCAACATCCTTACTCTCTACAGGTTTCACAAGTTGATACACTCCATTTAACATCTACATTAAACTATTGCTGGAGGTCATCTGCTAGCATGTGTTTTGGTATTATTATTATATACATCTTGACCCAGGACAAACAGGAGACATGCTTAAAGTATTGTCCTGGTGTCTAGGGGTTGTTAGGCTCTAGATGAAGAAGAATTGGTCTAGGTTTAATCTCAACAAGAAAGAGTGTCTATGGTAACAGAAACCTTTCAGTACCAGAATTATACTATATTAGTTCTAGACTGGATTGTGCTACTTCAGCAGAATTGTTTCTAATCAATGTTCCTCCTAGGCTTTCAGAACTTTTCATAAAGCAGTTGGTGGCTGCAACTAAAAGGGTATTTGCAAAATTACATTTTATGCTTCAGTTACAAGCTTACCTGGCTTATGAGGCCCTACCTAGTCACCCATGACTTAGTCACTTCTCATTTAATCTATTGTAATGTATTCCATCTGTTTGCCCTTGGAGACCACCTAGAAACTTAATAGGTCCAAAGTGTGTGATGAAGAATGCCTTAATTATTCCTATACCTTTGTTTCAAGAGCAGCAGCAGTTAGCAGTTACTTTCCAGATGCAATTCAAGATGATGGTTGTCCCTTATAAAGTCTTACATAATTTGGAGCTTGGATGCCATTAGAACTGCTTAGCTTCCCATTAGTTTCTGCCCATCCAATAAAATCAAGAAGAATGGGCTCTCATCAAATCTTCAAGAGAATGCCATCTGCAGGAATCCCAGAGTTCACTATACAACATCATTCCCACCCAGCCCTAAGATAAATTCTTTATTTGTTAATATTCAAGAAAGCCATAAAGATCTGGCTATTGCAAAGGATTGGGAGTGGGAAATTGATGTGAAATGCGAATCCATGCTATTTATTGCTCTTAATGCATTTGCTTTTTGCAATCATGATATGTTGTTTCATCTTATTATTTCTTTTGTTATTTTATATAATGTTTTTAATCGTCACACTGGGGATGATTTTGGGAACTGTGCTGGGTATCCATGGATTAAAGCAGCCTTTAAGCCTAAATAAGAAATAAAACAAGGAAGAAAAGCTATGAAATACTGGGGAAAGGCAGTGATGGGGGAACACCTTTAAACCTGACAACATTTTATCAACCGTTATTTAAATACTTTGCCAAGAATCCTAGAAAAATAATCTTTTTAAAGCTGCTTATGAGTATTAATTTTATTTGTATTGATTTAAGCAACCTCTAATGTTTCTTTAGCACATTCAAGTGTAGCTGTAAGATGTCCATTAGTGTGCATATAGAGGATGACATACTGATGGAAGAAGGAAACACACGTTTTATCCTCCCTAAGGGAAGGATCAAGCACAGTTCCAAAAATTGACTAAAAGGAATACAAGCTTAACTGATTGAGCTTGAACTTCTTCCTGCTTTTCTTCTTTTGCATAAACTCTGGAGTGTCTAGGCATGATAAATGAGAAAGGCAAGAGAAGGCATGTCACTTGGAAGGAAAAAGGAATGAAGCAAGACACAACAAGGATTATTTCAGCAGTGAATTTGAGCACGTTCTATCTACAGATTATTTGGAACAAAACCAAACTTGCGATAGTGCTTAGTTATTTTCATGCCCCAAAGAACTGTTGTTTGACAAGCATTTGAATAGGATTTCTTTGTGAATGACAATAATGTATGATGGATTGGCAGTAGGAGCAGGGGTCATGGAACCACTTAATTTTGTCTGTGAAATATGGGGTGATGAAACACAGAAAGTTAAACATTGGCATTCTAAGAGCCTTTGCTGACATGATGAATAATGTTTTGACTAAGTCAAGACTCATTTTGTATTGTTATTATCATCCTTTTTAAATCCTGAAAGGTCAACTGTCAGAAGGAGTCAAGTCTTTTCTCTCTCTCTTTTTTTATTTGCAAACACATGTAGAAAGGGAGAAAAGAAGAAAGAAGGGAGAAGGGGAAGAAGAAATGCAATTTCTAGTCTTTTGCAGGACTGGAAATTGGAATGAATGATTTATTTATTTTAATTAATTTATTATTTATTGTATGACATACAAATGTCAGGGAAATCAACACATGCTAGACACACAATGCAGTCACGACAGCCTAGAATGCTAGTTCATTCTGTTCAGTACTTATGCACCTATCCTTGGTGCATGCTTTTGAACTACTGGGATTGAGTGATGGGAGTTCACTCCATCTCATAGAACCATGCTTGAACTGGAGTCCAGACCATTTCTGGTTAGCAGGTCCAGCATCATTAAACCTGTGTGCCACCACTTCCCTTTAATGAATGGTCTTTTTATGTGTCAAGAGAGAAATCAGTGAATACAGTATACAGAACAAGCAGAAATGGAACTGATGATGGTGAAGATATGTAGATATCTCTCACATATTATTATTTAAATGTTATCTTCAATTTAAAGTTCTGGAAAAAGGTAATTTGAAATGTCCACTTCTAAATGATGAATCTGATGGTAGTAAGAGTTGTATAGGATATCCCTGAACTTCTAATACTTAAGTTTCACAATTATCTTTCAAGATCTAGTAGTGAAAATAAAACTCAAAATCAGAAGTTTTACACTGAAAAGACAATATGTATCAGTTTATATAAAGAAGTGGCAAAGGTTTTAATGAGGCAAAGGAAGAACTGATCTTTGAAAGCAAAGCAAATGTTGAAAAGTTATTAAAGAAAAGAGCTTATGTTCATCATCTCAATAGAAGAATTGAAAGTCTTCCTGGAACTCACAAAATACTTCTTTTGATTTCTTTTATTATATTGTTGCTATCAACAGTAAACTTTGGGAACTATAAGTCTTTGTGAAACAGTTGAGCTTTAGCTTGACAAAGTGCTTCACAACATGGGGAAAAAAACCCACATTTTTTCTTGATGAAGCATTTTGCATCTTCCTGAGCTTATAGTCTGTTCATGTCCTATCCCATTCAATTGCACACACATGTAACAATGGTTTAGTGGGCTTATTAACATTCCTCAGCAATTCCCTTCACCAAAACCCCAGAACTGTCCCAAATAAGTGAAGCCAAAAGTAAACCAATGCTAGTTCATAGAGCAATGGCCAATGAGTCCACAAGGCACTTGAAAGTTTCCTAAACAAGACAAATTCACCAAGCAAAATTAAATCTACAGCACAAGAGGATTCACAAGGCAAGACAAGTCCAGAGATCACAAGTCTGATCCAAAGTTAAGGCATGGTGTCAATCCAAAGCAAGGCAGGAATCACAACTACTAGGAAACATGTAGCTAGGAAGTGAACACTTTGTTCTTAGCATCATCTCCATCTGTTTGGTATGCTAAATAGCTTCTGGGGGAGTCATCACAGTTCATTATGGTACTTTACCATATTGAGCTATTTATTTATTAGAAGTATAGGCTGTCTTTTCTCTAAACCTTCAATTTCATAGCTACAACAATTCCATCTGGTAAGTTTGGTCCAGAGTCCTCTAGTTAACCTTTAACCTTTTGTGGTTAAAAATAGACTTGAAATTTAGTCTCTCAGACCCTAGTCCATCACTGTTATTGACTCTTTGGCTATAGCTATCATAAGAGTTTTAATGTACACATTACTCATGTGCAGAAAATACTTTTAATGGAACTGCAAGACTGGAGAATGTTAAGTGAAGCAAAATTTAAGAGGTTGTGTTATAGCAAAATAAATAACCCTACTATGAGTTCCTATGGGAGGAAACAGAGATAAACGACCTAAGATATCATCATATTGTGATGAAAATACCTCAACTAATCTGTCTGCATAGGGTATCAGGAATCTCGTACATAAGGACAGGATTGGCAGAATGATATCACCTTCTCATATGTTTTGGTTCATTGTGGTTTTTTATAGACACCACTGATTCCTACCAAAATAATTTAATAAATAAAAAATGCTGAGTCCTGTGGTAATTGAGAGAAAAAGCCAGTGATAAATAGAGAGTAAATTTCTCTGGGATTAATTTTGCGATATTATTGGTCTTGGTAAATGAAATATATTATAAGAGGAGGATTTGGCACCTTTTACTGAATCATTTCTATTTCCTATATATTTGTGAAATTCATGACCTCTGGAATATTTTTCAAGCATAGAGCAAAACAGCGACAGATAAATTGTGTGAGTTTATGGATCTTGACTTGGCATTCTTAAGCTTCCTATTTTTTTCATTGACATCTTTTTAAGTAGATGTTCTCTCTGAAGTTAAATAATTCTTAAAATCTTGTTGATTTTAACTTTTGGCCATGTAGATAATGCTTACTACATCTTCAGCTCTCTAGAAATGCAGAGAATACAGTCAGGGATATAGGAAGTCTCACTAGACTATAGATATCAGCTGGATCTTCAGTTATTAGATGAAAATAATTATTACTAGGATAATAGGCTTCAGGTTGAGATTGTATTTCTATGAAATATAAAGTTCCTTCCTTCCTTCCTTCCTTCCTTCCTTCCCTCCTTCCTTCCTTCCTTCCTTCCTTCCTTCCTTCCTTCCTTCCTTCCTTCCTTCCTTCCTTCCTTCCTTCCTTCCTTTCCCCTTATCTCTCTCTATCTTTATTAATCTCCTTTGCTTTTTCATTTGTTTTAAAGTAGGGAAAAATAGAAGAGAAAAAGAGGGAAGAAAATTCAAGTTTTTTTCTTTCCAATAACATCATTCAGCTATTAAAAGTAAATTTTTCTGTGCCTACAATTTATTTAAAGATGTATGGATTAAGAAGTCCTTAGAAAGATGTGGGCTTATTTCACATAAATCACAGTAAATCATAGTAAAAGCCTGAAGTCAAATATTTATTTTCTGTAAACCAAATTGCATGAAAGCTACATTCCCTCCCCTTTTTATGTTTAATCTCTCTGCTCCTCCAGGATTCGCAGGGCAGAAGTGGGAAGAGGTCAAAGCTAGCAAGATTCTTTTGTCAGAAAATGCATTTTCTGCAGCCAGCCATGATGATTATAACATAGGGGTAATGACATAATCATGCAATTTTAGCCTTTCAGTAATTGCATCCTAACAAAATTACGTAAGACATGAGATTAGCATTATATTATGACGAATTGTTTTATTACTTGCCTCCCTGCCAAAACTAATGGTCCAAATCTAAATCTGAAAATTTTGCCAACAGTTTCCTAATTCTTCAAGTCTGCCTACATGAAAGTATTTATTGCATTCTTGCAAATATAATTCATACATTAAATAATTTAGTAGTGCCTTTTCTTTTTCTTCAACTTTACATAAATATCGCAAATTTTCTCAGGTTTTTGCCATTTCAATTCCTATCTTCTTCATTTATCCTTCTGTGTTGCCATGGAGAATTCAGTACTAGTGCCCCAGAGTCCAGTTGTACATCAGTGACAAACTATGTAGCAAACCACAATAATGTCAAAATAATCACACACATCCCAGTGTTCAGTGCAAACATATACTGTAAGCCCCATCATTTAAGAATAACAATTCTGCTAGAACAATTTTATCCCAGTTTTAAAGTGTTTTTGTTAGACTGTTTACAGATATTGTTTTGAGATTTATTGAAATTCCTTGGAATGATTCTACACTCCTACTTTGTATAGGATTATTTACTCAAAAACCAAGCAATCAGTAAAAATTACCAATAAAGGAGGATATTTTTAGTTCAGGGTTGAAATGAGGAGCCCTTGCTAATCTCTGAGCTTGGTTGTTTTTTTGCAGATGTGCAGTGTTGATTTACTAGCACCGATGATGTTATCTAATTTGGGTGATGAAAGATCTGCAAGAAAACAACCAAGCTCAGAGAGCACCAAGGACCCCTCAATAAGAATTACAATTCATATGGCACTGAAACATAATTTATGACTACATAATGTTTCCATGCCAGCAAAGAGCAAGACTATGCTCATAGCAGGAAATTTTGGTCTATACCATACTGTATATATAGATTGATTCTGGGGTATTCACAACCAATTCTACTATCAGGAAGAGCAAGATGCCACATGAGGGTGTGGAAAATCCCTTGGCATTCCACCAGTGTCCCTCTCCCATAACCATTTCTATACACTGAACAATAAACCACTATGAGCTACCCAGTCTATCTTCCAGCTGGTTCATAGCCTGGAGAAAACAATTTAATATTTCCAATTTTGATATAAATTTGACAGCCAATTTAGCTGATTTCTCTACAAAGATTGGAAAAGAGGCACTAATTTCTCCTTTCTCTTAGGATACAACATCTTGGAAGAGACTCAGTAATTGTTTTGTGTTAAATAAGGCAAATTGAAATCCTTTGGGAAAAGAAAATATAACAAGTGTGTCTTAAAAAGTAATAAGATACTGTTATTTGGAACCATAAAGCAGCTAAAAGAAGTTAACCTCGGAACCTCATCTTTCATAATATAAATGATAAAATACAGTAATATTTTTCCACATCTATTTCTTTAATATACCACAATGGGAGACTAAAATAGAGTGGTCTAGATAAAACTTTCTCTGCATTCCTACTAATCACACATCAAATTTAACAGAATGTGGAGGGGTGGCAGAGAGAATCTCCAGGTGATCTTAACAAGGAAGCAAACTCTTACAAGCTTTTAATAACAATTGCTTTTTAATGCTTACTTGTAGAAGGAAAAGTTCTTATATTTCTTTTGCTTTATAAGAAAATTGATGTGAGGTCTATCATTTTAAAATTGTGTTGTGAGGCATTGTAAACATGTTTTAATCAGTAGGAAGGCAGGTTTTATCAAGTTAATTAAATAAATATTATGTTTTAGAGTTGCTCAGAGAAGAAGTGATGCTAAAAGGTGAGGAAAACCTACAGGTAAGATGAACAAACAATCAACATACATAATAAGGGGAAATGACACTATTGCTGGCAGGAACAATTTCCCTGGAATGTGCAGAGGTGTTCACAGCAGTTTAAATCCAGTCCATGTTATCATTTATAATTCAATTTTCTCAAACATTTTACAGTTAACAATCCAAATTTCAGGATAAAAAATCTGTACTTGCTACCATTTTTACTGTCCCTAATTTACTTTTCTGTTTTTGTTTTTGTTTAATATGCAGCAGATTCCATACACAATGGGAGTCCCAATGTTTCTTTCTCCAACATATACCTTTTTAATCAAAACGTTTGAACTGAGAGAAGCAGACTTCATTCATTGTAATAGAAACTGAGTCCTTTTTTCTATGAAAATCACACCCATAGAAATCCATGGTGGATTTCTTTTCTGTCCCCAATTATCATGAAATTTATTTATTTATTTATTTTATTTATTTATTTGACTTATATGCCGCCCTTCTCCCAAGACTCAGGGCGGCTCACAGCAAAAATACAAGTACAAAAATATAATATAACACAATTAAAATACTAATATACAGTATAAAAAACTATATAACTATTTCCACTCATACAACATACAGTCACAATCAGAGGCCCAGGGGCAGAGCGCAGCTCACACGCCCCAAATCTGTCTGCATAAATGTGTTTTTAAGAGTTTTCGGAAAGCTAGGAGGGAGGGAGCAGTACGAACCTCTGAGGGAAGTTGGTTCCAGAGGGCTGGGGCAGCAACAGAGAAGGCCCTAACCCTAGGCCCCGCCAGATGACACTGTCTAACAGACGGGACCCATAGGAGGCCAACCCTATGTGCCCTAACCGGTCGCTGGGATTCATGGGGCAGAAGACGGTCCCGCAAGTATCCTGGCCCATTGCCATAAAGGGCTTTATAGGTCATAACCAACACTTTGAATTGTGTTCGGAGACCAATTGGTAGCCAGTGCAGCTCACGGAGGGCTGGAGTGATATGAGCATGTCTTGGGAGACCCAAGACGGCTCGCGCGGCCACATTCTGAACTACTTGCAGTCTCCGGACATTCTTCAAAGGTTGCCCCATGTAGAGAGCATTACAGTAGTCGAATCTTGAGGTGACAAGGGCATGGGTGACTGTGAGGAGTGACTCCCGGTCCAAATAGGGCTGCAACTGACGCACCAGGCGAACCTGGGCGAATGCCCCCCTCGCCACAGCCGAAAGATGGTATTCTAAACTTAGCTGTGGATCGAGGAGGACACCCAAGTTGCGAACCCTCTCCGACAGGGATAAAACTTCCCCTCCCAGAGTGATGGATGGACAGATGGAATTGTCCTTGGGAGGCAGAACCCATAGCCACTCTGTCTTGTCGGGATTGAGTCTGAGCCTGTTGGCACCCATCCAGACCTCAACAGCCTCCAGGCACCGGTTCATCACTTCCACTGCTCCACTGTAATGATGCGGGGTAGAGATATAGAGCTGAGTATCATCAGCATACTGATGACAACTCACCCCGTGTCGACGGATGATCTCACCCAACGGCTTCATGTAAATTACCTTTGCAATGGTAATGAACTGAAGTATTTCAGTAAAAATGACTGTTGTTAAATATTGAGTACAGATATGATCTGATAAAAGGCTGAGGAACAGAACAAATGGCACTGTTTAGATCAAACAAAAAATTGTGTTCAGACAGTACTTCACTGAAATAAAGAAAAATATTCTAGCCCTATAATTCTATAATTGCATCAACTTATTCAACTCTTCAGCAGTGATTATTCATATTTTAGAGCATTTTTATGAGGTTTATATGAGATTTGGGTTTAATATATAGAGACATCAGACAAAACTGGGGAAGTTTTGTGATGTATCACCATGGGAGTTAAGTAGATCTCAGGGTGGCTGTATAAGTTAACATGAAATTTCTGTACAAACAAGGGGAAAAATGAAGTTTCAGGCTGGGGTAAAATATAGTGAAAGTTTGATTGCTGTAATTGGATTAGGAAAAAAAAGTGATGTTTCACTATGAAGTTGTGATTAACTAATGTAACAATGCATCCCAAAACTTTTATAGGAGTTATGCAGATTTTGCAGTTGATTGTTTGGAGGTATCCTGTCCTAACAATCTTAGCAATGGCCCTGTGTGTATGCATAATAATAATATTATTTTATCATGGATAGTTCTCATAGCATTGCATTTCTCACAAGGTTCTCACTGATTGAATTAACAGGAATTACTAATCAGAGGAGTTCAGCAGGAAAAACTGACCACAGAAGGATGTGACCTGAATTGTAAGGGATAAAAAGTTTTCTCCTGATTAGTTGCTGATTGCAGGGGTGCATCCTAAGATGGGTGACTGAATGATTTTGTCCTTATAAGTAAGCATAAAGTTTAAGGGGTGGTCATGAACAAGTTTTTTAAGAGAGGAATTTGTACTTGACTACTATCAGCCAAGGGGGGGAGGGGTGTTATGTCCTGGGCCTTGAACTTCCATCATCATCATCATCATCATCATCATATAATTAACTTCCCCCTTTACCACAATAAGCATAAACAATTTTAACATTTGGTCACCTTCTTCTAAACTACAAATTACCTCTTCTTCCTATGTCTCATATTTTGTCTATAAACAAACCCTTAAAATCTGATCATTCAGTCCTGGACAGCAAAAAATTATTAAGGATTACCATAAATAACAACATGTATATTTTAATAAACATAAAAGAAAGCAATATAAAGTTGGTTTATATTTAATATTGATATTTAATCCCTTCAAATAATATTTTAGCATTTCTTTTCTTGCTCTTCTCTGTACTCTTTCTAGAGTCTCAACATCTTTTTTACATTTTGGTGACCATAACTGGATGCAGTATTCCAAGTGTGGCCTTACCAAGGCATTGTAAAGTGGTATTAATACTTCAAGTGATCTTGATTCTATCGCTCTGTTAATGCAGCCTAACACTTTGTTGGCTTTTTTTTGGCAGCTGCAGCACACTGCTGGCTCATATTTAGGTGATTGTCCACTAGGACTCCGAGGTCCCTCTCATGGTTACTACTATTGAGCACGGTTACTACTATTGAGCAAGGTATGTGTATTTTCTTTCTCTTTGCTATATTCTTACTTTTTCTTTCTTTTCTATTTTTCTTTTTCTATTTTTTCTTTGGCTTCATATTTTTATTTTCTTTTTTCAGTTTGTCTTTATTTGTATAAGTGTAATCTTTAATACAATTATTATAAATAATATAATAAATGTTTAAAACATTGCATGCTTGGTACTGTTCTTATAGAAGGCTGTTTTCATTTATAAATGATTTAATTTTCTCACATTATTGTTACTACACATTCATTTAATAGTTACAAGAATATTTCATATATTTAGACAAAGAAAAGAGACCAGCAACACATAAAGAGAAGTTGAAAAGGAAGGGTTTCCTTTGGGATCAGCAGATTAGCTAGATTCAAGGTTGATTTAACATTAACAGCAGCCTACTGATTTTATCTGTGGGAGGAAAAAGAATATTTATACATATAAGAGATGAAGCTGATATATTACTAAGCTGTTTAACTGGGATATTGTGGTAGAATAAAGGAAGGATCATAGCATTCCTGACGATTTCCATAAGAATCATGAAAAGTTAGCTGAAAGCTGGTAACTTTCCTAATTGCATTAAAATCAGGACACAACAGCTCTGCTGGATCAGTAAAAAAGCTCATCTGGTCCAGCATCCTATGAAAAAGATACTCCTGAAAAGTCCATAAGCAGGAGATGAGAGCATAGTCTTTTCATAGCTTGGTTCCCTAGCAACTGGTATGAAGGTAAAAACCTTGCTTAACCAGACCTCAACTTGTTTAGACTAGCATAGGTATGAGAAACCAATAGCAAAGCATGATCACAATAGCACCTTCCCCACCACTAGTCTCTAACACAGTATTAAAAAATAAATTCCTTCAGCATTGCATATTACTGTATACAGTATAGAAATACTATCAATAATAATAGTCACTGGTTTACCAATGAATTCGCTATTACAATAGAAGATACTGTTGTCGGATATCATAAAATTTATGTCACAGTAACACATATTGCTGCATCATTTGATTAATAGATATTGCCTTTTCCAAATCAGACAGATCCCACATTTCTGACAAACATTCCTTGACTTCTGAAATAATGTCATTATTTTCATTTCTTAATATAATTCGTAATCCCCTCCTCCATTAAGTTATCTTACCTTACTAAAGGTGTCCAGATTGTAAGTTAAGTCTTGTTTTACAGAATTCCAAATTTTTAACCATGCACTGTGAGAATAAATGCTTTCTTTTTTTCGTCCTCTACCTCCCATAGTGCAGATAGCCCAATAACTCTGGAGTGGGCTATAACAGAGCTAGCAGTGTCTTTCTATGCCTTTCCCCCCACATCTTGCATATTTTTTGACATCTCTCACATGTCCCTTACTTACCTTTCTTTCTTTACAGAACTTTACAGAATAACAGAGTTGAAGGAACCTTGGAGGTCTTCTAGTTCAATCCCCTGCTAAAGCAGGAGAACCTATCCCTTCCAGACAAGTCACTGTTCAGTCGCTCTCTTCTTCTTCTTTTTTTTAAAATATATTTTATTAATTTTATAATTTTAACAAAAAAATACATAAAATCCCAGAATAAAAACCTATTAGAAAGCCTAAATGTACAACTCAACATAATACATCCTCTTCCATCTTTCAACATACAAAAGTTTAAATACCTACACTTAGGTGTTGCCCGGACGGCACCCCCTACACCACATCCACCCTCTTTCTTCCTCCCTATATTCACCTACTTCCCCCTTCCTCCATCTCTCTCCTTGATGTGAGATCGCCCTTGATGTGAGATCACAACTGAGCCCAAAATTTCTGTTGCTAAGCAAGACAGTTGTTAAGTGAGATTTGCCCCATTTTATGACTTTCCTTTTGCCACAATCACTGCAGTTGTTAAGTTACTAACTGTTGTTAATTGAATCTAGCTTCTCCACTGATTAGTTTATTTCTATATCTTATTCCACCTGCCCCCATATCTCTGCCGAGAAGAGTATGTGAAACCATATTTTAAGGAACAAGTTGATATACTGAGTTGGTGTTTCATCTGTTGTTGTTCAGTCGCTCTCTTCTTAAAAGCCTCCAGAGCTCTCACAACTTTTGGAGGCAATTTGTTCCACTGGATACTTTTTCTCACTATTAGGAAATTTCTCCTTATTTCTAGGTTGCTTCCTTTCCTTGATTAGTTTCTAGCCATTGTTTTTTGTCTTGCCTTCTGGTGCTTTAGAAAATATGTTGACTTCCCTCTTTATTCTGGCATACTGAAACACTTGCTATCATGTCACCCCTAGTCTTTCTTTTCATTAGACTAGACAAACCCAATTCCTGCAATGGTTCTTCATATGAAGAACCCCATTGCTGCAGTATTTCCTTGTGATGAAAGTAGTTGCTTTTCTTACCTGATATGCTTACCCCCAATTGTATCCAAATTATACCATGATATGTTTCCCTCAATGTTTTATATAGATTGATTATGTGTCATTAATTTGTTGTCAACTCTTAATGATCACATAGATTATTTTTTTTTTCTCTATTGCAATCTGTCCCTAACCTGGTCTTTCAGATCTCCTAACATTGCACTCATTGCCATTTTAACTGAGTCTATCCATCTTGCTGTTTGTTGTCTTTTTCTTATTTTTTCTTCTACCTTTCCAAACCTAAGAGCCTTCTCTAGAGTGTAAGATTTTCATTATTGGGTGATTGATTTTAATTTATTAGCTGCCCAATTCCAGTTTGTAATGTGTCCAAAGTAGGATAATTTGAGTTTTGTCATTGTATATATACAGTACCGTGGTCAAGTGAAGAAAAACAAAAACTACTGATAAAAAAGAACAATTCCATCCTATAGTAGTAATGTAGAAGATTAATTATTGCCGCCCTGAGTCTGGGGAGAAGGGCGGCATATAAGTCAAATAAAATAAATAAAATAAATAAATAATACTAATCCAAAGGAGTCCTATAGGCATGTCTAGTTAGGGAAAGGATTTTAAGTTTTTGTTTCTTTTTAAAATTGTGCTTTTAACAGCCGATTCTATGATCCTGCTTAGGTATAGCAATTCTAGAAGCAATGGGAAATATTTTTTTTGTTCTGTCACTCTTTTTGCCTTCTCCTTGTATAGCTGAGAAGTTTTTGAAATCTCCTCCATTTTCCCTTCTATTTTCTAAGCTCTTGCTCCCAATGAATTGGCCCCAACTTGTAATATTTTTTTCTGAGAGCACACATAGATACACAGACACACATTAAATTGCATGGGTTAGTCTCCAAACTGCTTTTCCCTTTTCTAACTGAATCAGATATGTTATTTTTTTCATATGTAATAACAGTTTTTTTAATTTTGCATTGCTTCATTTAAATGTTATTTCAGCTATATTAACAATAAATTGTGTTGATTATCTGATTGCCTTTCTACCATTAGTCTCATACATTAGTTAATCAATTGCATTGATTCAGTCTTAATTGCAGTTCCATTTATAGACTTACAAGATGCATGTTTAATGTTTTACATCGTGTCAAGGTCCTGACAAAATTGGTACTATAGTAGGTCCCAACTTCTAATATCCTTTTCTGAATATATACACAAACATACATAATGGTTAGGTAGCAACATGTAGCTGTCCTTGACTGGTCTCAAAAACATAAGCAAGGTCAGACCTAGTTAGGGCTTAGATGGGAGACTACCTTGAAATATTAGAGGTAACAACTTATTTAAAAAGAAAGCAGTGACAATTTTTTTCCATATTTTTCACCCCAAATTGCATCTGTGGGATCACAAATTTATCAGTAGTTTCACCTTGTCTCCAAGGTTTCTATCTCTCTATCTTTATAATCTACCATAATCTACCATACTAGTTCAATGTATTTGGTAGATAGATATTTTTCAACTTCCAAGTGTAATGCTTGAAGACAGAAATTGATTTCTGTTCCTCAGAAATGTGGACTAGAACCTGCATGTATCTTTTCCTAGGTATCAATTTAACTCCCTCACCAAACTGAATGTCTCTTACATGTAAACACATGGGTATCTATAGCTATCTATATCTATTATCTAAATAACCCACGAACTAATCATCATGGGTGAATACTATAATTAATGGCCCTTATCCAGATTTAAATACATTCTATTAAATCGAGTTTTTTTAAAAAAAGTTCTATCAAAAGATGAAAAGGCTGTTGTTTTCAGTGGGAGTTCATTGTGAATGTTATGACTAGTGGCTTCTTTGAGACCTTTATACTTGGCAGAAGCTAAAGCATTATGTACACATAGAAAAAAAGATTTTGCTTAGAAATACCCATCTTTTGTAAAGGATTATAATGAATAGTATGCTTCTATATTGTCCTGGCTCTATAATTCAGGATTGAATTAGAGAATTCCTGCAATCTTTTTATTCTTTCAAACCTAACAAAAAGTGCCAAAGAAATTATAAAAAGGATTTTAGGACTCTGTTCATCAGCAGGATAAATCTCCTCAAACAGAACAGAATGGGACCAAATTTGGTATGGTGTGAGAAACCACACAAAAAAGGCAAATGAGTTTAAAAGTAGGCTGTATCTGTCTGAGAGTTGCAGAGGAAAAAAAATCCAGATGGGGGAAACAGTTCAGCAGTGGCCAAGAATATGACTGGTGAACTGATGCCCTACATATCCTTGGGTAACATGTCTCCAGAGAAGTGTATTTTATTCATTAGGTTTGTATTTTGCTTTTATTTTGTACAACTCAAGGTGGCATAATGTTTTGTCTTTATAGCTACCCCAGGACAGTAACCTTTTGAAATGGGTTGGGTTGAGAGAGTATCACTGGCCAAAATCACTAGGTGGCTTCTGTGCCTAAGGGAGGCCTAAAACACATGGTCTCCTTAGTTTTTCATCCAGCACTCAACACAGATGCTGTACCATACTATACTAAGCTTTTCAGTTCAAACATAAAGGCTAGAACAGAGAACAGACAAAAATGTAGCACGTGCACACATACACACATGCACACACACATACACACACACCTACCCTAATTTGTACACACACACACACACACTGCATATACCTTGAATAGTCCTTGGAGAGAAAATGCATATTGTTACAATAAATAATTAAGCACACCAAAGAAAACACACTGGCTGAATAAAAAAAAGGGTTAGAAGTTCTTTCAAAGCAATGGAATGTCGGAAAGATCAGGACTATGTAATAATGATGATGATGATGATGATGATGATGATGATGATGATGATGATAATAATAATAATAATAATAATAATAGTTGGAAGGGACCTTGGAGGTCATCTAGTCCAACCATCTGCTTAGGGTGGAAACCCTATACCATTTCAGACAAATGGCTGTCCAGTCTCTTCTTAAAAACTTCCAGTGTTGAAGCATTCACAGCTCCTGGAGGCAGGTTGTTCCACTGGTTAATTATTCTAATTGCTAGGAAGTTTCTCCTTAGTTCTAGGTTGCTTCTCTCCTTGATTAGTTTCCATCCATTGCTTCTTGTCCTGCCTTCAGGTGCCTTGGAAAATAGCTTCATTCCCTCTTCTTTGTGGCAGCCCCTGAGATATTGGAACACTGCTATCATGTCCCCCCTCATCCTTCTCTTCATTAAACTAGACATACCCAATTCCCACAGCCGTTCCTTATATGCTTTAACCTCCAGTCCCCTAATCATCTTTATTGCTCTTCTCTGTACTCTTTCTAGAGTCTCAACATCTTTTTTACATGGTGGTAACCAAAACTGGATGTAGTATTCTAACTGTGGCCTTACCAAGGCACTGTAAAGTGGTATTAATACTTCATGTGATCTTGATTCTATCCCTCTGTTAATGCAGCCTAGCACTGTGTTGGCTTTTTGGCAGCTGCAGCACACTGCTGGCTCATATCCAAATGATTGTCCACTGAATTTCATTTTGTTAGATAGTGCCCAGTGTTCAAGTCTGTCCAGATCCTCCTGTATCTTAAGCCTGTCTTCTGGAGTGTCAGCTATTCCTGCTGTCAAGAAACTTTTAGGAAAATAAAGGCCTGGAAGTTCTTTGAAGTGTTTCATTAGCCAGAACCATAACACCTGCCAGTTTGGTGTCGTCTGCAAATTTGATGATTTCCCCATCTATCCCCTCGTCCAAATCATTGATGAAGATGTTGAAGAGCACTGAGCCCAGAACAGAGCCCTGGGGCACCCCACTACACACTTCCCTCCATGTAGATGCGATTCCATTGAGGACCACATGCTGAGTACGGACGGTAAGCCAGCTACAGATCCATCTGGTGGTGATGCTGTCTAACCCACATTTTTCTATCTTATCAAATAGTAGATTGTGATCTACTTTATGAAATGCCTTACTGAAGTCCAAGTTAATTATATCCACAGCATTCCTCTTATCCACTAATTTTGTCACTTGGTCAAAGAATGCAATAAGATTAGTCTGGCATGATCTGTTTTTGACAAACCCATGTTGGCTTTTAGTAATGACTTTGTTTGCCTCTAGGTGTTTGCTGATTTGTTGTTTGATTATCTTTTCCAGAATCTTCCCAGGTATTGAGGTCAGGCTGATAGGTCTGTAATTTCCTGGGTCCATTTTTTCCCCTTTTTTGAAGATGGAAACTACATCAGTTCTTTTCCAGTCCTCCGGTAGTTCCCCAGTGCTCCAGGATCTTTGAAAAATATAATTCAATGGTTCTGAGATCACATCTGCCAGTTCCTTGGGGTGTAATCCATCTGGTCCTGGTGATTTGAACTCGTCTAGGCTGGACAGGTGCTCACTTACCATTTTCTTGCCTATCTTAACTTGTGTTTCTATTCTGTTTTTTATGGCACTATTTTTGGTAGGTTGGTCTGTTTTTTCCCTTTGTGTAAAGACAGATGGAAAAAATGAGTTAAATAGTTCTGCTTTCTCCCTGTTGCTTGTCACTTTCTTGCCACTTTCACCCCCTAATGGACCAACCATTTCCTTCACTTTTTTCTTGTTTTTTACATGTTGAAAGAAACTTTGTTTGTTATTTTTGACTTTGGTCGTAAGCCTTAGTTCATTTTGAGCCTTGTCTTTCCTCACTTCATCTTTGCAGGTGCGGGCTATTTGCTGATATTCTGACTTAGTTATGTGCCCCTCTTTCCACTTTCTATACTTGTCCTTTTTAGCTTTCAATTTATCAAAGAGTTCTTTATGCAGCCATGCTGGTTTTTTTTAAGAGTTGTTATTTTTCCTCTTTGTTGGTATTGTGCTAGACTGGGCTTTTATTATCCCACATTTCAAAATTTCCCAAGCTTTTTGAGTTGTTTTCCCCCTTCAGGATTCTCATCCATGGAATCCTTCCCAAACCCTCTCTAAGTTGAAATTAGCTCTCTTAAAGTCCAAGACTCTAGTTTGACTGTGTTCTATTGCTTGTGCTTCCATAATGTTGAATTCCAATATTGCATGATCATTTCTTTCCAAGGTTCCTGTGGCTTCAACACCTTCTATCATTTCATCTCTGTTAGTGAGAATTAGATCCAAAATGGCTAATCCCCTAGTTCCCTTCTCTACTTTTTGGGAGACAAAGTTGACTGCTAGGTTTGTGGGGAATCTGTTTGATCTTCCACTTGATGCAGAGTTTGTCTCCCAGTTGATGTCAGGGTAGTTAAAGTCCCCCATTACTATTGTGATGTGCTTCCTACATACCTTAGTTAGCTGACTAGCAAAAAGTTCATCTATTTCCTCTGTTTGGTTGGGTGGCCTGTAGTATACACCTATGGCAATGTCATTTTTTCCCCTTTTATATTGACCCAAATGCATTCAAGACAGTTTTCGTCATTATTGTGCTCTATTTCTGTAGAGATGTAGTTATTTCTTATATAGAAAGCAACTCTGCCTCCTCTTTTATTTCGTCTGTTTCTTTTAAATAATTTAAATCCCTCTAGCTGTGTGTTCCATTTGTGGGTTTCATCCCACCATGTTTCCATAATGGCAACAATATCATATCTGCTCTCATTCACCTGAATTTCTAGTTCACCCTGTTTGCTATTCATACTCTGTGCATTGGTGTATAGACATTTGAGTCCTTTATGACCGACCCTGTGTTTACTTTCTACATAACCTGTGTGGTGCCTGAGTTCCCCTATTGTCTTACCATCTATTTGGTTAGTGCACTTTGTATGGCATTCGCTATTAGAAGCTTGATTTTGCTTGAAAGCAAGGTTGATATTCTTGTCCACACACACATCTATGTTACATGCACTGATAGCCCTATAGTTTTTAGATTGCCGGAGACAGGGATGTTCTATATCAATTAACTCACTGTCCCCACTGTTTAGTTTAAATATTCCTCCAGAAAATCTGTGAATTTATAGCCAAGTAACTCAGTCCCTTTCTTTGATGGATGCAAACCATCACTTTTGTACATTTTTTCATTGGACCAGCTACAGACATTATGACTAATATATCCAATGTATACTTATCCATTTGTTAGCATAGCTTTTGAAAAAAACAGAACTAGATTAATTCTGGTAAAGAGAGAAGCCAGCAGAAGAATCAAGGTTGAAAATGGGCTAGATCTCTCCAGGGATCAAGTGTGTGGGGGGAGTCCTATGCCTAAGCATATGACAGAGGCTTGGAAGGCTGATGGTTGATTTCCCCTAGTCACATCTTAGGATAGAGAGATATTAAAGGTTGGAAAGAACTGTAAAGTACCCAGAGTGACTGGGAGTTGGGTAGCACATAAAATAAATTATTGTTATTGTTTGTTGTATAGTCTGGATTTGACACTTTTACCACCTATCGGGTCCTGGACTGAGATGATGATGATTATAGAAGTCACCCACTGCAGACTTTTGCATCTTGTTATTTTTTCCAACTGAATGAGCTTTTGGGGAAAAAAAATAGATGCTCAGGATTCAGTCCATCAGTAGAATCAATCTCTGAAAACAGAACTCGATTGAATTTGGCATGGTGGGGCAAATTGGTCAAAGAACAATCAACTTTGAAAATGGGTTGAATCCAAGCATGAGCAAGAGAGAAAATATAACTAGAAAAATGCCCAATATATCTTTTCAGCAATGGCAGCTAGACACAGCTTGAAATGTTGTCTACAGCATCAACTTACCAACCCCCTTTTCTTCCTTCTAGTCACATGGCCAAAAGTGGATCTATTATTAAAGAAATGGAGGGAATTCCACTGAGTATGCTATCCCTACCCTGTTTATTTAGAGAGACACTGCTTAGAAGAGACACAATAGGCTTTCTAACTGGCAAGGTTTATTTGAATATGTCCAGCTTTTTAATAACAAATTAATCAGCTAAAATGTTTAATTCCCCTTGCCCCACCTCAACATGTATATTTATCTGGAAAAATTCTCAAAAGCCCAGGGAATAGCAGTTGTAAATTTAGCTCAAATATTATCTTGCCTGGCTGAGCAAGAACAAGTATCTGCTTTTGATAATTGTGGAGGCAACAGATCTAGAATATTAAGAAGTATTGGCAGTTACTATACATTCAAACAGTTGCCATCCCTGGACAAACCATGTTCTCATTGGTGAGTTAGTTACTAAATACTGCCAGTGTTTTGGATTTTATTTCCCTGCAAGCTTCAGGAGAAAAAAGATGAAAGCAATTAAATAGGAGGTGATTTAAAGAGGAGTATATTTTCAAGTAATGTCAATCTTCAGAGAAAGGCTGAATTGTCAATGGCTTATACCCATCTTTCCCTGAAATTAAGACCTGGTCTTATTTCTTTTCTTTTTTTTTTTGCCACCAAAAGAGGAACCAAGTCTTATTTTTTGGGGGTGCCTTTCTGGAAGGCCTCTGCAGCCAAGAACTGAAAGGCCTCTGATTGTGAAATGCAGGCCAGGGAATGCCGCAGAAGAAGTGGGCCGGTGAGGAGAGGCAGCTATTGATTCATGTGAGGCCTCATAATTGGGTGCGGGGAACATGGAGCAGCTCCACCCCTCCACCCTTGCCCTAGCTTGATTTTTAGGCATGAGCCCTGCCCCCAAATTAAGCCTTATTTTTGGCATAGGGCTTATATTAATTAGGCTAGGGCTTATTTTTGGGGTAGGTCTTGCTTTTGGGGAAACACAGTACTAAGTATCATAAAATAGAACATTAATCTTGGATAACAGAAAATAAAGCCTTGTTTCCTTGTCTATTAATACAGTAATACCTTTTTTTTTTACAAATTTGAAAAATAACTATGTCATTGCCACTATATGCTTCCTAAAATTAACGCTGAAAGAAGAATCTGTTGACATGTTTCAGATTGTCATTAAAGGGACTATGCAATATCTTTAATGAAAAGTTTGAGGTGCTGGAGCACCATCAATGGGAAGTAGATGTGCATATACAACTCTGCCTCAACCTTGCTATTGGATGCAGTCACACCAAACATTCTGTAGAAGTGGCCCCTTTGAAATGGTTACCAATGCACTTAACAAAACACACTCTTTGGGTTTTTTTCCCAATCTTTTTTATTATTTTTTTCATCAATATATGTTAATTTTTCCAATCAACATGTTGTCTGGAGTTTGCTAAGCTAATACAAGTTCAATTCCTAATCCTTCATTCTTTTCTCTAACCAAGAATAAAATAAATTCCAAATTTGATAGTAGTCTGTATCTTCTTTGTCTTTCAGCCTCATAGTTAATCTGTCCATCTCTGCACATTCCAATATCTTCTTGATTATTTCTTCCTCTGATGGCAATCCTTCATTCTTCCAGTATTGCCAAAACCCACTCTTTGTTTTGCACAGCCGTCTCCATTGTATAATAATAAAATCCATGTAAAACTAATAATGGGATGGTGGCACCTAAATTGGATAAGTATATAATAATAAATATAATAAATAAATCTGATAAAAATGTAAAAACTCCAATGGAATGGTCAAAAGAGCCATCTAGCTCACCTTTCTGATCTCACAACAACTTACAGGATCCTGTACGTAATTGCTTCACCCTTTTTTAATATTGACCAATATCAGTATCTTATAATAGTAAAAGGAGTCCCTGCAGATAGAACTCCGCTAGTTGTTGCTGACAATAGGGGGATGCTCATTTCTGTTTCAAGACCATTGAGCCAGTGCTTCCTGAAGACATTTTCCATGGTCATGTGGCCAGCATGACATCATGGAGCATTGTTACCTTCCCACTGAAGTGGTACCTATTTATCTACTCATATTTGCATGCTTTTGAACTGCTACATTTGCAGAATGGGAGCTCACCCCATCACATGGAGCTCAGGTCTCAAACCTGGATCTTAATGGAATCTTATCATAATAAATGCCACAAATTAATTATTTGTTCTTTGAAGTATTTTGTTTTCTTCTGAAATCTCTATTGTTTGCCTTTATTGTTGGATGGCTAGGTTCTAATACTTTGATAGAATGGAGAGGGGGAAAAAACAACTTTTTTTTCTTTTTTTCATATTATGCATGCCGTAAATGCTGGCCATGGATTTTCTGTGGTAAACCATATCTGCAAATCATCTGGTCAAACCAGTTGTACAACTACTTCCATAAATCTGGACAAAGAATTCTGACATTTATGCATTGGTCACTTCTTTCTCAGCATTTTCTTTCACAGGGAAAGGTCCATAGTGCCTGCTTTATTTATGATATCATCTTATTAATTCACTCCTTATTCTGCTGCAAACCTCAAGAAAAATCACCTTGATTGCACTTCTAAAATTTCTTATGGATGTTGTCTGCTGAATGGGTGTCTAACTTTAACCATTTCAGCGTATGCTATTTTACAACCCTAATATTAAGTTTAAAAATGGGCAGTTTGATCATCCCTTCACTGGTTTGTATTAAATTCCATTTTTCTTATTCTTTCATCAACTTCCAGAAATTTTTTGCCCAGCCAGTAGAAGGCTTGGGAGAAGAGCTTCAGTTTTCCAAATGTCACATCAGTTGACTTACAGTAGATGAGTTCACATATTTGGGCAGTTCTTTTTTTAAAAAAAATAAAACAGGTGGTCCTGAGTTCAATAAGTTGATTTCCCAGAGATCTCCCTTTAGCCGTTGGGTGAGATCATCCGTCGACATGGGGTGAGTTATCATCAATATGCTGATGATACTCAGCTTTAAATCTCTAACCCGTGCCATTACAGCGAAGCAGTGGAAGTGATGAACCGGTGCCTGGAGGCTGTTGAGGTCTGGATGAGTGCCAACAGGCTCAGACTCAATCCCGACAAGACAGAGTGGTTATGGGTTCTGCCTCCCAAGGACAATTCCAACTGTCCATCCATTACCCTGAGGGGAGAAGTTTTGTCCCCCTCGGAGAGGGTTCGCAACTTGGGTGTCCTCCTCGATCCACAGCTTAGTCTAGAACATCATTTTTCAACTGTGGCGAGGGGGGCATTCGCCCAGGTTCGCCTAGTGTGCCAGTTGCGGCCCTATTTGGACCAGAAGTCACTCCTCACAGTCACCCATGCCCTTGTCACCTCAAGATTCGACTACTGTAATGCTCTCTACATGGGGCAACCTTTGAAGAATGTCCGGAGACTGCAAGTAGTTCAGAATGTGGCCGCGCGAGCTGTCTTGGGTCTCCCAAGACATGCACATATCACTCCAGCTCTTCGTGAGCTGCACTGCCTACCAATTGGTCTCTGAACACAATTCAAAGTGTTGGTTATGACCTATAAAGCCCTTTATGGCAATGGGCCAGGTTACTTGCGGGACCGTCTTCTGCCTCATGAATCCCAGCGACCGGTTATGGCACATAGGGTTGGCATCCTACGAGTCCCGTCTATTAGGCAATGCCATCTGGCAGGGCCTAGGGCAAGGGCCTTTTCCGTTGCTGCCCCAGCTCTCTGGAACCAGCTTCCCACAGAGGTTCGCACTGCTTCCTCCCTCCTAGTTTTCCAAAAACTGTTGAAGACTCATTTATGCCGACAGGCTTGGGGCTTATGAACTATACTCTGCCCCTGGGCCTAGGAAGGTGCCTCCATCAGTGACTGTGTACCAATTGTGCTTGTATGCTGTATGAATGTGTTTTGGACTGAATGAATGTGTTTGGATAGGATGGTTGTTTGTTATTGTAATTTTTTATTGTATTGTTGTTGTGAGCCGCCCTGGGTCCCAGGAGAAGGGCGGCATAAAAATCTAATAAAAGTAAAGTAAAAGTAAAGCTTCTATCCAATACATTTTAAACAAGCCTGCTATCAGCTTATCTAAAAACGAGAGACTCTAAGGACAATTTCCCTTGTCCTTCCAAATATATTTATATAGCCTATAATTATGAACAGCTAAACACAGCTTTACTTTTCGTACTATAAGAAACCAATGAATGAACATATATACATACATATATATACATATGTATATATACATATATATATATATATACATAGACAGTGTTACACAGGCACCAAATTAACTGTGAACAAGAAACTCCTTGGGAAAGAGTCCTTCTGAACATCCTGAGTTGCTGCTTCAGAAATGAGTTCCTATGCAACACACTAAGCAATCTCCTTCAAGATGAAGCATATTTTTTTTACATACAGTTCAAGCTTTATTCTCAAACCTTTTTTTTTAATATAAAATTCTTTTATTAAAACAATCAACATTGAACATAAAAACATATTGTGCAGCAATCATCATGGCACCTGATATACAATACTAAGTATTAGTCATTGAAAATGTCTGAGTTAGTAAGCCTTGTTCCACCCCTCGCGTCTAGCCTCAACTATACTCCCGTTACACTTTGTTTGATTGGTGTTTCTCTTATCTGGTTCCATATTAATGTGGTCAACATTAAACCAAAGATCCTATTGCTAAACAATCATCCTAGAACATAGCATACAACATTAGGTATTAATCTTTGTAAACATCTGTTTTAGTAAACGTTCTTCCCTCCTCCCTTCCCTCTTCAAGTATACTCCGAGTACCTTTTGTTTGTTTGGTGTTTCTCTTATATATGGTCTATCTGCTGTATCTAGTTTATTGCATATTGTTCGTTTGCGCTTCTGAATTGACTTCATCCCATTACTAGTGCAAACTTTTATAGTCCCTAACCGGAGATCCTGAGGTAAAAGTTTCATATCCTGAGGTAGAGATTCAGTCCGCTTTAACAGTTTTAAAGCAAACAACATTAGTCATAAGTTTATGTTAAGAGGCATTAGTTATAGAACATATACATTCAACATTGGGTGTTAGTTTTTGTAAACATTTGATTTGTTAACCCTTCTTCCCTCCTCCCATCGAGCCTCAGCTAAACACCAGCTGCATTCTGTTTGATTGGTGTCTCTCTTGGATATAGTCTATCCACTGTTTCCAGTCCGTCAAAAATTGTTCATTGGAGCGATTTTTCAAGTACGCTGATATTTTCGCCATTTCCGCCAAATTTGTCACTTTCACAGTCCATTCTTCAATAGGCGGTATTTCCGGATTCTTCCAATATTGTCCCACCAACAATCTTGCTGCTGCAATTAAGTTCAAAAATAAATTTGTCTCTGAGGTAGTGAAGTCCTTTGTGATCCCTAACAGAAAAGCCTGAGGTAGAAATTCTATACGCTTTTTGAAAATAGTTTGGAGTGTCCACCATATCTTCCTCCAGAATGCTTTGATTTTTCTGCATGTCCACCATATGTGAAAGTAAGTAGCCTCCCCGTCCCCGCACCTCCAGCATTTGGGCTGGGAGCCCGGGTAGATGAGTGATATTTTTTTCGGGTCTAGATGCCATCTATAGAACATCTTGTAGAAGTTTTCCCTTAAGTGTTGCGATTTCGTGAATTTAAAGGCCCAGAAACAATATAATTCTTCCCACTCCTTGGCCAAAATGCCCACTATCTCTCCATAGGATTATAATAGTTGTTTTTCTTCTAACTCTTCATGGATTGCTGTAGATATCTTCCACCGTGGCCCATCTGAATTCAGTCTGTTTTCTTTTGTCTTGGCTCTGTAAGCCATATTCTTCCTCCAGCTGAAAACTACTGGATTCTTGTTCATGATAAATCATGCCAGGTTTTTTTGTACAGGTTGATCAGGCTGCCAGTTCAATTTGAATCTTTGCATCTCCCAAGCTGTCAATTCTCCTTATAACTGAGGAGCTGGGTATCCTACTGGAGGAAGAAAAGCATGGCCTTGATTCCTTTTTTTTAATACAGATTTTTTTTCTTTCTATTTTAAAGATTTGCCCTTTATTTCCTGCATCTCTATAGCTCCCTCCTGCTGAGCTAACTATTCCCATTGCTTTCTCTTTTTTCCTAGCCATTGACTTTGGGTTGAACTTATGTTGCTTCTCCTTTTTTTCTCTCCCTTGTGCATGTATCTGCTGTTTCCCTATGTCTGAGGCCTTTTTCCTCCTACAAACTCCAGAGATTTGTATACATTTTCTGAGTTCTATTTCTTCTCTCTTTATTCTTTGGAAGAGATTACCAACTCTCTCCCTTTGACTTCTACCCATTTAATAATATATCTATGAGGGAGATGGGCAGTTTGGAATGAATGAATGAATGAATGAATGAATGAATGAATGAATGAATGAATATTTTTTTTATGTTCACCGCCTTGAGTTATTTATTAAAAATAAGAAAGGCAGGATATAAATAAATTAAAAAATATATCTATGTTGTCTAGCACCTTTCACTTCCTTGCTTCTGATAGTTTACAGTTTATAGAGTCTGTTCCTATGACTCTACAATTCCATAGGACTCTAGAATAGATCAGCCTACACAGCTGTTTTGTGCCCCTGAATTAGATTTGATGGTACCTAAAACAAAAATCTAGTCAGTTTTCTATGTTCCTTGAGCAAATTTAGTCTTTTCTTCCTGCTTTATTATTATTATTATTATTAATTAAATTTTTATGCCGCTCCTCTCCGAAGACTCGGAGAGTCTTCATCTTATGCATAAATGATGCCCATTTGGATAGAAAACTATAGAATTTCCAATAGTTTGCTGGCCATTATGTTAAAATATTTCAGTTCATGTAATTTATGTACTCTGCAGATATTATTATGGCATACCTTTCCTTGATATTATATATTTCTAGAAATGCGAACAAGTATAAATTACTATTGATTAAGTTCCATAATTTTAACTTCACCCTGTTCCTAAATCTATGAAATGTAATAACATTCATTTTGTTGATTTTATACAGCACGATGGTAATAATTTAAAAACCAAATAAACCCAAACAGTTGTGGGAGCCTTTTGCAGCCTAGTTCGCAGTCTAACAACATAATTTGCACATTTTTTGTTTTCCAGTGGGAGAAAGAAAGTTAATTAAATAAGATAGCACATAAAGCTTGGACTTGTTTTTCCCACAGGGCTTTGGTTTGAAATTGATCTGATCAGATAACGTTTTATAGACAGATAACATCAAGTCAAATGGCAACGGAGCAAACAATGCGTACTAATTAGTTTCAAAGCTTTAAGCAGTCAGATAACTGCTCACCTCTGGGAGATAGTCAATACTGTGCACACTATTCAACACTTTTATGTCCCATTGAAAGTAGAAAACATTTAAATCAATCCTCAGGATCTGACTTATATTTCTTAACCATATGCTTAACCATTTGCAGATGCATCTGAATGTTGTAATTTTATTTCCCTTACCCATAAACAGGAAATACATCAGGAAGTTTTTCTATCATTTTATTTATTTATTTATTTATTTATTTATTTATTTATTTATTTATTTATTTATTTGTTTATTTATTTGTTTATTTATTTATTTATTAATCAAATTTCTATACCGCCCCTCTCCCGAAGAACTCGGGGCGGTGTACAGCCTAAAATTTAACAAAACATATAAATATACAAAATTTAAAATAATTAAAAATAAATTAAATCATTTGGCCAAAATCCCATTTAAAACCCAAAACATACAAAATTTAAAATCTTAAAAAATACTCAGTCCCCCTAAAACATTTTGACCCTATTGGAACCAAAGCTTCTATGCCAGGCCGGCCTGTCGGAAAAGGAATGTTTTTAGTTCCCGACGGAAGGTGCGTAAATCTGTTATTATACGGAGTTCGGGGGGGAGCTCGTTCCATAACGTGGGAGCTCCCACAGAGAAGAGGAATATTTGGCTAACACTCAGATGCTGTGATAAGAACAAATGGTTACTATACTGCATTTCCCCACTTAAGCATATCCATTTGGGAATGGCTATTTATGCTTTTCAAATACTTTCTTGCTAATTAAGTTCATAACACTGCTTTTTTAAAAAAGAAAATAATCTTGCTTAAATAACAGTGTGGCACTCCTACTATTCTGAACATTAAAATTTACCTAATGGTTATTCATAACTTTATACCTAGAAGAACTAACCAAACTTATGAATAATACTATTTCAGTTAGTACAATAATTAGATGTCCATGAATAATAGAATTTGATATGCCTTATAGAAATAAACTACATTAATATTCCAGTTGTTTTGAACTTTAATGTTTCAGCCCAATTGGTGTTTCTTCCATCAATTCCACAAAGCCCAATTCTTTTCATTGCCAATGAAATGAGGAGGGATTAGATTTGGGGGCAATCTCAACTCTTCCCTCTATCACTTGTCTTTTCCTCAATCTGTTCTGGAGCACTGGGTAACTCTTTGGAGCAAATTTTGATATAGGACTTGGCTTCACCTGTCTCTTACTCTGCTGTAGATGGAAGACTGTACCTGATCAACAGGAAGGAAGGAACTGAATCTGACACATAGTAATTAAAAAAACACTGTTGTTATTCATTAGTTTAGAAGGATAATTCTATTACATGCTAATTTTGAATAGTATCAGTATGGTGCATATATGCACCATACTGATCTTCAACTATCTTTTTTATGTTCTGTATAGAGTATCATCAGCATTGTATGAATATACACCTGCGAAATTTGTTTATAAATTTAGAAATGATAATACGTAATAGGATATAGAAATTGAAATCTGTTGCATTAGAACAGTCATATTTATCAATAATATATCAATAACAATAATATATTTCATATTATTTTGTGAGAAATTTATTCTGTTAATTAGCCCACTGTAATTAATCTATTATTTTCTAACTCCATTGTCCTGCAAATTATTCTAGCATCTGGTTCTTGGTATTGCCAAGAAGATTAGACTATTAATTACTTCTTGAACATTTCTCCTAGAAACCAATATAAACATTATGTTTATAAAGTGCTGATTACTGAATCTGTAATAATCTATGTTTTGTGTTTAATTTTTTTCAAGAGAACTCCAATATGAGAGATTGAGCAAAAAGTACAATTCTAAATGCATTTTTATCTTTCTTGTGCTGGGATTTCCATTGAACTCCATAGATTATATTACTAGAATATGTGCCTGGTTGTTCAGCCTGCAGGGTTTTTAAAAGAACTTTTGCTATAGTGTATTCAGTAGAGTAGGAGTAGGCAAAAGGAGGAATATAGGGCTGGATCCTGTTAAAACATTTTGTGGCTAGAATGCCCCCCCCTTTTTTGCATTTGTAGAAGGGATTAGAAAACAGCAAAGACTCCTTATAGAAGAGGAGGCAATGTAAATAAATATTAGTTAGTTGCAAAACTTCTCATGCTGTGGCCAGTGAATTCTTTAGCATTTTACAGTGGCTTTTTAAAAGGAATATAGGGAACAACAAGGAGAATAATAACTGCATCATTAAAGATATACTCTGAGAACTCCTATGGAGGAGCTACGTTGACTTTCTTCCTCCCAACCAAATCATCTAAACTTTGTTACCTTTCTTGTCTCTGAAATGCTACTCGTCCCTCCTTGAAATCTGGGTTATATTCCATCACAGTAATAGAGATAATAGGTAATAGTAATTGAGTCTAGTACATTGAATAGTAATAGTAAAAAGTATGGTAATTATCTTGGTAATAATTATCAAAATTGTCATAGTAACAGTATAGAGATAACAACAGAGAGGGTATGGGATACACTCATGCATCTCTTTTTTAAATGTTTATTTCTACAAAATAAAACATCTCAACTCTTATATAGAGATATAAAGAAACAGGGGCAGGGTTGTTGTTGTTGTTGTTGTTTTTTTGCCTCTCTTGAATCTGAATCAACCTAATCAGTGTATGGTTTAAAAATGAACCTGCAATAAGAAAGAATGAGTTGAGATCTCTTGCCAGCTTCCCCCTTGACTTTGCTTGAGGGAACCAGCAGCAAATCATGACCACGTGAAAAGGACACTGTAAGCATTTATATAAATGAGAAGATGTTAAAACATGGGATATAGAATCCTAGGTCTGGAAAAGGCTTCAGAAGAGAATAAGTCAATCCCTTCTTCTCTATGACAGTGTCACACATACTGGAAGAGTGTTATCACTTCACCCTAATCCTTCTCTTCGATAGGCTAGACCAGGGGTAGACAACCTTGGCTCTTTTATGACTCGTGGACTTCAACTCCCAGAATTCCTGGGCCAGCTGGCTTAGGAATTCTGGGAGTTGAAGTCCACGAGTCATAAAAGAGCTAAGGTTGCCTACCCCTGGGCTAGACATACCTAGTTTCCTCAACCATTCATCGTACAATTTAGCCTCCAGACCCTTATACAAGGTCAGTTGGTCTCAGAAATAAGTTAATGCTTATATTTGGGGAAAAAAATCAACGTAATACTAGGGAGAAGTTGGGGGTGGGCCAATGTAAAGTTTTCTATTTATATATAGGTCAAGCATTTCTGTTTCATAACTTATAAAGGAAAATAAATTCTTGTTTGGTATTTATGGAGGAAGGTTTGCTGATTCATGTGGCACAATTAATGGAAATGTCCTAAATTTGTGCAGAGAGACAACCTCAGCATTTTTTTAGTCAGGAGGTTTGGCAACAATATATAAAAGCCAAGTACAAGAGTAAAGAGAAAAATAAACACTCGCATAAGCAAAATCTATTCAGGACTGTAAAGCTGCTGGCAAATTAAGTAGCCCCAACATAGCCATACTGTTCATTAGGCTTACCACTAAGATTACTTTTTTCCCCTCAAGAGTAGTTGACATTAACTGAATAGAATCAGATTATAGGGTTGAGACATACTCACATATCTGTTTTTTTTTCTAGCTATATTACAATTCTTATGTAAACAAGCACCTATAGTTATTAAATATATTATGCACTCTTTTACAATGGACAGACTTTACTCTTCCATATGTTTTGTATGCCTATGCCTCTGACAAACAAAATCATTCGCTTTTTGCTTATATGAAAAAGTGAACTATAATTACAGTCTTAGTCTGGGATAATACAATGCATTTTGTCCAGGCATTAGGAGAAAAAAAAAACCAGTTAAAGTTTATTTTTAAAAGTTTTTTTAAAATAAAAAACATACATTATTAAGTATTATCAAGGCAACAATTATATTGGCAGGAAATCTGGAATTTTAGTCTCCTTATGCATTTAGAAAGTCCCCAACTTGGACAAGATTCTCACTATTTTATTTTATAGTTAAATTTATCACTAAAATGTATGGCTATAGTTATGTTATATCAGCAGGTATCATTCCCAGGAACACTGTTGCATACAAAATGGTGTTTGATGTGGAAAAGTAATAACTCATACACCATCCTGGGCATACAAATCCAGGGAGAGATAGCAATTTCAGGCATCGAAGTACAGAATAATGAAAGTTAGAAAAAGAGATAAACCTAGTCTTTTAATGTAATGGCAGTGTAATGGTACATGGGAATAACCTTGGGAAACAAGAGGAAAAGATGCAGACTAGGCAATAGTCAGATAAGAGGAAGCTGAACCTGCAGAAGGAATGGGACTATGGCAAACATCTCATATGGGACCATCCAGTGGTGGGATTCAAATATATGAACAACCGGTTCTATGTGTGGATGCCACTTTCAGAAGTTTATTCTGGGCCTGGGCAACAAAAAATTAGCTATCGGTTCTGCCAAACTGGTGCGAATTGGCTGAATCCCACCACTAGGACCGTCCCTAAGTTTCTTGGTTTGTAAAGGGGAAGAGTCAGGAGAGATGTACTTTCAGATTCACAAGACTCTGTTATGTGACCTCACAATAATGTAAGAGCTACTACTTCTGGGCATGCTTCTTATCTAGACTACCTTGCAAGGATTACATATGTTTTGTGTAGTCAACTGTGGCAGGGCAATCTTCTGCTAATTTCAGTTTCAAGGCCTTTGCCAGTGAGAGTGCAGACACTGTTGGCATTTCTGATCACTTTACTTGCATGGTGAGTTAGGGATAAAAGACAGGAAGTGAAATGAAACTTTCATTGTTTATATTTCTGGCTTTCTCTGGAGGAGCTTCCCAGTTCTCAAAGATTGTAATGCTGCTCATAATAATCTTCTGCCCTTCATGAAGATTTACAATATCAGGCATCATCAGGCTTTCTGGGTTAGGCATGGATCAATGTAGAGACATAGTGTCCATTGAGTACAGTATTGCTTTGATATTCATTACTAGATCAAATTAAGACTTCCATGCAGTTGAGTGGTTCTTTTTTTTTTACAAAAATTTTATTGGTTTTTTTAATTTTTACAACAAAATGCTCAAAGCACACCATGGTGTTAGGGTAAACAATCATCCAAAAGCAAAACATTTATACATATTTCAATCAATACCTCTAGTATTCCCTCTCTTTCCCCTTAACTAACATAGTTTATTTAAAATAGTTCAGTCTGGTTTAAATTTAGTCAACCTATACCTGTTTCTAACACTTAAAAAAATTTATACAACCATAATCAAATTAGCTTTAAATACCAACTCTATCAGTTCAGGTATTCCTTCCAAATATATTCTGGTACCTTAGTTTTTATTGTAAATTTTATTTAACTCTTCTTCCACTAATATCCCTTAATTAAACTAAGACATTAATCTATCCTATATATATATAATCTATCAACTAATCAATCTCTTATAGCTAACAGATAAAATCAAGTCTTATTTTTTTTCAATCCATTAAACATAATTCAGTTCATATCCAATAAAATTGTCATAACTAATGACATCAATCTTATCAAGCAGAAATCATATTATTAGGTTAGTTCAAGATTACATAATAATTTTCTTACAAATAACCCTATTATCCTAAACAAAAAAGAAAAGAAAAAAGAACAAATACATTCTTAAAGGATTTAATATGCATTTCATTAGTCACTCCTTTTTTCTCTTGTATCTCTTTTTTAAACTAAAGTATTAATCTGTCCTAAAGCTATATAAACCATCAATCAACTTTAAACTAACAATATAACATCAAAATTTAAGATATTTCAATTCATTAATCATCAAAGAAGTAAATCATCAATAATTTCCATATAGATAAATTTTATATCTTCCATTAATCCCATTTTTCTTACATCTAATTTATAATCTTGGTCCTTAAGTCAGTCCATAGTTCTAAATTGCCTTTAGTCCATTCAGTTGAGTGGTTCTTGAAGTTCAAGAGCACATAGGGAAAAAATTAATTGGGGGTGTATCCAGTATTGGCAACATTTCTCCCACTGACAGAATCATTTTAGGTGCTTTACATTGAGCAAATACAATGTACAAATCAACAATCAGCAAATCTTGTGAAGGGTTCTGGGGCACAAAGGAGCTGCTGGCATTGTGCAAAGTAAGCTCAGTTATCGTACCTTAATCTGTTTTGCTCCTAAATATGTTAATACTCTTCTCGCTTACTGATTTTTTCCAGACACTTTAAGAGGCTTTTTGGCAAATGAAAAACATTAGCCCTCATGGATTTCCTCTGGTGGGAACAATTTGTAGGTCCTCTTCTGAATTACAGGACCATTGACAGCCCATGAACTTGAAATGGTGATGAGTTGCATTCCAGATGTAGGTGAAGAAGGAACTATGATCTGCAATTTTTCTTTTTTTTCCTCATTATCAACACCTCTTTATTAATTTGGGCATACCTGAAGTTCTTTTAGATGTCTCCCAAGAAGTACCACAATGACAGTTATGCTGACTTCTAAATTCTTCTTTATATACCTCTTGTGTTTTGTTTGGTAATTAATCATTTTTCCTCAATTCAATCTCTTCATCAGTAACCTAAACTTCCTCTTAATCTAAAGTGGATTGTCCCATGACAAACCCAAATAGTAACAAATGAAATCCACTGGAGTCTCTCATTCTCCACTGAAAACATCATACCAGTAACTGTGAGTGTATTCAAACTGAACAGATTATTATTAGATGCAATGAAGTGTATATTAGAGAAAGTTTACAATATATATTAGGAAAAGTTGTGAATGTCAGTGAATTTCATTTACAAGCAAATAAATGAATAAACTTCACATTACTATCTGAAACATGATTCTTTAGTCTAAAATAAATCCTACGCTAATTTTTCCTAATTCTCCAATGGTGCCCTGCTATCCTAAGCATACTTCTGTGGCTTAGGTACGAGATTCCTATTCTGTCCAGCTGCATTATACTGAAGTATAAATACATTATACTTCTGTGCATATATCTTTGGCACAGTCATTAACATGTCAGTAGCAACAAAACTGCACCATTGACAACACAAGCTTCTAAAACTTTAAGGCTAAAACAGTAGCAGTGAAAACAAAACTGCATGTCCAAAGAAAATTTTGTCTTTTTTCATGCTTAGAGAATGTAAGTGCAGAATGTGTACATGTTCTTGGCATTACAATAGGTCCAGATTCCCAAAAGTTGCCTGCCTTCCTTGTATTTGATATTTAATGTATTTTCTAGTTTTTCTTAATCTAATTCTTTCAGCTTATAAATGCTTATTTACATATCATAGATAAGGCTAACACAATTAGACTTTGGGCTTGCAGTGTCTGAATTGGGCAAAGGTCAGGAAAAATGTAGCCCTACAAATGTTTCTAAACTACAAGAACCTCAAGAAATATGGCTAAATGTAGATTAAGAGAATTATAAGCAGATATCTGGTGATCACTATAAGACAAGCAATGTGATTCAGTATCTAAATTTTCCTTCAATCTTTAGATCATTAATATCAGAGGTTTTTTTTAAACATAACAACTTTAAGATGTGTGAACTTCCTAAACCTAAAATGCTGGCTAAGGAATTCTGGGAGTTGAAGTTCATGCAATTTAAAGTTGCCAAGTTTGAAAAACATTTAGGATCACATAAAGAATTACAGAAAAAATAAAAAGAGAAAAGTACAGTGGAAGTGGACATTACAAATCCTAAGGGTTTTTTTAATTGAAAGAGTATGCTGACATCGATGCCATATGAATTATATGAAAAAGTCCAAGAATGTTCTAAAAGTTTTAAAGTAAGGATGCTTCTTCAACTTGGTCATTGTTTATTGTTAGGGTGGGAGGGTCATAGCTTCTGGATTCACAAACTCTCATTGGTAATGCCAGGAAGTACCATGAATAAATGCCCAGATTTTGACAATCTCCAAGTCTGTACCATATATAATTGTTTCAGACAGGTTTTTTGGAGAGGGAGGGGCAGAGGGAAACACTATCATTGAGATTTTTCCCTCTTTTCTCTCTTTGTATACAATAGAATAGAGCCGGAAGGGACCTTTGAGGTCTTCTAGTCCAGCCCACTGCTTAAGCAGAAGAATCTATACCAGTGGTTCTCAATCTTTTTAATGCCACGACCCAAATACTACCTGTATTTCCCTGCTGGGAGTGCCACGCATGCATGGTGCTGCCCCCTGCACCGACCAAGGCGTAGCTGGCAAGGGGCAGCGACGGCGCAAGGCGACCACTGACTGGACCTCCCAGCCCAAGGGAGGTAAGGCACCCGCCGGGCCCCACACACGCCAGCAACCCTCCCTGCACCCTCCTCTGCCCCGCTAGCCTTACCTTGGCCACCACCCATTCGGGGGGGGGGTGGCAGGCAGGCCCAGGCACTCCTGGGTGGCCGCGGCAAGCGGCAGCGATGGCGCAGGGCAACCACTGGCTGGGCCACCAGCTGGCCCAGCCCAAGGGAGGTAAGACACCTGCCAGGCCCCATGCGCGCCAGCAACCGTCCCTGCACCCACTGGCCTCTCACCTCCAATCCCTGGCCCTCTTTTACTTACATTTTTAGTAGTTGCTCAGAAGGGAGGGGTGGAAACTTCCAGACAGCTCGCCTTCGCTGCAGACAACTTGCAGCACCATTTGCAGACTGGGACTTTTGGCGGGCTCAGCAGGGCAGAGACAGCCTGGACAATTCCTATTGGCTTTTGAAAGCCAATAGAATTAGACTCTATTCAAGAGAGTCTATTCTATTGGCTTTCAAAAGCCAATAGAATAAGAGGGAGTAGCACAGCTAAGGAAAAGGGGAAAAAATGTCGGACTGCGTTGTTTGGTGACCCCCGTGAAATGGTCATTCAACCCCAAATGGGGTCGCGACCCACAGGTTGAGAACCGCTGATCTATACCATATCAGACAAGTGATTGTCTAGCCTCTTTTTAAAGATCTCCAGTGATAGAGAGCCCACAGTTTCTGGGGGCAAGCTATTCCACTGGTTAATTGTCCTCACTGTCAGGAAGTTTCTTCTTAATTCCAGGTTGCTTTTCCCTTTGATCAGTTTCCAACCATTGCTTCTCATCCTGCCCTCTGGTGCTTCAAAGAATAACTTGACCCCCTCTTCTTTGTGGCAGCCCCTCAAATACTGGAATACTATCATGTCACCCTATTTCTTCTTTTCTTTAGACTAGACAAAGCCATTCTTCATATGCTTTAGTCTCCAGGCCTTTGATCATCTTAGTTGTTCTTCTCTGAATTTTTTCCAAACTCTCAACATCTTTTTTTGTGATATGGTGACCAAAATTGGCTGCAGTATTCCAGCAGTGGTCTTACTGGAGTTTTATAAAGTGGAACTAATACCTCGTGTAATCTTGATTCTATGCCTCTGTTTAACCCAGGATTGTATTAGGTTTTTTTGCTGCTGCTGCTGCTGCACACTGCTGGTTCATGGTTAAGTGATTATCTTTTTTTATTGATTTTTTAAAAAATTTTACAAAGAAAAAAGAAATAATAACTCAACTGAAAACAATCATGTAGCTCATTGACAAAACAATCAATATAACTGCTCGGTACCCCCCCACACACCACATCGCCCTAGCCCTAACCAACCCCCTTCCTCTTACCTTCTATCTACCTACTTTCTCTCTCCTCTCTCTATACTCCACCCACCTCTATCCCACTCTTCTCCCTCTTAATCCTCTTGCCATCTTCCTACTTACCTCTACCTTCACTCCTCCTTCCTCTTTCCATCCGATGTGGTGCCCAGAGGCCACCCGAGCGACCCCTTAATACCGATAATTGCATATTCTTATATCAACCCCAATTACAGTTGAGAGAACATAGTATATCAATTATAAACACCCTCCCACCTCCCCCCCCCGACTTCCCAGAGTGAGTACAGGGTAGAAACGCAAGAAACCCCACTAAACTACTTATTAAATAACTATTTAACTATATACCAAATATAATTTCTTCAATTGATATTTCCTTTGTATATAATCTATCCATTTTTTCCAGTCCATCATAAATTTTTCGTTTGAGTAATTCTTCAAATATGCGGATATCTTGTCCATTTCTGCCATATTTATAACTTTTAATGTCCATTCTTCAATAGATGGTAATTCAGATGTCTTCCAGTATTGTCCCACCAATAATCTTGCCGCAGTAATCAAGTTCAAAATCAACTTAGTCTCTATGGTGGTAGAGTCTTTTATGATGCTAAGCAGAAACAGCTGTGGTGAAAATTCAATACGCTTTTTCAAAATATTCTGAAGAATCCACCATATTTTTATCCAAAAAGCCTTAATTTTTTTACAAGTCCACCAAATATGAAAATAAGTAGCGTCCATCGATTCACATCTCCAACACTTGGGTTGCACATCTGAATACATAAGTGATAATTTTTTTCGGGTCTAAATGCCATCTATAAAACATCTTATAAAAATTTTCTCTTAAGTGCTGTGCTTGTGTGAATTTTACATTTTTCACCCATATCCTTTTCCATGTTTCTATCATAATTGGTTGTCCGAAATTATGTTCCCACTTAATCATGCAATCTTTAACTAGCTCAGTTCCAGAATCAATTTCAATTAATGCATCATATAATCTTTTAATATGCATAGTTCTTTGATCTCTAACTTGTTTAATTAATTTATCATCCTTTAGAGAAAAACCCATCTTAACATCTTTTTGCCATCTAGTCTGAAGTTGTACATGTGAATACCAATTGTGGACTATTTCTTCTTCCCTTAACCTATTTAATGATTTCAATACTAAACTATTCCCTTCTTTAGTTAAGAGCTTCTCATAAGGCACCACATCTTGAATTTGTTGTCTATTTATACTCTCTATTGCGTGCCTGGGAACTGTCCATAGAGGAATTTTTCCATTTAACTTATAATAAAACTTTTTCCAGACACGCAACAGAGCATTTCTCAATAAATGCTCTTTAAAACTCCTGTCCAACTTTTTATCATAGACTAAGTACGCATGCAATCCATACAATAACCCATACCCTTCTATATTCAATATTCTCTCATTAGTTAGGTTAATCCAATCACTTATTGCTACTAAAGCTGCAGCATAATAATATAACTTAAAATTGGGCATTTTCAGACCACCTCTCTCCCTTGTATCTTGAATAATTTTTAATTTAACCCTTGGTTTCTTGCCATTCCAAATAAATCTATTAATTCCTTTCTGCCACTCCTCTAAGTTCCCATCCTTTTTAAGTATTGGTAACATTTGAAATAAGAATAAAAATTTCGGCAATACATTCATTTTAATTGCAGCTATCCTACCCAACATAGATAATTGTAATTTTTTTCCATTTCTCCAATTCTATTTGTATCTTGTTCCATAAAAATTCATAGTTATTCTTGTACAATTTCCCATTAGAAGCTTCTATATAGATTCCTAAATATTTAACTTTCTTGACTATCTCACAACCTGTTATTCTTTCCAAGTCTTGTTTTAATTTATCATCTAAATTTTTAACCAACATCTTTGTCTTGGATATATTTAATTTAAAACCTGATACCCTTCCATAATTTTGGATAATCTCCATCAATCTCTGAGCAGACTGTATTGGCTGAGTATGGTTAAGTGATTATCAACTAGGACTCCAAGATCACTCTCACAGTTACTGTTTTTAAGCCAGGTCTTGCCCAATATGTATTTGTACCTTTGATTTTTCCTACCTAAATGTAAAACTTTGCTTTTCTCCACATTGAAACTCATTTTGTTGGATAGGGCCCATTGTTCAAGTTTGTGAAGATCCTTTTGGATCCTGAGTTTGTCTTCTGGGGTGTTGGCTACTCCTACCAGTTTGGTGCCATCTGCAAAATTGATGAGTTCCCCTTCAATTCCCTCATCTAAGTCATTGATGAAGATATTGAAGAGTACTGGGCCTAAGATGGAACCTTGTGGTACCCCACTGCTTAATTCTACCCATGTGGATGTAGTGCCATTGATGACTACTCAGTATGGTTTGCCAGCCAGCTACAGATCCATCTGGTGGTAATGTTGTCTATTCCACCTTTTTCTAGCTTACCAAGGAGTAGATTGATTAATTTATCAAATGCCTTACTGAAGTCTAAGTATACCACGTCCACACTATTTCGCTGGTCTATTAGTTTAGTCACTTTGTTGAAGAATGAAATAATATTGGTTTGGCATGATCTGTTTTTAACAAACCCGTGCTGGCTACTAGTTATAACTAGTAGTTATAGTTGTTCTAGTTGTTCGCAGATCTGTTTTTTGATTATCTTTTCTAGGATCTTCCAGGTATTGATATTAAACTGATTGGTCTGTAGTTTCCTGGGTCTGTTTTTCCCCCTTTCTTCTATGATGCTTTTTAAACTGGGTTTCTATAATTTTTGACTTGATTTTTATGGGGCATTATTATTATTCTATGTTAAAACACTCCACATATGATCAAGCTCTTACAAAAATAAAATGCATGCTTTTGGTTACAAATATTCTTCTCTTTAAAAGACCCCCCCACACACAAACACACATCTCACCTTCCAGCATTTGGGAAGACTGGTAAGGTGATATCTTTTCTGTTTCCTTTCATCTGCAAAGGTCAGCAGGACATCTCAGCAGAGATCTTCTGATTTCTAGTCTTTTGTTTCCAGATATAGTTAACTATGGCTGACACACTCAGCAGCAGTTCTGAGACAAGATGCCAGTAATATATTTGAAACCAAAAACAGGTAGAGAGAATTGAATTAAATGATGTTAGTGCCAAGTTAATTTTAATCCAAATAGGGGAAAGGGTATTTTTAACAATCAGTTCAGAATAATAAGAACAATATGATAGTGTTGTATAAAAAGTTACACATAAATAGAAAGTATACTGATTAATTATTATCATAGTGATACTAAATAATTATGGGAATGATTCATATAGTAACTCTAGTAATTTAATGCCAATACAATGTTTCAGTTACTGAATAACTTAACTTAAATAATTAAGATAAGTTAAGTGGTTCTGCCCACTATCTAGCTTACTTCTACCCACTTCTGGTAATGGGGTAATGCTCAAGAATGCTGAATACTTCCCCAACCCAAAAATATATTCACCACTCCTGCTTTAATGCAGTATTATGCACACATCATACTAAAGAGACCATTTTTATTGTAATTATTTTAGTTGGAAATATATGGTAGTGGAAATGAATGCATTCTACAGGGATTTATATACATATACACATATACATATACATATATATACACACATATACATATACATATTGCAATGCAGCTGATAATATGAAGGAGTTATAAATAAGAATTGATGGAATAAACCAGACTTACTTATCCTGACTCCCTTCAGGTATTATAAATCCTTCTTGGAAGGGATATCATATTTTATTTGCTAAGCTCCTTATGGAAGGGAAATAAATTAAAAATATTTATTTAATGGGAAAGGATCGATATGAAATCTGCATTAAATGTTCAGTATTTAGAGGTTGATGAATGTACTACCCAGTTATTTAACTGAATGATAAAATGAATACATTGTTCATATTATCCCTTTCAGTTGTTTGTTTCTATGTATATAGGAGTGGGATGTACTGTGAAAAGTGAAGGATACTTTTCTGCTATTGGAGGAACTAGAAACAGTCAGAATATGTGAATATGCATGTTTGGGAAGGAGAGTAAACTTTGTTGCATATCTTAGCTTTAAGGGGAAAAAACTGTATATTTCATTTGATTTCTACCAGTGCATTTATGTTGCTCAGAATAGTAATTATAAATGAAAAATATACTGCTCAAAAAAATAAAGGGAACACATCCTATACGAAATCCTATAGGATGTGTTCCCTTTATTTTTTTTGAGCAGTATATAATGAAAGTGGTACATAGAAATAAAAGTAAAGGTTTGTAGAAAGTTAGCACCCCCCTCCTAGAGAATGAAATATTTTGGGGAATATTAAAAGAGGCAGATTAGAAAATTTCCCCTAAAGGAGAAATGGAGAAAAAAATCTTAACAAAGGCAGAAAGCAGCCCCAGCCTCAAGCAAAAACATAAAGAGGCCAGTCTTTAGGAGATTTTGTGTCCATTCAGAAAGATTGGGCCACTCTATTCATAAGCAAAAGGCAAACAGAGACTCCAGATAAGCAACACAATTAGGCAAGCCAAAAGTTGACAAGATTAGCTCAGACAAACACCTAGGATCTTCATTTCTCCTTTTACCTATAGAGCCAGCTATGACCCCTATAGGAATCTGGCAACAGTCATTAAAGTATTAAAGGACATGTTCTTGCACAGGAACAGGCATCTAAAATACAAACCCCAAAGAAGATAAAAAGCCCACCTACTCTCAACTCCATTTTGTTAGCTGTCCCAGAACTACATGCTGTTGTTGGTTCTGCTCATCTTTCCTAAGCAGTCAGCCTCCAGTTTTTTCTCCCGGCTTGGAACTGGAAGATCTGCAAGAAATATCATTTGCCTACAAGCAAGAACTGGTAGGATCATAAAATAGAAAAAGTAATAGAAAATGAAAAAGTTAAATTGCTCTAGGACCTAAAACCCCAGACTTAACAATTGTCAATAAAACCATAATGTAAAACCATAAGCTTCTTTGTATGTTTTATTTATGCTTTTATTTTGTTATCAACTGAAAGAAGATTTTTTTATGGCAGAAACATTATGTAATTGAAGATAAACCTCTTTAGATGTTCACTAATTTAAGCAAAAATTATATATATATACTGTAGTCTTTATAGAAAGACTGTAGATACGCTTGTTTGCTTGTCTTGAAATAGACTGAAAATGTCACCAATCAGCCTGTACTACAAGTTCCTAGGAAGCTTCATTTCTACAGAGCAAGGACAAGTTCTTGGACAGCATAGAAGAATAACAAGAATTCAGTGAGATTCATCCACTGACAGGTTGATGGAATATTTATTTTTGTTTATTATTCATTGAATTTATCTCCTGCCTTTCTTTTGGAGTTCAAGGTTGCATATGTATGGCATTTTCCATTCAATTTTATATCACATATAGATTGACAGATAATAACAGGACCAATGTCATTCAGCATCTAAATCTCATATCTTAATCATTATGGCACATGGTTCTCTCGAAATTTCCTAGAAAGGTTTCATTTTTGGAAAAACCTCTTCCTACTTTTTTCTCTGTCCACTGTATACCTGTATATTATGATGTCAATGCAATATCCAGAATGTTTACAGGGAAAAACTGAACTGATTATCAAATCTGATACCAATAGCATGTTTACAACATGATTTTGTGAAAGCCATATAAATTACCAGCATGGCTTCTTGTAGGATAATAAAACCTTCCATAAATTATAGATTGTACACATACTGATATTTCTAATGGCTGTTACTTCCACTTAGGAGAAACTGTTTTCTCTATCAAATCTTTCCCCATAATGTATTAAGCACAGGAAAACATGCAGTATTCAGAATTAATATTTTCACTTTTAAAAAAGTGTTGAAAAAATGAGAAAAAAATAGCAAAAGCAATACAAATATAAATTTGAATTGAATCTCATTTTTATCAGAAAGTAAAACCATCAGTCTGTAAATTTTGAGTAATAGTTCTTACTGTCAATACTGCATGTAGACAATAAGGAAGATGATTTTAATGGAACTATAAAGACTCTATAGCCAAGACAATAAAAGCTAAAACTTTTTAAAGTCCAGAATGAATGGTAATGTTCAAAAGTGGTTCAAACAGACACCTCCTTAATTGATTGAACTATATGGATGACAAGGAGATACAATAAAATCAGACTTGGAAGGTTTTGTTATTGTAGTCAATCTCAAGAAAAGTAGTTTTAGTCTTCCTGTGGAGTTAGTTCTGTTTACGTCCTGAGATTGACAGAGTACAAGATGGGTTAACATGTAGCAGATTGGGTAACTGGATAGACTTTTTATAAGGCATAAAGTTTGTTCTATGAATATTATGCATTCACTGTAACATTTTATTTGCCATAACTAATATGGATGATGCACTGTAGGCTTCTTTGAAAGGAAATTGTCAAATAGCATTCAAAGTACACTGCAAATGTTTGGATAAAAATGAGTTAAATTTAATTATTAGTGTTCCAAAATAATTATTCTCACTGATCCTCTTTCAGTATAATGTGAATAACTTCCAATGATTTATGTTGAAATATAAATATGTCATGACAATGGGACAAAATATTAATACTAATACAAATACTAATAATTTATTTTCTTACCATTCTGAGAAAGGAGAGATGAAAAGCTATTTTTGCCAGTTTGAAGAATCACACAACTTCATATATAGTGAAGCAGGACTTATAGATACCAGTACTGGCATCTGCCAAGGGGAAGTATTTTTTTTTAATAGTCAGGGAAATGATTGCCACAAAAAAATTGGAGCTCTGCTGTTTGTACATAGATACAAAAGAAGTGGAACTTCAATTATGCATTTATAATTTTTCATCTTTATTTTTAAAAATACCTCCCTGCAAATGCCACTACTTGTACATAAACAGCTAGAACAAAGTTGGTTGGTCAATTTGAAGAGCAGCAAGGATAATGACCAATAATTTGCATAGCAAAGTCATTGCATTCCAATTAAATAGTTGGAATAAAGCAGTGAGTCTATCAGACTGCCTGCCTGCCTGCCTGCCTGCCTGCCTCTCTATCTATCTATCTATCTATCTATCTATCTATCTATCTATCTATCTATCTATCTATCTATCTATCTATCTATCTATCTGGATTATAATATTCAATCCAATGGCATTTTATCCTATATTAACAGAACTTAGATAATGACATGAGCTGATCATTTATGAAAATACCTGCAATATCCTTAGGAATTTTTATGAAACATTCATGGTCTCTAGGTATCCCTTAAGTCCTCTCCTCTCCCCTCCCCTCCCCTCCCCTTCCATTTCCTTTCCTTCCTTTCCTCCCTTCCCCTACTCTCCTCTCTTCTCCCCTCCCCTCCCCCTCCTCTCTTTTCCTCTCCCCTCCCATTCCCTCTCCTATCATCCCCTCCCTTGAGTAACAATGTCACTATTTTCCATTTATAACCTAAGAACTGAACTAGATTTGTGAAGCCTTCAACAGGTTGAAACATGTTTTAATTGTCATTTAGCTTAAGAAAAATGCAAGCTACAATAAGTAAACAAATTACCAGGATCAAATTATTATTCTATGGACATAATATTCAAAAACCTATCTTCTGGAGAAGGCTCTAATACTGGGTAAAGTGGAAGGAAAATATAGACAGTATAGAAGATGACATGGGTAGACAGAGGGAAGACAATCTGAAAAAATGTGGTTTGAGCCTATACCAAGAAAGAAATGAAGATAAAAGAGGGAGGGGAGGGGATATGCAAGATTCAGGTACTTTACTGTTGTAATAAAAGTAGCTTAAAGACCACGGCTTTTTTTTGTCATAGAATGCCCAGAGCCTTTTTTGGATGGAACCTTGTAGGGTAGGCAAGGCGGGTTGTATGATTTTTTTTTACAAAAAAAGCACTGTTAAAGACAACCTAGTGTGTGTTTCTGTCTTGTCTATCTTATAGAACTGACAGAAGAAAAATATGACTGCAGTGTATAGGGCAGAGGGAATGGCCTTAAAAGACCAGGGAAGAGCTGCTGTCAAGGCAATGGTCAGACAAGCAAGGCTTGAGACTGTTGTAAGAAACTAATTTGAGTATATTTCTCAACATGCCCCTCCTGAATTCACACAAAGGTGTAGTGAGGGAATGGAGAAGCACATCCAGATTTGCAATATTCTGTTCCATTAAAAATAACTCTGGCCTATATGGCAGTGGTTTCTTAGCTTGGTCTATTTTACAAAGTGGATGGATTTAGTTACAGTGATGATGGATGAACCACTAGAACAGTGGTTCTCAACCTTCCTAATGCCACGACCCTTTAATACAGTTCCTCATGTTGTGGTGACCCCCAACTATAAAATTATTTTCATTGCTTCTTCATAACTGTAATTTTGCTACTGTTATGAATAGAAAGCAAATATCTGATATGCAGGGTGTATTTTCATTGTTACGAATTGAACATAATTAAAGCATTGTGATTAATCACAAAAACAATATAGCAATGCTCGCTGGAGAAGCTTACTCTTCCTTGCTCAAAAATGTTGGGAGGGAGGGAAGGGGAAGGAAGAAAGATTGAAAGGGAAAGGAAGGAGATGGAGAAGGAAGGAGATTTAAGGGGAAAGGAAGGAGATGGACAAAGAAGGAGATTGAAGGGGGAAGGAAGGAAGGAAGGAGATTGAAGGGGAAGGGATGGAGATGGAGATGGAGATGGAAGGAAGGAAAGAAGGAAGGAAGATTGAAGGGGAAAGGAAAGAGATGGAGAAGGAAGGAAGATTGAAGGGGAAAGGAAGGAGATGGAGAAGGAAGGAGATTGAAGGGGAAAGGAAGGAGATGGAGAAGGAAGGAAGATTGAAGGGGAAAGGAAGGAGATGGAGAAGGAAGGAAGATTGAAGGGGAAAGGAAGGAGATGGAGAAGGAAGGAGATTGAAGGGGAAAGGAAGGAAGGAGATTGAAGGGGAAAGGAAGGAAGGAGAAAGAGATTGAAGGGGAAGGGATGGAGATGGAAGGAAGGAAGGAAGATTGAAGGGGAAAGGAAGGAGATGGAGAAGGAAGGAGATTTAAGGGGGAAGGAAGGAGATGGACAAAGAAGGAGATTGAAGGGGGAAGGAAGGAAGGAGAGAGATTGAAGGGGAAAGGAAGGAGATGGAGAAGGAAGGAGATTGAAGGGGAAAGGAAGGAAGGAAGGAAGGAGATTGAAGGGGAAGGGATGGAGATGGAGATGGAAGGAAGGAAAGAAGGAAGGAAGATTGAAGGGGAAAGGAAAGAGATGGAGAAGGAAGATTGAAGGGGAAAGGAAAGAGATGGAGAAGGAAGGAAGATTGAAGGGGAAAGGAAGGAGATGGAGAAGGAAGGAGATTGAAGGGGAAAGGAAGGAGATGGAGAAGGAAGGAAGATTGAAGGGGAAAGGAAGGAGATGGAGAAGGAAGGAGATTGAAGGGGAAAGGAAGGAAGGAAGATTGAAGGGGAAAGGAAGGAGATGGAGAAGGAAGGAGATTGAAGGGGAAGGAAGGAAGGAAGGAAGGAGAGAGAAATTGAATAGGAAGGGATAGAGATGGAGATGGAAGGAAGGAAGGAAGATTGAAGGGGAAAGGAAGGAAATGGAGAAGGAAGGAAGATTGAAGGGGAAAGGAAGGAGATGGAGAAGGAAGGAGATTGAAGGGGAAAGGAAGGAGTTGGAGAAGGAAGGAGATTGAAGGGGAAGGAAGGAAGGAGAGAGAAATTGAATAGGAAGGGATGGAGATGGAAGGAAGGAAGGAAGATTGAAGGGGAAAGGAAGGAAATGGAGAAGGAAGGAGATTGAAGGGGAAAGGAAGGAGATGGAGAAAGAAGGAGATTGAAGGGGGAAGGAAGGAAGGAAGGAAGGAAGGAAGGAGAGAGATTGAAGGGGAAGGGATGGAGATGGAAGGAAGGAAGGAAGGAAGATTGAAGGGGAAAGGAAGGAGATGGAGAAGAAAGGAGATTGAAGGGGGGAGACACTGCCAAGGATGCACAAGCAGCTCCGCACAATTGCCCGGGGAGGGGGGAGAGGCTCTGGCAGAGAGCCTGGTGGAGAACCAAGCGGCGGCACATCCGGGACCTTGGAAGCTGCGCAGAGGATCCGCGCACCTTAGAGCCACCTGCTGCCCTCTTGTGCCCGCCAACCTGGAGCCCCCATCCTCATCCCGGCACCTCTTGCCCTCTCCCAGCCGCTCCCCTGGGACCTGACCACCCCTCCAGCCTCCTGAGCACCATCACAGTGGCGGGGCCGCGGGAGCCCCTTTCCACCCCACACAGCCCATCGCACATGAGAGGGGCGCAGCTGGAGCACCAGCTCCCGCTCAGAAGGCGCCACTTCTCCCCTCTCAGCCCAGCTGGCTGGCCTCCGACTCACATGTGGGCATTGCCACTGCCTCGCCCTCTTCCTCGCCCCCTGGCCGCTTCTGAGCCCAGACCCCGGCGAGCCAAGAAAGAGCCACTCCCGCCCAGCAGCCCCATGGCCGCGCTGGGCGCCAGAGGGCTGAGGCGGCCTCCAACGGCAAGGGAGGCGGGTCGGGCAGCACGGGGGAGGCTTCCACATGGTGCAGAGGGCGGCCGAGGACAGAGCATGGCCGGGCAACTAGGAGGCGTGGAGACTGGCTCAGCACCGCAGCTCAGCTCAGGTGGTGGCAGTGGCGGAGCAGCCCAGTGGCAGCACCAGCAGTGGCCCAGACCTGGCTCAGCCTGGCCACTGAGCCAGTCCAGGGCGGCATCGGGTGTGTGCGTGATGGCACTCTGGTGGCAGGAACAGGTGCTGTCAGAGAAGGGTGCCCTGGAGGCAGAGGAGCCGGCGGAGGAGGAGGAGGAGGGCAGCGGCGGTGGCCGGATAGATGAGCGGTGTCTCGGTTCCTAAGACCATCAGAAATGTGTGTTTTCCGATGGTCTTAGGCGACTTCTGTGAAAGCGCCGTTCGACCCCCAAAAGGGTCGTGACCCACAGGTTGAGAACCGCTGCACTAGAAGATTTGAAAGACCAAGCTAGGTTAACTATCTTCATGCAGAAAATCTACTGTGGTCACTAAGTGTTTGCCTTTCTGGTGGAGGCAACAAAACAATAAAAGACAGAACTGAAATAAATACTGAGTGAGATCTGAATCCTCCTCTCCCCCTCAAAAAATTAACCCTTATCTTACTCTTTCTTATTCTGACACAGTTTCTCTAGCTCCCTCATTCTCTTCTACCTTTTAGTATTTTAGTATTTTCTTTCTCTCTTCACATGAGTGGTTAGGAACGAACACATTTGATATGATCATTTGCAGAGAATCCCTGTGAATGAAACTATTTCCTTTAGTAAATCTTAGTACTAATAATTACAGTCCATAGAACATAGAATTGAAGGTGTCATTTAGGACATTATGACCAACTCCATACTTAGTGTAGAATTCCAAATTAAGCATTCCTGACAAATATCTGTCTAGGTTCTGCTTAAACACATCCAGTGAAGGAAAGCCCTCCATCTCTCTGGGTAATTGGTTCCATTGTCAATAATTGGTTCCATTATTTTTGAGATTTTTATAACATTTAGTCTCAGTCTGCCTTGCTGTAATTTAAGTCTACTGTTCCACATTCTGCACTCTGCAATGATGGAGAACAGGTCATGACCTTTTTGACCTTCATTGTTTGTTAGATAGAAATAGAACAATTAAAAATCTGTAAAAGATCATGATGGAGACATTTGTCGTATTATGTATGTTACATTTTCGTTATATATACCAACACATTCTGTTGTCTATGGAGGTTCGGTTTCAATAGTTACAATTGTGAATTTCTGTATCTAAATGCTAGTAGAACAGTCTCTCCAAAATATGCAATATTAACTTATGTACCACGAAGCTTTTAGATGTATTCATGGAGATCTATATCCCTGGCAAAGATAGCACCCTTATATGCAGATGCCAAAAAAGGAATGACATCATTTTCATTATGATGTAAAGGGCCTTTATATTTTTAAAGGTTTTATTTCAATGGAACTTTCAGCAGGCTGTTTACGGAAGTTTTTTTAATTGTCCCATCCTGACCTTCCATCTAGAATTTACTGTTTGATAGCTATTATCTTAACTATCAAAACTTGTTGCTGTTGTTTCAAAATCTATAGTATTTTCTTGGTAGCAAGTCCTGATGCTTTAGAATAATGTATCCCTAAGCCTCTCATTACTAACATTCTGCAGGGATATAAAGATAATTTATTCAAGCGAGCTTTTGAATCTTAATGGTGAGTGAGCTGCTAATGTTTTTTCTTTTATATGTTGGGGATATATGGGGGGACGAAGTGTTTTATTCTGTGTTAGGGAACGGGTGTTTTAATCATAAAGTTTTATGATTTTTTTTGTAAACTACTTAGAGTGCAATGACGGGTAGTATAAAAATATTGGTCAATGTATATAGTAGATACTTATGGGATATGGTTACATAGTGATAAAAAATGGCATGTCTTTTAATCATATTGATATCACCATCAATATTTATCCATTTATCTTAGAAAATATATTTTACTATTAAAAAAAGTCTCTTCATCTTGCCCATGCTTTTCGTTGATTTACTGCTTTCTTAATTCTCCCAATTTATCTTTCTCAGATTGATTTTTTTTCTTTTAACAAGTTCTGGTAGATTCTGTATACTAGTATATTTCACACCAACAACATGGTACCCTTTAATTAGGCGGGCTCTCTTATAACTAATTTTAATGATAGTAGTAGGAAACTGATTTTGAAATCAAATTCCAGCATTGCTAAAACAAGGTAGTATCTACAGTAGAAATGAGAAACTATAACCTTTAAAATCGTAATCATAAAGCTGGAGTTATAAAGAATATTTTCATTCAGTAGTTAACTCACCAAAATTCCTAAAGTTAGACATTGCATAATACAAATACATTCCATGTTGTTCTACTCTGTTTTATATTTCAGTTCCTCCATTACAAGTGGAGATGGACTCTGCAGGTGAAAAACCACCACACATCGTGAGAGAAAAATCTCCAGGCTCTTCTTTAAACAAAAGAAAGAGGAAAAATAAATATGACTGTGTCTCTCTGTGTGTTTTATGTGCTTAAAATTTTCAGTTGAGGGCAATAGAGTTTTGTTTTCTAAAAATAATCCTATCTCTGTGTTTATGATCTTCTATTTTTTTCCCCACATAACAATGGGGCAAGGAGTCTTAGACTATGTTTTATTGTTTTTGAATTGTATGGGCATCGAAATATTAGCTGAACAGAAATTACATAAGTACGAAGATACACAAACCAAAGAAGGAGACAAACAACTACTACTTAAAAATATAAGTAAAGACATTATGAAGGAATACTTTTGGTAAATGCATTCTTCCATTTCTTTTAATTGTTTCCTAAGCTGCTAACCAATTCCCTAATATTTGTGCTGTGCTTTGAATATTAAAGATCGGAATTTTTTGCTAATAGCTATTTAAACCATTTCACCAGTTGTTTTTAATTGGTCTCTGAACTTGTTTCCTAAATAGCACATTTGGAGTATTTGAATTCATGCTTTCTGCTTATGTGTATTTTGGTGAACAAAATTGTGCCCTGCATCTTTTCATTGAGACAGAATGAGCTCACCATTTCTCTGTGCTCAGCAGCAGCAATAAGTCATTTCTGGTAGACTGAAGGCAATCCACACACCTCCAGTTTTTATATCATCTCAATAATTAACTACGAATCAAAACAAAATCATGCTTTTCTTTTTTTCTTCCTTAGAACATCACACCTCATTCTGTTCCTTCCCACAGCAGATGAGGAGGAATGCTACCGTTGCATTATATTGTCTTTGTTTTATGGTGAAAAAGTAGCAAAAATGGTATGAAAATATTTTTTTGATTGGCTTAATTTATTCTGTATTGCTCAAAATAACTTTAGAAAGAAAGCATATAAAAAGCTATGTATTAAATTTGCAGATAGTTTCTGCTAAGTTTCTAAAAGAAAAGAAAAGCTTATCTTTTTCTGAAAGTTCATGTGGCACAATGAAGATGTTATAGATCTGTCCAGAAGAGCAAATGTGTATTATATTCTTTTGCTATCAAAATAACATTTCAATTTGCAGCGTACCACTGTAACTTCAAAATGTTATTAGCTTTCTGTAATATGCATGATGCTCAACTTTACCTTACTTCAATTTTAATATTTTTTTTCTTATTGCATACATTTCTGGAATAGCTAGAAATCTTGTGTATAAAATACTTCTTATACACAACCAAATACTGCCAGGTCTTGTCACACACATTTATACTCCTCACTTGTTTTGCCTTGCTGTATTTTCCATCCTAGCCCACCCTGAGCCTTTTTAATTCCAGCTCTAAGCTGGTATAATTGTATTTAAATCAACAGTTGAAACTGGCTCTCATTTTTTTTGTAAAAACTAACTAGGTGCACCCTTCTCTTGACCAGGGAGCCCTTCAGACTCATGCCATGTTCTCATTATCACTTTATGACTGGATTATTGCAATCCGCCCTACATGGGACTGCCCTTGAAGGCAATCCAGACGCTACAGTTGGTATAAAATGCAGCAATGCAAACACCAATGGGGTCTTCTAATATGCCCATGTGTCACCACTGCCATGTGTCACTAGTGCATCTCCTGATATGCCCATGTGTCACCACCAAGCTGCATTGGTTTTCCAGTTGTCTTTTGGGTGAAATTCAAGATGCTAGTGGTTACCTATAAAGCTTGTATGGCCCAGAACAAGGATATATGAGGGATCTTTTGTGTCCAATCATTTTCTTCAGAATGGGAATGCTCCAGGTCCCTTCTATTAAAGGTTGTCATCATATGGAAGTGAGGAAGCATGTTTTCTCTGTTGAGCCCTCCTTCCCTCATTCATATATTTGCTGCCCTTTGTCCTAGAGGTTTGGAAAGCCCTAAAGGCCTGGCTTTGGTCTCAAGCCTGGGGTGGATGTCTTTGCTAGATCCCATATTTGGTTTGATTCTTTATGGTTTATTTATTTATTTATTTATTAAATTTCTATACCGCCCCTCTCCCGTAGGACTCGGAGCGGTTCACAACCCAATAAAAACATAAAAACAATAAATATTTAAAAATAAATTAAATTAAATTAATATTAATATTAATATTAATACAAGGCTGTTGCTAAAAACCTGTTAAAAACCCAATTGATTTTAATCCAGGCTGCCTGTGCAGCTGTATGTTTTAACTTTTATGTTTTTGCATTATTATTTGTGAGCTGCTCAGAGTCAGCTCATCATGCATCTTTACTACTTATAGCCTTTCTTCCTTCTGCGAATCCCCCCTCCCCGATTGTACTGCTCATCTTCATTTGTTCTGCTTCTCCCTATGAACTTTCCTTCCCTTTTCCAATGCTCCTAATCCTTCCCTGTCTATGCTTTTCAGTAGTATTCCCTTCCATTCCATTTGTGAACTTCCCAGCTGGGCTTCTGACAAGCAAAGTCAATAGGGGAAGCCAGATTTGTTTAATGACCTTAATTTGATTCACCTTAATAATTGAGGCAATTCTCTTAACAATGAAGGCAAAAAAGGTAGTACAATAGAGGAGAAGTCACTTCACAACCGCCTGCTTAGCAACAGAAATTTGGGGCCCGATTCTGGTCATAAGTTGAGGAATTACCTGCATGCACATTTGGGGATGGTGGTGAATGCAATTTGTTGTTTTTAAATGACTGCATAAAAAAAAATATCGGGACATTTTTCTGAATTTTATATACTTATATGCTACAAATTTTGCATATACCAGAACCAGGCTGGCAATAGTTTGGCTTTCTAAGTTGAAATATTTTTACGTAGTCTTAATTTTGCATCCATTATATCCGGCAGATGCTAACATTGTAAAACTTACATATTGACATAAAAATTGTCTAACCGCATGCTCTGTACCACAACATGCAATTATATATCTATTATACCCAAGAAAGAAATGTGTACATCTGCAGGATACAAGCACATACAGTACATTTTCATTTCTCTGGTCTATAGAACTACTATTGATCAAAAGCATTTTAAAGAAGGGCAGGTGAGTGACAAAACCATGACTCAGACCCTATTTTCCCCTTAGAAAGAGTTAGAAAGATGAATAGTTTCACATCAATATGTACCTAAGCTAAGCATGATTTCTCACAGCTCATCAGGACCTTCCCATTCAGTTCCTCCTCTTCAATTACCAGGGAAGTAAGAACAAGGATGGCTGCATATGTTTGCCTGAGGCTGAAATAAATGCATTTCAAAATGTTGCTAAACCACTGTGACAGGAACAGTGTGCTGGGAGGAAACAGCAAGAGAGTCCAGCTGGAGAAATTAAATCTTTTTGTGTGGCAAACACTTAATAACCTCTTTGCTGTGTTGATGGAAATGATTAATGCAGTTCCCAGAACAAGATGCACATTTCAAGTGAAGCAGCAGTTGGATGCCAACTTTTGTGGCTGTGAGTACTTAAACTTAATGTACCTGGAGAGAAAATGATTGAAGAAGATACCAAAGATTTCAGACATTCTCTACTTTTAACCACATCTGTAGCTTAGACAGAGAGACAGAGTGGTGTGCGAAAAGGGGAGTTATGAAATAAAACTCATTTTAACACTTTGGGATTCATAGCTGATGGCACAGGTAGTCCCCCCTGGAGGACTGTGTCCACTGAATCTCAGAAGAAATAGAGATCTGTTGGATATTTATTACCAGTTTAAAACAGAATCAGAAACTGATGGCCAGATACAAATGAATTATTTTTTTTACCAAAAGTAGCAGTATAGAAGCATGGAAGACCATTAAGTCCAACTCAATCCAAGGATTTAAACTGGAGCATCCCAAGCAGATGGGGTTGGTTCATCTCTGCTTTTAGTGATGGTGAACCCACTACCTCTCCAATCCATTCATTAAAATGTCAAGTTGCTCTTATTTTTAGAAAGTCTGCCTACTCCATTCCAACATGTAATTAGAATCTGTCTTTCTGCATCAACAGCAGGATATCTAATACCTGAAGTTGTTTGACTTTTTATCCAGAATATATTATGGTGCATGTTAAGGCAGAGGTTGCTTTTTTTCACATAGCTAAGTGACTAGACTGTATTCTACACAAAAAACAAAGAGGAAGGGCATTTTATGAAATATGTAGTCTCTCTCTCTCTCTCTCTTTCATACATATACAGAGAGTGCTACTGGTAGTGAAATATATTAAAGAAAACAGAATATGAAAGAATGGGAATAAAATATGGTGGAAAAGGCATTACTGCTGTTCTGCCACCACCGCCACCACCACCACTATCACAACAACAACAATTATGCAATAGGAAAAGTGAGTTTAGAAAAAAATAAAAGGAAACCAACTGAACTGAAGAAAGAAAATCCAAATTATTAATTAACACCATACAAGTAACTCTGTACTGATAACATTTCAGTAGAAATAATTAGTAAATAGATAAGCAATGGCAATAAAAAGGATAAGTGGGATTCACAAGAGATCCTCAAGCTAATATGTCTCTATTGATACACCATCTTTCCTTCTCAAGTTGTTGAAAGAAAGTTTTCCAATAGGACTAACATAGAATTTCAAAGCATCTCGACTACAGTATTGGAAACTAGCTTGCATCGAAGTCAGACTGACCTGACCTACTTCATTCCATTACACTGAAAAAAAATTGTAACCTATTTTCTTCATCTATGGATTCAGGATTCATACCATTAATAAAAACTCATTTTGCTGACTGGTTTCTTTCTGGACATTCTTGAAAACAATGAGTTTTGGTTCTGGGAACAATGCCTTTTGTATCAGCTATAAATGTATTTATTGAGAACTCAATATATTTTAGCTAAATTTCTTATTAGGAATCTCATGGCTTTATTGAATTAATTTCATGTTTAAAATATGCATATTCCTCCATCCCCCATTAAATCTATAAGAATTTGAAAATACTAGTGAGTAGATTAGCTTTCATATAAATATATGTATTGATGAATTTCATTGAATAAGATGTACAATTGCTAGGGATAGTTTAATTAGAGCTACTTGATAAAATTATACATGGTTTCAATGTAAGAGGAGAAAGGTGACATTAAGGCAGAAATGAAGCTTTTTCTTATTACTGTTATGAAAAAAGCAACAAAGATTAGCTTTTTATATCATATGACAGGGATAATTAATATTTAATTTATAACCATTTCTGAATTTTCTTCCTATGTAGGGCAACTGCTTCTCTACTTTGAGTTGAAATTGAAATTGAACAATAAAATGAATTATCTGGATTATATCTGGCTGTAGGGCTTGATTTCTTATTATCACCAAAACCACCAAACCAACTAAACCAGTGTTTCTCAACCTTGACAATTTTAAGGCATGTGGACTTCAACTCCCAGAATTCCACAGCCAGCAACGCTGGCTGTGGAATTCTGGGAGTTGAAGTCCACATGCCTTAAAATTGTCAAGGTTGAGAAACACTGATTTACTAAACAAAATGTAGTAAATGTGATAAACATAGCAAAATATTCACCTGCTTGAGAAAAGGGTTGGACTAAAAGACCTCTAAGATCTCTTCCAATCCTGTTATTCTATGTTCTGTGTTCTATGGCATCAAACAGAAACCAGCTGGAGTAGTGAATTCTCTAACATTGATGACCATGTATTGGAGATGAGTTCAGAGATCTAGAACAAGTAATGTTAGAAGAAAACAAGTCTGTGTGCCCATGTGCTGCCTGACTCTAATTCCCACCACACCTTCTATTGACTATAATTATAGTATATGCAAAAACCTGAACTATAAATGCATAAAATTGTAACAGAACAACAATCCTAAACTGAGAGGTTACAAGAATCAAAGTATATGTTGTCCTGGTTTTATTTTTTCATCTTTTTGAGACCTTTTATAGTAAAAAAAAAAGGGAAAAAAAAGAAAAAACGAGAGGTAGAATTGAATTGACTGGAAGGATATCTAAACTTCTACACATGCCATATTCACTATTTTCTTATTTTAAAATAAGAAAGAACATAAGCATAACTAGTAAACATGCATTAAAAATTTGCAGACAGTTTTCATGTTTGTTTTTGTACTATGTAGCGATGGTGTCACTTTCCATTCACTTAGAAATTCATAGAAGCATGAATTCTGGCCTAAACTATTGCATTAACTTCCTGTGCATATTGCAGTACTAAAATGTTCATTATAAACTAAGAAAGAAATGTGGGTGAACAAACCATGATTGAAAAAAGTATAGCTGAAACTGATACAGATGTATTTACTATAGGTCTATGTACATAATTCTTTTCTATAGCTAATAATGGTATTGTCCTTCTTCAACACATGTGCTTTCAAGGTGGCTACAGGTAGTCCTTGACTTACAACAGTTCATTTAGTGATGATTTGAAGTTGCAATAGCACTGAAAAAAGTGACTTATGACAATTTTTTCACACTTATAACCATTGCATCATCCCCATGGTCATGTGATTTACATGCGGATGCTTGACAACTGACTCATATTTATAACATTTGCAGTGTCCCAGAGTCACGTGATTCCCTTTGGGGACCTTCTGACAAGCAGAGTCAATAAGGAAACCAGATTCACTTAACAAACATGTTAGTAATTTAACAACTGTGGTGGTTCACTTAACAAATGTGGCAAGAAAAGTTGTAAAATGGGGCAAAACTCACCTGACAAATTTCTCACGTAGCAGCATAAATTTTGAGCTCAGTTGTGGTTGTAAGTTGAGGACTACCTGTATTATATTACTAATTTTAAGTGGAAAAGTTCTGACAAAGAGAAAGTGAGGAAATTAAGATATGGAGGTATACCAGGGTATGAAATCAGGCACACAGGGTCCATAATAATATCTTTTTGGCATCTATCTTCAATGAAGCCTCTTTATCTCTGACCTAATGCAGAAACCACCCAACTGTTACACATTACTGGTTCAATAAATATAATAATACAATGCATCTGTGATCATACAATATAATGCTGTAATTTAATACTAATGCGCTATTTGCCCAAAAAGGTCATATGGGTATAAATATTTTACATCCTTCTAAAATAAAATACTATTCTTCCAAACACAGATTTCTCAAAAAAGGTATGCTCGTTGCATTGGAAAATATTGTCCTATGGGTTGAGATAAATTTTATATTGTATAAATATTTTGGGATCATGTGCTGATTAATCTCCTTTTTAATTTTAATTATTACTGAGTACAAATTGTAGCAGTTAAAACATTTATTTTACACCAAGCTATTCAACAAAAGCTGTATACTTGAAAAGAAAGTTAATTATGCAAACTAAAAAAGAACAAAAAGTCAAAACATTTGAAGTGTGACTAAAAGGGAAAAGACACAGTAATGCAAAAATATTCTACTGATATTCAGTAGTGAAAATAACATAATGATTTTACAAACCAAATATACAAATCAATTCAATTTTAAAATAATAATAAAAAAGACTATTCTGAACAATCTCAGTCAATTTTACTTTTCCATCCATAAAGAGCCAATTCAAAGTCAGCTTGAACAATCAGATCTGCAAATATGCAAACATTGATTTGGTTGTAGTCATGGTTGCTTCTCAAAAGATCCAGTATAATACAGTATGTCTAAAGTTTTTCAAAAATTTGAAAAACTAATTTAATAGCATTTTTAAATCTTAGCTTGCTCCCAAGAATCTGGCAAGAATACATATCACCATAATAATAATATTTAATCCAAAAAGAAATATCAGTAGACATAACCTGGGCATATGCAGTAGTGAGTTCCTTTAGATTTCTTAAATCTCCAAAGTCAAATAACCAACTTCTTTCAAATGCACATTTGAGGAGCCCAATAAAATCCCCCCCTTTTTTTCTTTTGTTATTAGTGGTGTTGTGGCTCTCCTCCTCCTTCATGTCTGTTTCACTAATCTCTCCTGCCTTGTTTACATTCCCCCTCAAATATAGTAATGATTGTACAAATTCACATCACAAATCCTAAATCTATTGGACGAGACAAAATGCTTTGCTTTTTCCAGACTTCTGGAGATCCTGCATTATTAGGATGTCATCATCAGGAATTAAATGGTTATATCTTTTTTCTAGATAGACTGTATATCAGTTTATCTAGACTAGACAACCACCTGTCTGAGATGGTATAGGTTCTCCTGCTTGAACAGGAGGCTGGACTAGAAGACCTCCAAAGTCCCTTCCAATTCTATTCTATTCTATTCTATCCTATCCTATCCTTTCCTATCCTATCCTATCCTATCCTATCCTATCCTATCCTATCCTATCCTATCCTATCCTATTCATTTTACTTTCCCATTCCTTATAAAGTATTTTCTGTAATCCATCCATAATTTTATCTTCTTGCCTCTCTCTACAGCTGGAATCTGGTTTGAAATGACAGGCTCTTCACCCATGTTTCCATTATATTTGTGGCTAATTCACTTATGCTTATTACAAAATAGTAATAAAATAAAGTAAATGTATTTTGGATTGTAAGGAAACATTGAAATGATATGAATTAATGCTATCTGAATAATGCTTTAATCCCATATTCTCTGTGAGATCAAAGCAGTTAAGACGATTTCATTTCTTTTATAAAACTCATAAGAAATATGCTAAAAAAATCAAAACTTGAAACCATTGATTTTGATTTTGTAATGTAACAAACTTCAGATCTCTTTTCCAAATTTCTTGCATAATATCCAGTATATTTTTTCATTAAGAAATTGATAATAGTGGACTGTTATCAGAATGTCTGAGGCTGTTAAAAGTTCCAGACTGTAAAAGGCAAATAAGATTTACTTTTACTTAGCTATTTTGGTAAATTATATTCTTTTTAAGAGAAGGAGGGAGGCAGGCAGGGAGGGAGGGAAGGAGGGGAGGAAGGAAGAAAAGAAGTAAGTAAGTAAGTAAGTAAGTAAGTAAGGAAGGAAGGAAGGAAGGAAGGAAGGAAGGAAGGAAGGAAGGAAGGAAGGAAGGAAGGAAGAGTCCCACCAATTTTAAATAACAGTTATTTCTAAATATTGATTTCTCATGAAAATAAAAATTTTAATTTCTTGCCATTATTATTCAGGGGCAATTGCTTAGCAAGTTTTTTTCCAACCTTGTGATTTTATGACTGAACCAAAGAAAAGATTAACTAAAGAATCTCCAATCTCCTCAGTGGATGAGATTTTCATCACTGCCCAATGATGTCATAGCACTGTCGCTGTATAAACTATGTCTCCCAAGTATGTATCAAACAGAAAGAATGGAACTTAATTTATAACACTTGTAAACCACTCCAATAAATAAGTTATTGGGTGATGAGCAACAAAGTAGGAATAATGAAAAACAAAAACAAATAAAAAAGATCCTTCTTATCTACCCCTCAAATGCTTCCACTTGTCTAACCCAGGGGTCTTCAAACCTGGCAACTTTAAGACTTGTGGACTTCAACTCCCAGTATTCCTCAGGCAGCCCTCAATCTGTATTTGTTTTTTATGCCATCCTGAACATTTCTACCACATTTCTGTAACCATTCCAATTCAATTTGATGGAAAAGAAATTGCTTTCATTTTTTTCTCCCAGTGGCAAAGGAGAGTTTGGTCAACTTGTGATGGATAATTTGCAGGGTTCTTGGGCTTACTTTAATTATAATATAGCCAACAGCTGTGTGAGAATGTCCTAGGATCTACAACACTGCAGCTGTGAATACAATGAACAGCATCCAACAGATTTCTTCCTTCACTGATTTCTCACTTATGTATGATTTTTTTAACAGCCTGTATACTTCAAAGCAAAATGCCAGCCTGCAGCACCATCTTTATTTTCAAGAAAATTTATGGGATGCAGAAGAACCCACAGTCACTCATAAAAATTAAGACAGAAATGACCAACGCTTACTGCTTTCTTTAGAAGTTTGTCTAACTGATCAGGAAAATAACAACCATTAGTAGAACAAATAGATATGCTTCCTAGATGCTGAATTTAATGGAAGGTATGATATTGGTTGTCATGTTGATGCATTTATTCTCGTGTTATTTTGTCATTGTTTACTTTATTGTTGTATTATTTTACTTCTGTTTACATGCCTTTCATTTTTCCTCTTTTTTATTTTTGTAAGCTGCCGAGAATAGCTTCAGTATGATAGGTGGCAAATAAATTTAACAAATAATAAATAACATAGGAAGCATTCTGGGAAAATAATGGTATTTTATGAGTGGAAAAGCTTCTGCATAGGAAATCCTGGGGAAACTGAATGATGACTTATATCAATTGGTATTATCATGATTGCTTGAGTTTTGAATTGCATCTGTTATAAGAATACATTATTACTATTAACAGGCTGATTACAAAATTATAATTTTCATTGGTGAAAATTCCAAGTAGTTTTGGAAGTGTTTTTTTTTAAAACATAGCTGCTCTCCTGAGAATAGAGTGTTTATTAAACCCTGACAATAATAAAGGGTTTTTTCTACATAATTCAGAGCTACATTTTTGTGTGTATATATATATGTGTGTGTTTGTATGCCAGCAAAGCAAAGGCTAAGAGCAAGAAAGAATTGGAAATTCTGGGGGTATGAGACCAAGCTGTAAGAATAAATGTATATAAAGCCAGAATTGGGAAAACAACCACAGAAAGAAAATACTGCCTCTTCAACAAAGATAAAGGAGCAGTAGCTCACCTGGTTATCTGCAACAAGAAGTTTGCACAGACTGACTACAAATAACTGCATGACAAAATAGCATCAATGGTGCATAGGAAGATTTGCAAAAAACACCATTGGCCTGAGAAAACAAGAACTGGTAGCGCCATAAAATAGAAAAAAATTATAGAAAACGAAGAAATGAAAGTGCTCTGGCATTTTCAAGCCAACAAGCATTTGCAACACAACACCCCAGATTTAACTACTGTTTATAAGAAAGCCAAAAAATCTGGATAGTGGACATCGCAATACCTGACCTCAACAGAATATAAGGTTAAGAACTGGAGAAAACTACAAATTACAAAAATCTGTAAATAAAAGTAGAACAACTGTTGCAAAAACAAAAAGGAAATGACTAATAGTAACAGACCCTTAGATACCATCCCAAACATCTGGATCACCACTCAAACACTATCAGCATTGAGAAAATCACTATCAGTCAATAGCAACAGACAGCTTTACTTGGAGTAGTTAACATGCTGGACAATATCTTAATACCATCAAACAAATCTATTGGGAAGGACCCAATAGCTAGATCAATGTATCAAATTCAATCTAAACACCTGGCTGAATGTGTAACAAAAATAATAAATAACAGTATAAAATATTCAATTTCTTTCCCTTGTTTACAACAAGCTGAGCCAAATTAACTTATTTAATGCCTTTGGTTTTTAAATTTGCATCACCATGATCAAAATGGAATTTGGCATGTACATAATATGCTGACAAGATTTATGGAAAGCATTTATAAAGAATTTGAAGCATTGAAGCTTGTGATCGCTTTTCTGCTAGATTTTAACGTACTTATGAAAAAGAAGATTGATAAAATTAAATGTTCTCAGTCATTTCAATTAAACCTATAATTTATTTATTTTTTTGTTACCTGTTAGTTGTATGATTTGAAATATGTCCCTTCCATTCTCTCAAAATCGCTGCAGTATAACGTGTTAGAAGGCTGAGATTGACCTGGATTTTGATAGTGATAATCTACTATATAAAAACACTTGTTTTACATTTTCTGTGTTATTCATTAAGAGCTGTATAGAAACAATTAGAATGCCAAGGAATCCCAAACAGAAACTTTTAACACAGATTCCTTGCATGGCTCTTGGTCTAGAATTTGCATTCTATTTTCTGCATTGTTTCTGTTCCATATTAAAGTTTCTTCTGACCCATAGGTGTTTTGTTAGATGTTATTTTAGATTAGTAGAGATTATGTGATTGCTGGGTAGACTGTATTAATATAATGAAACAGTGCTACCTAAATTTTAATTATCTAAATCCTCTTGTTAATCTAAATTACCAAGTGTCCTCACAAGAACCTCTACTCTTCATTATAATCACTCTGCTACTTGTTTGAAGAATTCAGTATCCAGGAATTTGGAATATCCTTTGGGAATTCAGTTAGGAAGCATATCTTTCCTCAAAATTTCATCTCAAACCTTTTTTGTACAAAATGCTTGGTATTATGTGCACTAGCAAAGCAGAATTTCTGATAGGACTCTTGACTAATATTGATTGAACAGATGACTGAGAAACTTTTAAAACTGACTTCTTGATATAATGCTTTATTGCTGCAACATTTTTTCCCATTTTTTCATGCTTAAAAATGTGCTTTCTTTTCTTAACCCACAGTACTTTGATTTATGTTCATAGTATTATAGTAATTATGGAAAACCCAAATTTAACAGATTGAGGCTGTGTGTTAGAGCTAGGTTGTTCATGAGTCTGCTTTTGTGGAACTACATTGGATTATTTAGATGGCTGTGAGATTTATATATTATTTCTACATGGATTACTTGCCACTCAGAGTTGTGTAGCTAAGATGGCAGGCATATAATAGTTATAAATAACTAAATAACTAGAAGGAGGAAGCGGACGAAGAAGGGGTGTGTGTTAAAGCTGAATATTAATGAAATAATTGATGAGATTTTTCAAGACCCCAAACAAATTTTGAATCTGTTCCCCCTGCTAGTCTTGAGAGAGTGGTGATGGGAAAAATGAGTGGTGTTAGAAATTAGGCAGTGAATGCATAGTTAAAACAATGTTGGTCATGTCTGGGCTGTCCCATCTGTCCCTCACAAATTTGTTCGTATGAGCTCCATTATTATCTGAAATTCAACCAAAATTTGGATCTTTCCTCCAAATCCAAAATCTACAAAAGTTAAGTTTGTTAAATGAAAGTATCAGTATACAATAAATGTTGAACCATACTTTCTCTCTCTAGATATTTAGTATACTGCACTATGCTAGAGAAATGTCAAGTGATCACTGAACTGTGTAGATAAAAGTTGGAAAATATTATTGTTGTGTGGGAGTGTGAAGTGGGGGACTACTTACAAATTATTGTTTAATCTGTGGAGGAGGATTTGACTTATTAAAAAAATATTGGGATCTCACCAGGCAATATAAATGACCCTTCCCATCTCCCTATTTTACCCAAAACAATTCTTTTAATTCTTTAGATTGAAAGATATTGGATCGAAGACATTCATTATGTTCACTTGGTGCATTCACCTAGGACAAGAAGCAACAGGTGGAAACTAAGCAAGGAGAGAAGCAACCTAGAATTAAGGAGGAACTTCCTGACAGTTAGAACAATTAACCAGTGGAACAACCTGCCTCCAGAAGTGGTGAATGCTCCAACACTGGAGGTTTTTAAGAAGAGACTGGACAGCCATTTGTACGAAATGGTATAGGGTATCCTGCCTGAGCAGGGGTTGGACTAGATGACCTCCAAGGTCCCTTCCAACTTTACTATTATTATTATTAATATTAAAACATGGTTTATTTTAATCATACTTGTTGAATAAGACCCAATGATTAGTTCACTCAATTATGGCAAAACCAAATAAACAACATTACAGCTTAGGATGATAAGGGGATTTATGGTAGAGAAAAGATTTTAAACTTAGCAGTATAAAGGTGAATAACTATGCTACTACATTATGTTAACAAGTTTTACATTTAAATGAAGGCTAACATAATCTTATTAAAATAAAGTGAGAGACTTTACTTGTCAGCATTTAATGCACTGTGACATTATTTGTGTCAGTGAACACCCAGTACAAAACAATTATTTTATATATAAAGTGTTGAAAATGCTTTCAAGAATTAATGGGGCTCCATAAAATGTTTCCAAAAGGTTAGTATTTATGGTTACATAAGTTGTGAAAGAAACCCATTAAAACTAATTCAAAGGAATAAGAGAAGCAAATTGGAATACACAGGAACAAAAAGAGATCATTCTTTAAATGTGTCATTGTTTACATCCAAAAAGACCAGTTATGGCTAATAACTCCCCAAGAAAATCCAAAGGGAAATAATATATATGCAACCAAATAAGTCTTTAATAAGTTGGATGTAAGCAATTCTCTTCCAAATAATTGCTCTAGCACTGCATAAATGGTACTGGATAAATTAGATATTGTTCAAATAAAAGTGCTTAGAATGAGAACTAAATTAGAAAACATGAACATGTGAAGACAAATTAATAAAGGAGATCTAGAAACCGATCTTACAAGTTTCTGAGTCCTGAGAAATACTAAATGTCATAAAACGAATGACCACTACAAATAGCAATTTTTGAAATACAGATAAAAAGCCTGCTAATAGGTTGCTGGGGCCACAAACTAAAAATAAAATAATAGAACTCAAAATTACCCTAAAAGAGTAAAATATTTTCTTTGCACTACTCTCCAACAGTACAGATTCTTTCAATTTATTGAAGAAATGTATTTTTGCATAATTGGAAGAAATAATGCAAAAATTATGACAAAAAGTGTTATTTTATACAATTGTGTGTATAAAAATACATATATTCACTGGGACAGTCACCTTTTCCCAAACATTTTAACACTTAAAAATGAATAGGCCTATTGACCAGTATATAAATGCACTTGTACTGCTCTTGTGAAGAGGATTTTCCATAATATTATCTTCAGGCACAGTTTCGAAATATGTTACAGGTGTCATGTTTTGGTCCTGTTGTCAGACATCATTACAATCTTTTAAGAGGGAGTAGGCACTAAACTTTTAGAGTACTATAAATAATATAACTATTTTTCAAAAATATTTTGTTTTCCCATAAGAAATGAAAACACAAAACCTGTATCGAAATTGGAAGTACACAAATATTAAATATATTTATATGTGTAGGTGTGGGTGCATGTCTCTTTAAATTCAATAGATTTGTTTGTATTATTATTATTATTATTATTATTATTATTATTATTATTATTATTATTATTATTCAGATTTGTATGCTGCTCCTCTCCGCAGACTCGGAGCGGCTCACAACATACAAATAAACAATTCAATATAAATCCGAAAAAAACATTAAAATAAACCCCACACATACTCCTCAGTCACACCACAATCAACAATCATCCCCAGGCCTGCTGGCTGAGGTAGGTTTTTAAATTCTTTCAGAAGGCCAGGAGAGTCGGAGAAACGCGGACTTCAGGAGGTAGTTGGTTCCAGAGGGTGGGCGCCACAACAGAGAAGGCCCTTCCCCTAGGGCCAGCCAGATGACATTGTTTTGCTGATGGACCCGGAGGAGGCCGACCCTGTGTGCTCTCACTGGTCGAAGGGAAGTATATGGCAGAAGACGGTCCCGTAAGTATCCTGGTCCCATGCCATGAAGGGCTTTATAGGTAATAACCAACATAATAACCAACATAATCTGCATATCAGTGTGTAAGATATAAATTCAGATCAAGAATTCACAAAGATCATTTTTTTTTCAAGTATTGTCAGTGAAGAATGACTGTGCCTGAATGAAAACAGGATTTCATGTTATTTTAATTTTAGAGCTACAATTCTGAACCATAAAGAGGAGAAATCTTTCATTAGCAATAAAAATGATGCCTTAAAATGAATTTTGTATTTTAAAAAGCTACTTGATTTTCTAATATTCTTTGTATTAGTCATATTTATATTTTTGCACTTTTACATTTTTAATTCTAATTTATTGTAATACATTTCTATTCTTCCTTGTTGATTTCCCCCCAAGATTCTCTTTTGACCCTACCCAAAACGTGGTCTGTCCCATATTCAAAACTTTCCATTAACCTTGTATAGATCAAAACTCAATTTTCATCATAATAGAACTTGTTTTTTTCCGATTTGCATTAATTCCATTTACTATGTGTTTGTATAAATAGATTCATGTTAAAACTACATATTTAAAAGAGACATTTTTCTAAGCAGATCTTAGCAATCACTATCTGCATTATTCCTGGGTCTTCTAATGTCATGGTAATATTTTCTCTACCCTTGTTACTTGCCTGCCTATTAGTTGCATTATCCAATATTATCCCCTAAAATCATCTTCATTTTTAAAATGTAATAGAATTTGGCAGAAGCTGGAGTAAAATGCTTTATAAAACCAGAGTGCTTCCAAAATTGTCAAGAAAGAATTGGAAAGACTGTGTGCTGAAGATGAATGGAGGTTTTTCCATTACTATAAGAAAAATGATGGTGAAAGTAAAGGTAAAATTGGAGAAAAAGGAATTGAGCGGAGAAAATTTCAAGGGAGTTCAGTGTCTAATGAAACCAAGAATACTGCAAATGACTGAGCACAACGACACCTATTTTGTCTTTGACACAATTGGCAGAAGGTAAAGACTGAGGGCAAAAGTTGCCAATCTCCCTTTAGATGAAAGATACACCATTGAAATGTCTGCTGTGGGTCACTTTAGAGTGTGGAGTGGAAAGGACTGAGTTCCTATTTGAGGAGGACTGGGTGCCATCTGTCATCTATTTCTGGTCACTGCATCTTTTCTATAAAATAACCAGGGTACTTCTTGCTAAGATTCTCTCAGGGATTAGGCACGAGACAGGGCTGCCCGCTGTCCCCCCTGCTATTTGTCCTAACACTGGAAATTTTACTGAACAGAATAAGAGCGGCAGAGGATGTGCAGGGCATACAGATTAAACAGCAAGACTACAAACTATGTGCCTTTGCGGATGACCTGCTGGTGACAATGTCGCAACCAGCACAGTCAGCAAGGAAATTGATGGAGATAATGGAGGACTATGGTAGGGTGTCAGGCTTCAAAGTAAATATACCAAAAACAAAGATGCTAGTCAAAAACCTAGACAACAAAGCAAGACGGAACTTGGAAAGAATAACGGGTTGTGAAATAGTCAAGAAAGTCAAATACTTAGGAGTGGAGATAGAATCAACAAATGCGAAATTATACAAGAATAACTACGAGGTCCTGTGGAATAAGATACAAGCAGACCTGGAAAGGTGGAAATCACTACATCTGTCCCTGCTTGGCAGGATAGCGACAGTAAAGATGAATGTATTACCCAGATTTTTATTTCTCTTTCAAATGCTACCCATACTCAAGAAGGATGCGGACTTGGACAACTGGCAGAAGGGCATCAACAGATTTATTTGGGACGACAAGAGACCGAGGGTGAAACTAAAAATCATCCAAGACGCAAGGAAGAGAGGGGGACTCAAAATGCCTAATCTAAAGCTATACTACTATGCAGCAACGTTGGTGGCGGTTAGTGACTGGATCAACATGACAAATGATAGAATTCTGAATGTTGAGGGGCATGGTCTACTATTCGGCTGGCACGCATACTTAGTATACGACAAAAAGGCAGATAGGAACTTCAAGGAGAACCCACTACGAATCCCATTGTTATGGGTCTGGAAGAAATATAAGCACCTCCTACACGATAAGATTCCCATCTGGACGATCCCTGGACACGCAACAGGGGATATGAACACATCCCAAGGGCAAGAAGTGGTGCCCTACAGTGAACTTATACTGGGAGAAGAAAACGGGTTCCTCCTGAAACCTCAAGCAATGCTAGCAAACAGAGGAATAGGAAGTACCTGGCTATCATATATACAACTACAATCAAGGTGGCGTAAAGACAAGAAGAAGGGCTTCTCCCAGACCGACGAGAATCTAATTAAACAGATTAGAGAACAGGGGATTATGCACATCAAACGAGTGTACAGCATTCTGATAGAAATGGACTCTGAAACCGAGCTAGTCAAGAACTGTATGATAAAGTGGGCACAAGACTTCGGACACCCTATCACCATGGACACGTGGGAGAAAATCTGGGTGAGGAATGTAGAATTCACGAAATCGCAACACTTAAGGGAAAACTTCTACAAGATGTTCTATAGATGGCACCTAGACCCGAAAAAAATATCACTCATCTACCCGGACTGCCAGCCCAAATGCTGGAGGTGCGGGGACGGGGAGGCTACTTACTTTCACATATGGTGGACATGCAGAAAAATCAAAGCATTCTGGAGGAAGATATGGTGGACACTCCAAACTATTTTCAAAAAGCGTATAGAATTTCTACCTCAGGCTTTTCTGTTAGGGATCACAAAGGATTTCACTACCTCAGAGACAAATTTATTTTTGAACTTAATTACAGCAGCAAGATTGTTGGTGGGACAATACTGGAAGAATCCGGAAATACCGCCTATTGAAGAATGGACTGTGAAAGTAACAAATTTGGCGGAAATGGCGAAAATATCAGCATACTTGAAAAATCGCTCCAATGAACAATTTTTGATGGACTGGAAACAGTGGATAGACTATATCCAAGAGAGACACCAATCAAACAGAATGCAGCTGGCGTTTAGCTGAGGCTCGATGGGAGGAGGGAAGAAGGGTTAACAAATCAAAGGTTTACAAAAACTAACACCCAATGTTGAATGTATATGTTCTATAACTAATGCCTCTTAACATACCCTTATGACTAATGTTGTTTGCTTTAATATTGTTAAAGCAGACTGAATCTCTACCTCAGGATATGAAACTTTTACCTCAGGATCTCTGGTTAGGGACTATAAAAGATTGCACTAGTAATGGGATGAAGTCAATTCAGAAGCTCAAACGAACAATATGCGATAGACTAGATACAGTAGATAGACCATATATAAGAGAAACACCAATCAAACAAAATGTATTCGGAGTATACTTGAAGATGGAAGGGAGGAGGGAAGAACGTTTACTAAAACAGATGTTTACAAAGATTAATACCTAATGTTGTATGCTATGTTCTAGGATGATTGCTTAGCAATAGGATCTTATGCTTAATGTTGATCACATTAATATTGAACCAGATAAGAGAAACACCAAACAAATAAAGTGTAACAGGAGTATAGTTGAGGCTAGACGCGAGGGAGGGAAAAAGGCCTACTAATTCAGACGTTTTCAAAGACTAATACTTAGTGTTGTATATCAGGTGCCATGATGATTGCTGCATAATATGTTTTTATGTTCAATGTTGATTGTTTTAATAAAAGAATTTTTATAAAAAAAAAAAGAGGGGTGATAGTAGAGGGGAGGGAACATTCCTCCACTGTCAGTAGGTTTTGGGAAGTGGGGAATTACACTAAAAGGATTAATACTTGGGAAGGGTTTTGGAAGATTATTAGGTAGAATGTGTGGACAAGGTCTTTGTTTTCTTGGATGGGATTCTGGATTATTACATAAACCCAAAGGGCCAGTTAGAATGGTGGTATTGACTTGGCATGGACAGGTATGGACATTTTGGTATGTTGGAGGTGATGATTTATGTGAAGATGATGTAAGGGTGATGGCTTTGAGTGAAATTCTATTACACTACCTTTATGCCTATGATGGGAGGATAAGATAGGAATTTTTGTCATTACGGACAAGAGAATCTATTGTAAAAAAAGATAAGATATTAAAGGGGAAGTGTAACTGACAATCTGATGTAGCTTTTTTCTACTAGCCCCTTTGCTTCATTCTTGGATTTGAGAGATAAGAGTGCTGGTGATATTGGTCTTAACTTGTTACTGGTAAAGGTGCATTTTTTTCTGCAAAAAAACAGAAATATTCATAAACATTCATTCAAAAAGTGGATAAGTAGTATACTTCAGGGTTATATTACAAATGTGTGGCTGAGGGAAGGGAGGCAATGTAGCTCCCTCAGAGATCTGACCTCCCAGTTTTCCTCTTACTGTAAATCAAGATGTCATTGTTGTTTATGTTGTTGTAAAGCAACAACGTAAGAGAAGTTGGTAATGGTGATTTTTTTTACAGCAGGGACCAGACAGACAATGTCCTATGTAATGTTATCTGGTATTCATTCTGATTTATGGACTCTTGAGGAAAAAAGTGTGGTCTTTATAGCACAAACCTCATAGTTCCCTGGCACTTTGAGATTGCCAGGGTGTGTGTGAATTCATGGATCTGAAAAGCTTTCCATGACTATTTGATGGAAAGGTCAGTCCTGGCTCCCTTTAAAGAGTTCATATTTAACTGAGAGAACAGCTACCCCACTAAGTATGAACATTACCTTAGTAGTAATTCACCTTTTCTTCCAATGTAATAATAGAATAACAGAATAGCAGAGTTGGAAGGGATCTTAGAGGTCTTCTAGTCCAACCCCCTGCTCAGGCAGAAAACTCTATAACATTTCAGACAAATGGTTGTCCAATCTCTTCTTAAAAATCTCCAGTGTTGGAGCATTCACAACTTGTGGAGGCAGGTTATTCCACTGATTAATTGTTCTAACTGTCAGGAAATTTCTCCTTAGTTCTAGGTTGCTTCTTTCCTTGATTAGTTTCCATCTTTTGCTTCTTGTTTTGCCTTCAGGTGTTTTGGAGAATAGAGCCCCTCTTCTTTGTGTCAACCCCTGAGATATTAGAACACTGCTATAATGTCACCCCTAGTCCTTCTCTTTATTAAAGAGACATAGCCAGTTACAGCAACTGTTCTTTATATGCTTCAGTCCCCTAATCATTGCTTTAAGACTGTTTTTGTAATGGCCTGTACCTCTATGAAGGCAATATGGAAATGCTAACTTGAGTTTTTAACACAACATGCAGAACTCATTGTGGACTATAGGTGTACACATATCCTATACATCATAACTTCTCATATAGAATAAACACTATTTAACACAAACAATAGTACAATTTTTTTTAATCTTCATCTTCCTCATTGTTACAACTAGGAAGACTTTTCATTTGCTCTCATTGCATTGCCCCTCATCTAAAGTTCAGAGAAAAGCAACTAAGATGATCAAAGGCCTGGAGACTAAAACATAGGAAGAATGGCTGCAGGACTTGAGTTTGGCTAGTCTAAAAAAAAAGAAGAAGAAATAGGGGTGACATGATAGCAGTATTCCAGTATTTGAGGGACTGCCACAAAGAAGAGGGGTCAAATTATTCTCCAAAGCACCAGAGGCAAGGACAAGAAACAAAGATTGGAAACTGACCAAAGAGAGAAGCAACCTGAAATTAAGGAAAAACTTCCTGACAGTGAGGACAATTAACCAGTGGAACAGCTTGCCTTCAGAAATCATGGGCGCTCCATCACTGGAGGTTTTTAAGAAGAAACTGGACAGTCACTTGTCTGAGATGGTATAGGTTCTCCTGCTTGAGCAGGGTGCTGGACTAGAAGATCTCCAAGGTCCCTTCCAGCTGTATTCTATTCCATTCTATTCCGTTCTGCTCTGCTCTGCTCTGCTCTGCTCTGCTCTGCTGTGCTATGCTATAAAATTCCAAAGCTCCATTTATTGTTTTGATGGTGTTTCATTTATGTTATCATGAGAGTTTTCATATTGCTTGGCTTGCCTTCTGCATCATGCTTTTGTCTTTGGAAGTAGGAAAAAGCTGGATAGCCAGGTTGTAACTTTCCAATTTATGAAATAAAGTCAATGCAGAAAATAAAAAGAATGTAACAGCTAAGAATTTCAGGAGTGACTACTAGCTCCAGTTTAATAACTTGAAACATGAAAAATGGAGCATAGAGTTGATTTATTATTGTTCATATGTCAGGTAAAGTATGCATATGCCATTGTGTCATGCATACGATTCACAGCATCTTCCTAACATGTTTAATACCACATTGGCTTTGATTACAATTGCCCCCCCACCATAGCCCATTTTCAGACTCTTTAAACAGAGAGGGAGAATTGCTTTCTTCATTTATTACTGAAAGGCACTGTTGTATTTGTCTGAGCAGCTTTAGATCTTTGGAAAACAGACCTGTCAGTTCCTTCAGGAGCAGCTCATGGAAACAAAAACCAATGAGAAAAACAGAATCTTATGTTCCTTCAGAGAAGAAGGAAATAAATGTCAGGCTTATCCTGGAGATATGTAGTGCAAAGCCAATTAAATTGAAAAATTATTTACCTTAACAGAAGGCAGCTAATGAGTTTGTGTACAATGCTCCAAATTTGGCAAATCAGACCCTAACTACATTGTTGTTTTCTTTATGTATTATAAATTCCCACAGATTTTTTGTGAGGCAAGGTAAAGTGTTTTAAGCAAATAAGTGCTTATAAAATGTTCTTGATTTATTTACAGATCAGGAGGAGTTGGCACCATTTTGGGAGCAATAGATTTCAGTCAGTAGAAAAAGTTCAGTAATGAGGTTCTGTGAAACATGCATTTTATTTGAGGTTTTTGTGGTTATGTTATCGATGTCTGGTTATGAATAGATAAAAACAAAGCATTTTGCAAAAATTCTCAATTTCCAGAAAAGGCAGGACTTTTGTGGTTATAGGTGATGAAGCATATGGTCAGATGTCAAGGTTTTATCCATGGCTCTTTCTACCTTCTCTACAGACAGTTAGGAACATTGGTCATAACTGCAGGTTATGAAACAATTTTCATCAAAGGAGATAACACATTAGTGTTAATATTTTTATCCTCAATGGGATGCTATTGCTATATTACATACAGTGCCCAGAATCTTTCAGAGATATTTGTCTGCAAAGGCTATGTGAACCTATGTAAGTTTAGAACTCTCCGTACAATTGGGACTATATTTTACAGGTGATCCCTGGTTCTGTAAACATTACTCATGCTTTTTAGGCTGCTGATATCCAAGGTCACAGATGTAGATTTCCCAGCCACATGCTTTGGACCACCCTGCTTAATGCTGAGAGTACAGGGGCCAAGAAGGTAGGCCTGGCCCATTCAGAGACAGAATTTATTATCATCAATGCCTTTTGCAGGCATTTGAATACCCTCAACAAGAACAATCTTTGAACAGGATTTGATGCTTGAGAAAATAAACTTCCTTAAGTTTCAGTAAATTTCTTATCTTCCTAGCTCTGAGTCAGCTATGCAATTTATGAATTTATGTAAAACAACCTTGTATAAATATGTACGAATTCACACACACACACATATACACAGCCACACAAAGAGTGAGAACATTTCCTAGATAATTAATGCACATATTTCCACTTTTCTATAAGCCATATCTTCATAGAAAAGGAATTTTCCCATAGGTAAGCCTTTGTGTGTCTCTCTGTGTGTTCAGATATGCTGATAACATTCATTGTACATCTCTGCCTCAGCTGCCAATGTGAAGCTGCCAAAGTTTTATGCCAATGTCTTGCATTGTCTTCTCAAATTATATTTGAAATCAAGGATCCTCCTGGACTTAGAATTCCTGTTTGAAGAATAGATAGCAGCTAAGACCAGAAGGGCTTTTGCACAGCTCTGTCTTATATACCAGTTGTGACTATTCCTAGATCAGGTGGCTTTGCTTACCATCACTAACTATGTAGTCACTTAGTGTGATTGCCACACACTGTACATGGGTTGTTGAAAACTATTCAGAAGATTCAGATTAGCCCAGGATATCATAGCATGAGTACTTATGGGTGTCTCTTATTATGGCTACCTAACATCTCTATTCTATCAGCTACTATGGCTCCTAATAGGCTTTTAGATTCAACTTAACATCCATGTTATCACCTATAAAGTCCTACATGGCAAAGAACTGGGTTATCTGAGGGATACCACTTTTCCTCACTTTCCCCCACAGACCCCACTCTGAGTGCCTTCATTGAAACAATGTTATTTTCTAGGATCCAGGAGATGCCTGTGTGTGTAGGGAAAGGGTGCTCCAGGAAATAATTGGTATGGTTAGCTCCAATTCAACTAGCCTTTAGAAAGGTGGTTGAGACATGGGTTTTGTCAGTCTTTGGAGACAGGTTGGGCTGAGTCTCCAAGTAAATGACTTGTAGAAGATTTCAGTTACATTTATTATTTTATTGTTTTAATCTGCTATTTGGTATTAATTGTTGTTTTCTTTTTCCCCCCACTTTTTATGTGCTTCTTAGAATCATGTAATTTATCCTAGGTGGTTGTCTAAATGCTTAAGGAAATACATATATTAAGTAACATATAAATAAATAAAATGTCTTTTATGATGATTTTATGATGATTTATGATGATTTTATGATGATTTATAATCATTTTATGATGATGTATTTCCTTTTCTTATTCAGTCATCTGAAAATATAAATTCAGAAATTGTCTATGGAGATTCTCAGTCACCCAGGTCCTAGTTATCCCAAAGGTGCTTTTTCATGAGGCAACTGGACTTTCTTGTTTTTCTCTGAAGACATTTTGCTTCTCATCCATGAAGCTTCTTCAGCTCTGACTAGATGGCAGGGGAATAGAAGGATTTATACTCCTTGCAGATAGCTGGTCATCAGTCCCAAAATCCACAAAGAGAACACCACTCAGACTAATCTTCAGCAGCATCAACTCTGTCACCTACAACATTCCAAACAACTATCTACCTTATTAGCTTCTCTAGTTGGCAACATCACCCATCACATCAACAATTCACAGGATTTTGCCAGCAAGGTTTGGAAACTAAAACTGGACCTGGATGAGAACATGGTTTCTTATGATGTGACTTCCTTCTTCACCTGCATTCCAACAACTGAAACTGTCACGGTAGTGAAGAAACAACTGCTACAAGAGAGCATTTTAGGTGACAGAACCAATTTCAGCCCAGACCACATATGTGCCATGTTGAACCTCTGCCTCACCACTACCTATTTTAAACACAATGAAGGTTTCTATAGACATAAATATGGCTACACCATGTGTTCACCTGTGTCCCCCATTGTGGCCAATCTCTACATGGAAGAGGTAGAAACCAAAGCCCTAAACTCCTTCACAGAAATTCCTGTATGTGGATGATACTTGAGTCAATATCAAAACACAGGAATTGGAAGCATTCACTAAACACATCAACTCAGTGGGCAGATACATCATATTCACATAAAAAGATGTTAAGGAAAATAGTCTGGCCTTCCTGGACTGTGCAATACACATTAAGGAAGAAAAAAGTCTTAACATTGAGCTTTACAGAAAACCCCCACACAGAGATCAGTATTTACATTTTGATTCTCACCACCCACTGGAGCACAAAATGGGAGTTATCAGAACCCTACACCACCGAACTGAAAGTCTGCCTACCAGCAAAGATGGGAAAGAAAACAAACTAAAACACATCAAGGAAGCCCTCAGAATATGTGGCTATCTGAAGTGGGCCTTCATCAAATCTTTCAAAGACAGCAATGTCCATATTTTGGACAGAGAGGACTGCTGGTTTGAAAGAGGGGTCAAAGAGGCCATCTATGTCAAAACTGAACAGCCCTCTCTCAACAGAGGGGGAGGGATATGACATCATCTATCTCCAGTCTACAACACAGTCCTTTCAGCAGTTCCATCAAGGCTCCACACTCATTTGCACTACTCAGGTGACCCCGAGGTCACAGATAAACCTCCAAGTGGTCTCAATGACTCTCTAAAAATGCAAATGACCAGCTATCTGCAAGGAATATAAATCCTTCCATTCCCAACCATCCAGTCAGAGCTGAAGAAGCTTCTTGAATGAAAAGCAAAACGTCTTCAAAGAAAAACAAGAAAGTCCAGTTGTCTCATGAAAAAGCACCTTTGGGACAATTCAGAAATTATTTCTGCACAAATTTGCAATCTTTGTTCTGCGTTTCCTATTTCTGGCATGTTGTGTCTAGCAATTTATTAAATTGTTTCTAAACCTTTTGTCAATTTTTGTGCAATACATAATTTTTTTCCCTCCAAAAAATCTTAGATTGGTCTTTATAGTTTTCAACAGGGACTTCCCCAATCATGACAGAAGGTCAAGCAATTCTTTGAACAGAATTTATCATAGGCTTTTAGATCCCTTCTTTCATGCATAAAATTCTCTTCTTTAAAGTTCTTAATTTACATTTTACTTTTATCCTTCTAAGAGTAGCATCCAAGGTAGCATCCATTCTTCCCAATTCTCAATTGTACTTTAGGTTTTATTTCAAAGGAAAACTTCAGAGACATCTTAATTGGGGGTGGTATTCTCTTTAGTTACAAGTACACAAGAGGTCAATCTCATATTTCTTCAGGCATTTATTAAATTTTCTCTGCTTCCACTGCTTTACTCTTCCTTTGCTTTAATTTCAAATTTAAGAAACTAGTTTTTATTTATTTTTCAGAAAGATCATTACTGTCACCACTATGGAAAAGTCTGTCCTTAAGATTTTGGTTTTTTTGGAAAAATATATATAAAGAAATTGATTATCCAGGTTCTCTATCCACAGATTTGATGGTGAATTTCAGGAGGCCATTTGTACCCAGCTCCCTAGATTAACAATCAAGCTCAGAGAGCACCAAGGATCCCTCATTTCCACCTTAGGCTACAAATGTTCTCTTTTATTGGTCCCTAGTCTATAGCTATACAATTATTATTAACTGTGAGTGCAAAAAAACCAATATTGCATATAAACAATTCCATGCTGAAAATACAGAAATGCATTCAGGACAGAAAGAATAAGAGAAACACCTTATTTCTCTTATACATCTAAAGTAAGTTCATCGTAGAAGTATATCTGGCAGAAGGACTTGCTGGACTGTTAACACTGTGATTAGACCAAGCAGCAGAGAGATTAAAATACTTCTGCTGCCTGTCTTGCACATTTCCAAAGCAGCACTTTCTGAAGACAGAAAGAATGGAGATGAGGAAAGAGTGAATTTATAACACCTCTAGAATATGAATTATATGTAGTCAAATAATAGTAATCAGTACTGGACCTCCCTGTTGCAACCCTAATAGCTTTTTTCACCTCAATAATCTTTTATGATAAACAAAGCAAGTAGGTTTGTATTTTACTTCCCTGCTTCTCATTCAATTGTTTTTCCTCCAAGGAAAGAAGGATCTTGAGTAACTATAAAAAAAAGCCATATGACATTCTCTAAAGCATCTTCTTCTGTTCTTCCTGCTTTTCCCTCCCCCAGCTTTTGGACTCAGTTAAGAGACACCAGGGCAAAATATGATTGACGTATGCAGGCAGAAAGAGTGAAAAGGGAGAAGAAATGTAAAAACTTGAATACTCATTTGCTTAAATTTTCTTGACCACACAGATAAGATGGGGTGGGGAGAAGCTTCTTATCACAGTGTCTACATAAAGTCCATTTGATTTATATTATCCGCTTTGTTTGACTGAATGCATGTGAAATACAGATTTCATATATATAAAGATTTTCTCAGGGCATAAGACTATATTAAAATGTCAGCCAAGTGTCGAAGTGTCATTTCTTCTTGCATCTGTGATTCCCATGACTCCAAATTGATCCTCTTATTAAACACATGCACGCACACACACACACACACAAACACACACACACACAATCAAATTTTAAACTCTCTATTCATCACATTTGTGTGTGCATTTTAGTATGCACTG